>PVIU01000403.1:0-73628 GCA_004026605.1 Ondatra zibethicus
CTTGTGACACTGGCTCACACTGTATTTCATAGAACTGACGAGTGTGCCTATCTCCCCTTCCCTCAGTATCTGTGGTACAACACTTGCTATTTCACCCTTTCAGCACAATGGCAGCTGTCGAGATTGTTTTTTGCTTCCTGGGCACTCTGCTTTCAGGTGGGAAGTTATTTTCAAGTGAAGGCAGCTGTGTTTCTAACTTGCTGAGAGTTTTGCAGATTGCTTTGTTTAAGTCATGGATGACCATCTGTTGAGAAGGTCCCGCATTTGCCTCTTAGTCTAGTCTTACTGACTTTTTGAGTCTTGTTTCAGTCGGCAGATTCTATTTAACTAAAATGATCTGTTGCGCTATGCCCCAGGACAGAGACATGCAAACTCCACCCGGTGCAGAGCCCCAGATTCAGCCCTTCCTCTGGGAACAAACTCCATATTTCAAGACCCAGGAGAGGGTCCACTTTGAAAAACCATTGGCTTTTGCACTGTGACTCTGATGCCATCCTCTGCCCCTTGACAGCTAGCCTTGGTGGAATACTTCTGGGTGGACCCTCGTCCAGCAGATCTTGGCACTGCAAAGACAATGGAGTGTCAGTCAAACCAGAAAGTCAAGGCTTCCAAGTCCTTGCTTCCTGCGACAATCATGAGTGTCCTGGGGAATCAGGACCTCTCTCCCACTCCACTCTGCACGAGGTTCCTTTAAGAGAACCCGCCACGTTCAACTCAACGCGTCTCTGGGGCGGGAGGCAGAGGTCGCCAAGAATGTTGGGCTCCGTCGGGAGTGCGAAGGATGTAGCTCTGCCGGGTGGCTCCCCCCGCCCCCAGTCTCCCCAGAATCCTCCCTCTTCTATTTATCAAGTCCCCGCCCCAACTTCGAAGTTCCCTCCTGCCAGTAGAGCTGGGCCTTGGCCAAGATCCCACCTCCATGCTCCGCCTCCAGTCCAGGCCCTTGGACTTCAGCGTTAGTTCCATCCAGGGTCCTCCGCATCCTTCCCCAGCAAGCTTGAGGCCGCGATCGGGGGAAGGACCGGTGGCCCCGCGTGGCCTCATCCACATGCAGGAGACGGTGCGAAGCAGCGATCGCCAGCAGCACACAAAGGCTGTTCCGCCGCTGGCCACACCGTGCCAGCCTCGCTCCGCCCGCCGCCCTGGTGGCCTAGACGGGCTCCCCCTCCTCCTCATGCATTTATCTGCCCCACGAGCCGGTCTGTACCATCCGATGGCTTCCGGGAGGAGGCAGGCTCCCCTGGACCCTGAGCTCCAAGACCTCCTTGCTACCATAATTGCCCCCTTCATGACTCCCTGGCACTTCCAGTAGCCTAGTCACCTCGGGCCATGCTGGACAGCATGGGACCTGGGCCAACGTCCTAGTCCACCGAGCCCTGGCTCTGACCTGTGCAGAGGAGTGTGCGGTGGGGACATAAGGCCAAACACTAAAGGAACTGGGAGATTCAGAGAGGCAGGGATGGATTGGGGTGGGGGGCTGTCCCAAACTCCCAGGATGCCCTGGGACCCCCTAAGTGACCTCTAGAGTCTCTGAGGTCTTCATCTCTCCGCAAGCCTTTGACCTCCAGAACTGTTCTAGGGACAGCTCCCCCACCCCCACGCCCCGTCCTATAACCCCTAAAGGCCAGCGAGCTATCAGAAAGTTTGTGCTGAGGCTGTGAGGTAACTTGCCTCTGGGTCGCAATTTTCACCTATCCAGTGCCCATCCTTCACTAATGGGGCACGAGGGATTTAAAAAGTACATGTCGTGGCATGCAGCACCCCCTATTCCCCCCGCCCCCGCGTGCCTTGCATAGACTCCTTGAGGGCAGGGCCAGTCTGGTCTTTGAGCTCTGCTCCCCCACCTCATCCAAGACAGGGTGTAGCCCCTTCGTTCACTCAACTAGGAAGTCCTCCGTAACTTTGATCCAAGCCCCCTCCTGTCTCCCCAGGCTGGGGGGGGGGAGGGAGTTCCCTTTAAGGGCGGTGGGGGAGGGGGTTGCCGGCGAGCCCTCCTTCCGTCCCTCCCTGGATCCAACCGCTCGGGGGCCCCCGGGGGCCCGGGATGCGTGCCAGCGCATGCGCCCGTCTGTGGGCGCTGTCCCGGGCTGCGAGGGCCGCGAGCGCACCGACAGACGGGCCGACCGACAGACTGGCGGCGGGCCGGACAGACGGGGTAGCGCAGGGAGCTGGGAAAAGGCGGGACAGCGACATGACAGGCCACATACAGCAGCCCGGAGGGCGCGGGAACCCCGGCCCTACGCCCTCGCCTTCCCCGGGTCCTGGACCCGGCCCGGGCACCTCGGAGCGAGTGGCGCTCAAGAAAGAGATCGGGCTGGTGAGCGCCTGCACCATCATCATCGGTGAGCGGGGCGCACACAGGGTGGAAAGCTCTGGGGATCCCCTTGGAATTTCTCCCTCACAGGGTCAAAGAAACCCTTGGAGCACCTGTTGCAATGGCTGCAGAATACACTTGACCCCTTTTGCCCCCACTTCCCCAATCTCTCTGGAAATTTGAGCGTGGAAGTGGCGGCGCGCGCGCAGGAGGGGGGGGTCTCCTTGTTGCAACCTCCCCTGGCCTTCATTTCTCTGTGGGGCTTTGTGAAGGCAATTACCCTGCTTCCATCTAGGAAACGGAATTAATGTCTAGGCCTGCTTTTAGTGGCAAGTTCTGGATTGCAGGGCAGGCTGTCTATATCCCTACTGCCTGCCGGGTTCAAGTGCCAGGGCAGTAAGGCCATCTGTTCTGGGAAGGTGGGAAGGACTGTGGGTAATTGGCCAGGTAGAGTTTAAATCGAGAGGAAATTGACTCTGAGCCTTCCTTCCTGGCAGAAGTGGCGACAGAATCCAGGGAGAGGCAGTGGAGTAGCCAGGGATAGCACTATCAGGAGCAGACCAAGCCTCCAGGAGCGCTCCCGTTCATCCCTGGGACCTGAGTGGGTGGTCTTGCGGCCTGGTGGCATCTGAGTGGGTGCTCTCATGGTCTAGCCCTCTTGTTCTCCTTACAGATGGGGCTTTTTGGGTAGGTAGAACGCTTGGAGACAGGGACAGTGGTGGTACCCCTTACACACACACACACACACACACACACACACACACACACCTCTGTCCCTTGACTTTTGAAGGAGAACTGGGTTAACCCTCTTGGGAGGGACCTTTTCTCTTCCCCTGTGCCCAGGAGTTGAGGGTCTAGAAGATCAATAATTAGGTCCTTGACTGTCCTCTTCCCCAGCCAGTGGGAGCTGCAGCCACAGCTTTGCCCTTCTGCCCTTTGACCCCTGGAGATGGAGAAAAGCTGAAGGACTCACTGGGGCAGGCAGACCTTTTCCAGCTTCATGCCCCTCGATGAGACACTCCAGCTGGACAGATGTAATATCTCTTGGGTACCCACCATCCTCATACCTAGAGTCACCCCTGAATCCAGTTCCACCATCTTTCCTCTAGAATGGTCCTGATGTACGGCTGGGAACCCCTGCCTGGCTGTCTGATAATAGAAAGAGTTGAGTTTGGGCCAGAGAGTACTGATTAGAGCTCTTCCTGCAGCCAATACCCTTTGTAGGGGCTGTACACCCCCCCCCAAAAGGGGAAGCCTACATATCACTGGTGGGCTAGTGAGTCAAGAGGCTGCCCATGTCTAGGGCTGGCTACAATGCCCGAGAGGTTCACAGAGAGACATAAAACCTAGCAGCCATGCACTACACATTACGGTCCTATCCTCCTCAAGTTAGCCAGAGGCTGCCAGGGTTCCACACTCAAGTTAGCCAGGGTGACAGTGGCCTATAGGGACTGGAAGAGGAGCTCCACCATCTTGCTCCTTCCAACCCGTGCTTTGGAGTCTGGGTCTGGCCCGCCAGTTCCCTTCACCTTTCAGCTTATTCTTGCTCCATGGCTCTCCCGTGGCCTCCAGATTCTGAAGGCTGAGGAGGGAGAAAGTCAACTAGGCTAAGCAACTATGGTAGATGTGGGGACAGAGTTCAGATGATCATCTCCAGTCCAGGGTACTGGTGGTCTCCCGTGGGCCCGGCTCACGGAGCTCTGAAGAGTTTCTGCCAAGACACTAGACCAGGCAGTGGACAAACCAAATGGGAGGAGGCCAGATCTGCACCTCCTGATGCTCCACGGGTCCCCTTCTTCCGTGCTAGGCCCTGTGGCTGCTTCCCATATGGCACGGCTCCCCATTTTGGGTGCGCCTGCTTCTTCTCCATTCTTAACCCGGGAAGGCTGTTCAAAATCAGAAGTCTCCAGAGTCATACTTTAACATACACATCTGGAGAAAGTCACCTCCTCATCCGTGAATGACCTGTCTTTATCAGTTAGCTGTCACTCACGGTATATTTCCAAAGTATTCAATGGAGCCTCCCATTGGTTCTGTGATTCACTCCTCGATACATTGTCTGCCTCATCCCAGGCGGAGGAGTGAGGCTTTGGGGACACCAGCGCATCAGATACCTGTTCAGAGTGCCACCTCTTGTTGTAGTATGAATTTACTTCACCTCTTTTGATTCTCATGCCCATCCTGTGGGATGGCAAGTTTTGTACCCATTACACAGCTAGAAAAAAAACTGAGGTTGAGAGGTAAATGGCACTGTTCTCAACTGGTGAGCTCAGAATTTGGATTCAAGTTTCCAGGGTCCTTTGTGCGAGGGAGGTTTGGCAAAATGAAGGCCTGACTGTTGATGGAGGGCAGCTGGGGATTGAACTAGAGTAGACAGATCTCCCTCTGCTATGCAGGAGCAGAACAAGGAAAGCCAGACCTTCCTGTGGCTGTGCACACAGGGTCTTATCCTGCCGTGGAGACCTCAGCTATCCCCTCACACAAGCCACAGCAACTTGCTCAAGCCCAACAGACCGAGTCACTGCAGCTTTGCTACCCAGGCCACTGCTTCTCCGCTCTCCTTCTGGGACTTAAGTGTCTGAACGTCAGGCTCAAACATATGCAGGGATGTGAGAGGCTAGTGCATGAACTCCACCTTTCTAGAGGCCAGTCCCTTGTCATCCAGCCCTCTGCATTCTTGTCCACAATCTCCAGGGCCATAAGTCAATGGGTGTCTTCAGAGACACTCTTCCTTACAGGTCCTGAGGATAACCCCAGCCTCACTTACAAATGAAGAAACTGAGGCCCTGAGCGGTACCCTACCAAAGATCAGATTCCTTAGGATAGTGAAGGGACCACCATTGGAAATCGAGGCAGCTGCAGCCACAAGGCTGACCCCAGAGACTCTCATGTACCTGTTCACCAACGCCAGGTGTGTTGGACATCCAACAGGGGGCAAGGCAGGCTGGTCCCTCTGCTGGGGCTGATGCCCCAGTGCAGTCAGCACACAAAAGAAACAGCCAGACACGCAACCAGTGGCCATGATGAGTATTGGGATCAGACATCAGAGGCAGGAAGGAGGGCAGGTTGTGCTGGGGCAGGGTGGAGTCTGATAGGGCTTCCTGTTGGGTTGTGAGCTATGGTAAAGACTTTGCCTTTTTTTTTCCCTTTAGGAGGTGGGGGCTGTGGGGCGAGGGGGTGACCTGAGGAAAGATGTGATGGAACTTAGCTCACTATGTAGGAGAGGCCATGGGGATAAAGGTTACAGAAGGGTTCTAATATCCACGTAGGAGTAAGAAGAAAAAAAAAAAGGTTATAGAAGGGAGGCCAGACGGGAAGCCACCGGGACAGAGGCAAGGGTGGCTCCAGATAGGACAGCGGTGGAAGGCTGGGAGGAAGTTCAGTTCAGTGTTTGTGACAGCCTGGACGTGGGGCAAGAGGGGACAGTAATAGAGATGGTGGCCTGAGCAATAGGGAGGACAGTTTGTCTCTGATTGGTCAGGACAACTTCAGAAAGGAATAGATCCACAGAAGGGACAGGAAGTTGGGGGTTCTGCTTGGAGTTACGTGGGAGAGGCTCAGTAGTGGGAAGTTTGTAGCCTATGCTGAATTTAGTAGGGGTCCCTGTTCTGGTTAGAAGTTTGGGAATTGCCGTTAGTGGGCAGGATGAGATCTCCAAGGGAGCGATTATAGTAATAAGGAGGGTCAGGGGCCCTGGACTGAGCCCTGGGTACCCAGTGGTTAAAAGTCAGGCTTAAAATGAAGGAGCTGCAAACAATTCCAAGAAACAGGGCGTGGAGGTATCCACCTGCCACCGCTGCACTCGAGAGGACCATGAGTTCAAGAGAAACCTGAGCTACGTATTCAGACTTTGCTCAAACAAACAAACAAACAAAAAAGCCTGGGAAACCAACATCTTAGGAGCTTGGCTAGGATGCTAAGTGGGCAGCATGTATTAACCTGGTACGTAACACCATCTAATTGAGGAAGATGTGGTCTGGGGCTTGAGGGTCAGAATCGGTGTCTTAGAGTTTGTTAGTGACCCTGACAAGTCTGGGCCTGGAGACTGGGCACTGGCAAGCGTAGCTGGCTTGACGGGACTAGACTGGGAAGGCCAGACTGAGAGGTCTGCACATATCTGTTCATCCTCTCTCCAAAAGAAACTGGGTTAAGCTGGAGGTGCCTGCTGGCTGATTAGCAACCCAGGGCATGTCCTGGATGTCCCCACTCACCTCCTTGGTATTCTACCAAGACCTCAGTGGGACCACTATCACACCAGGGAAAGACACTCTTACTAGAAAGACCTGGAAGGGGAGGGCAGACTTCACCCAGGCCTCAGCAAAGTTCTGAGTGCTCATCCCAGGATGTTGGGGTCCCTCTGGGAATTGGGTCTCCAAAGGGAAAGTTGTGTGGGACACAGGGATCTCCTGGGTTTATAAAAATAGTGAGATCCATAAGTACTTTCCTTGGCAACCGATGTGCCAACCAAAGCATGCCAGTGCCTAGGTATTAACGAGTCCCTTTTCACCTAACCCCTGAACTATGAGAATGAGGCAGCCATCAGATTCTTGGGACCCAGGAGAGCTACCTGTATGGGGTGGTGCTGCTTAGAAGTCTGGTGACCAGGGCTGTTCACAACAGCAGGGGACAGGGAGCCTGATCAGGATCAAGAACCTAACAATATGCTTCTTCTCTGGCCAAGTCAGATCAAACTGGTTCTCTGCTGACCCTGGGGCCCCACTAGCAGATAGAGAAACTGAGTCCCGGAAGAGAGCACTTGCTAGGCCTATAATCCTGTATGTGCTTCTAAGGATAGGGATGTTGCCAGTGTTGTGACCTCCCTGTCCCTCCTCAATCAGACTGCATGTACACATGCACACGCAAGCATGCACACACACACACACACACACACACACACACACACACACACACACATGCACGCACACACACAGGCATGCTCTTGAGCCATGGGGTAAGCAAGTGGCTCATTCTGCAGACTTGACCTCCGCAGCCTACCCCTGTGACCTCTATGGTCTGCTACTGCCTCCCAGAAATAGGTCAGCAAGCACCGTGCCACAGGGAACAATGGCCCTTTCTTCATTCCTCCTGGAGGCAAGTAAGCCCCATCAGGCCAAACATCTTAATGTGATAAAACTACCCGGAGACAGCACAAGGAAGGGGGATGGGAGAAGACTCAGAGGTCCTCCCACCTGCCTGCCTGGAAGGACCAACAGGAACCAGAGAACTGCTGTCCCATTGAATGGACAGGAATGTGGAGGCCTCGGGACCCGCCTCTCTCTGGCTGTCAGTCAGATGCCCGCCCAAGGACTCTATAATATCTTCATCCCACATCTTCATATCTTGGTCCTGCTGGGCCCTGAGTCTCACCCCTCCTCTTCCTCCTCTTCTTCTTTTTTCCTCCTCTTTCTTCTCCTCCTCTTTCTTTTCCTCCTCCTTTTTCTCCTTCCTCCTCTTCCTCCTCTTCCTCCAATGCAGAATTCCTCAAGGGCTGGTGTGTTCATTGCAGTTTCTTTTCATAAGACAGATCTACTGGTCTTGAATGTGGGATCCAAGAACAAAGTTCTTAACCTACCCCTGGTAGAAAGAACACTCTAAAACAGTGGTTCTTAGCCTGCGGGTCATGACCCCTCTGGCAAACCTCTATCTCCAAAAATATTTACATTACAATTCATAAGAGTAGCAAAACTAGAGTTACAAAGTAGCAACCAAAATAATTTTATGGTTGGGGAGTCACCACAACATGAGGGACTGTATTAAAGGGTCGCAGCATTAGAAAGGTGGAGCACCATTGCTCTAAAACATCAGCTCTAGGGACCCTCCTCACATCCCTAATCACTCAGGCACTTAGGTCCACCCTCCTTATCCCTGTCCTCAGCATTCTACCACCCACCCCCTTGTTGCCCTCTGCTGCTTACCCAAGCCTACCACCCTGTGGCTGCCTGCATCCACCCCACCCCACCCAGAGCATCCAACGCGGTGTCGTGGTTGCTTTGCCATTTTCAAGCATGAGCCTGGAGCTTGAAGGTTGTCCTGCCTGGCAGAGCTTTCTGCTTCCCCACAGGCCCTCAGAGACACATACACCTTACAGATGAGGAACCAGCATCCTTCGCGCCCTTGTCTGGAGGCCACGTGGGACATCAGGGTGATTGGTCATCTGTTAGTTTACTCGGCACCCGCAGTGAATACTGGTGCAGGGCACAGGTATTTGAGCCACAGGAGAAAAGTTCTGAATGGTCGCCTGAAGCCACGTGTCCACAACAATCATGCATTTCCACACACTCCCCGTCCAGCACTGGGGTCTCAGCTACTGGCTCAGGGCTAGTGATGCATCCCTGACCCCAAAGACCCTGTGAGGCGGGGCTTCCCCGGGGCTGTCCACACGAGTTTTCACCAGACTGAGCTGTGTAGAGCAATGGGGTCTCCACAGGAGGGGGGTGCCTCAGAGCCTTGGATGCTCCCAGCTCCAACATACCCAGTGCCTTCCAAGGCCACCCAGCCCCCGTTGGCTTCAAACTTCACTGGCTTTTGGCAAATCCTGTTCCGCCAGGTCCTGAGAACTGCTGCCGATGGAGCGAGCTCAAAAAACTCTTTACAAACGCAACAGCCCACCCAGACCTTGGGCCCCTTGTCTGAGATATGGAAGGTGGCTCCTCCTCAACCTCCCCAAGCCCAGCCCCATTCCCACAAAGCTGACGAGGGTTACAGTTTACCTCTGGGGATTGGGGCACAGAAATTATTCCATCCTTATCTGGATGCATTTAGGGCTCCTGGGATGTGACCAGAACACCAAGTAGGGTGTAGTGGCTGTCCAGACTGGAAATCTGTGTCGACTGGGGGCGGGGGTGAGGGATGGCGGGGTGGACCTGGAGAGAATGCAGACTGGCAACCACAGCTGTGTCCTCTGCCAGCCCCGCCTGTGGACCTGACAGGTGAAATGAGCAGACTACACACACACGCACACGTTGCCCTGCTAGGAGGGGGTGAGCTGATGGCCCCACCAGTGCTAGCTCTATCGTACATGTGTACATGTAGCCAGTGACCGGAATTCTTTCCTGTGGGCAGGCTCTAGTGCACATCCCGGGGTCTGGACAGGCACTGGTGCACATCCCGGGGTCTGGACAGGCACTAGTGCACATCCCGGGGTCTGGACAGACATTAGTGCACATCCCGGGGTCTGGACAGACACTAGTGCACATCCCGGGGTCTGGACAGGCACTAGTGCACATCCCAGGGTTTTTCCCACCTGGGGTTCAGGCACAGACCGCTGGCCCTCTGCTGCCTATTACACAATGTGAACCTGGGGCTTAGAGACCTGTCTGTAAAATGGCCTATTGTAAATGCTCAAAGAGTTCAGGCATGGAGTCCTCATTTGGTTCACAGCTTGGTGTCTTTATCAGGACCTTCAGCAGCAGGCAGTGAGGGCACCTGCCTTTACTCAGACCTGGGCCCTGCACTGGTGCTCACTGCAGGTGCAGAGTAAGCTAACAGATGACAGATCATCCTGATGTCCCATGTGGCCTCCAGGCATAGGCATGAAGGATGACGGTTCCTCATTTGTAAGGTGGAGACAGAAGTTTCTGTTCACGGCTGGTGTGGGTGTCTGTGGAGGAGTGGAGAGAGTCAGGGTCCTGAGGCTTCATGCAAGGGGAAGCTCCTGGGGGTTTAGAAGGGCTTCCTGGTGCAAAGGTCATCTGCTCACCCATAGAGTAGGTAATACAACTGTGACCTCTGAGCGTCTGGGAAGGAAGTCTGTCTGGTCCACCACTTTCTGGGATGTTCAAATGTCTCTGCAGAGCAGACGCTGGACTAAATGAATTCTCAGCATCCATTTAGCCTCATACTTCTCAACAGACAGAGCAGGGTGGGGCCGTGTCTGGGTATTGTGGGACTCGGCACCTGCAGTGAGCGCCTGTGCAGGGCTGAGTGCAGGCAGGTGCCCCACCGCCTGCTGGGGGAGGGGCCCGATGAAGACACCGAGCTGTGGGCCAGATGAGGCTAATAGGAGAAGGGCAGGCAGATGAAAGATGGGTCAAGGTTTTGCTGTGGGAGGCCAGCTCTGGCCAGCAGTGGGAGGGCGACAGATGGCTGGAACTGAGGGCCTGAGCCTTGGCCGTGCCTGGGGTGCGTGGATTACAGACCAGTGCTCATTCTCGGCCATTGTTCAGATGGCTGGGACACCGCACTCTCACCTGGAGTGGAAGTCAGGGAACGGGAGAACTCAGTAACCAATACTGGCTAGCTGGGCAAGGTGCCATTCCCCAGCCAGAGACAGAAAAAAGCCAGTGGTGATCCCAGAGTGGCCCTGCCCAGGTCCGAGAGTCTCAGCGACAGCCCATGCCTCTAGATCACCTGCCTTCACTCCTCCAGGACTAGCCAGGTTCCCTTCTTCAGCGAAGTATCTTGGGCCTTCTACCCCCAGGAAGCCTGAGCCCCTGACTGATGCCTCAGTCTGACACCCCCTGTCTTTCTCTCTCTCTGCAGGAAACATCATTGGCTCAGGCATCTTCATCTCACCCAAAGGTGTCCTGGAACACTCGGGCTCCGTGGGTTTGGCCCTGTTCGTCTGGGTCCTGGGTGGGGGTGTGACAGCTCTGGGCTCACTCTGCTATGCAGAGCTGGGTGTCGCCATCCCCAAGTCTGGTGGGGACTACGCCTATGTCACTGAGATCTTCGGAGGCCTGGCTGGGTGAGTGTGAAGTCCTAGCAGGGGATGTTCTCTCTGCCATGGGGTAAGGGTAGATGGGAATAGTGGTTAGGGTTGTCTGGCAGCCTTCCCTAGCTAGGGTGGGTAGCACCAATGCCCACTTCATTTCTCTGGTATCAGATCCTTGCCTTCTCTGGGTTTCCTTTGTGTTACCTTATTCTTTTCTCTTCCTTGGTCTGGTATTCTGGGACAGAGTCTTTCTGTATAACCCAAGTTGACCTTCAACTCACAATCCTCCTGCATGTACCACTCCACTGGGGATCATAGGCCTGCCAGAAACAGGGCCCCCACTTCTGTGGCTCCTTTTAAATGGAACTCCCTTTCAGCTCTACTCCCCTTGGGGCGATTATGGAGGGAGGGATGCTCTTACTCTCGGAAGCCACTAGATGATGCTAGCACTCAGGTCTTTACTCTAGTAAAGTCAATTGCTCCGAGAGTAGGGGGCATGGCATATCTTCCCACACCTGTTTGAGCTGGGACACACACACACACACACACACACACAATTGTCCCCAACCTCAAGTTTTTCACAAAGCAGAACAACCCTCAAAAGGGATTCAACCTAAAAGATCCTTGCCCTGAGAATGTGGCCAAAGTCAGCTACTATGCAGCAGAGAGCTGGTGTATACCAGGCAAGGACACCCAGCTTACACAGCCTTGTAAAAAGGATGAGGTTTGTATCAGCCCCCTCAGCAAGGAGAGCATCCTCTCCAGGCCCTGAGAGCACGGCCAGAGGATGTGGTGGGCTGACTAGGGTGTCTGTCTGCTGTGGATAGAGGCCAGGCCAGGTTCAGAGCAGGAGTGGAGGAGTTGGGGCCCTGAAGATGCTGTAGTTGTCCAGACGCGTTCAATGAAGATTCTTAAGATCCCAACCTATCTTAGACATTTAACAACCTGACCCAGGAGAACACAGTAGCCAGTGTGTCATGAGGGTCAGGTATGTGCAGCAAGAGTGACACCCACTTCCCACTTTAAAGGCTCCATAGATGATGGTCTCAGTAATAGAGAAGGGGAGCTCTGGGGCACGACTTGTACTGTCGTGAAGGTCTGTGGCACGTTGAAGGAGGTGCTTAGTCGGGCCTTGGGTAGAAAGTCTGGGACCCACAAAAGCAGAAGTCTGTTACTGTGGGCCTGGAGATAATAGTCAGGGAGAAGGTGACAGAAAAATGGCCCTGGACTTCACTTCATGGGCAACCAGAATGCAAGGATGAGCAGAAGGGATGGGCTATCGATCTGTAATGCCTCAGAAGCCAAGGGGTTGGGTTATGCAAAAGGGGGGGATGGATCAAAGATGAACATTAAGAGGCCTGTCCCAAGGAGCCTCAGTGGTGAGCCAGGAGCTGGCTAAAGCCATCCCCAAGGGTGCAGGCAGCAGCACCTCTCTGGATGAAGGCAGTCCTTGAGCATATACCTAAGCTGAGAGTCCCGGTCCCCCACGGGATACAGCAGAGGCGGAGGTTCTGGTGTCAGGGGCATAAATCACTCTTCTTCCAAAGTCAAGGCAGGAGCACCACTCAGCATCAACCATCTCAAGTCATGAAGTGCCAAGAGCCCCAGACAGTGCTATAGCTTAAGGCCTGGGACTCACCTGCCTGGGCTCAGGGGGCAGCCTGGGATCAGTTTCCAGTGCTCCGATACCGACCTCCCCAGCCTCTGCAGTCCACCAGCTCTGGGGCCCGGGGGGGGGCGCTCATCTATCCCAGACCCTCACATCTGAGCCAGGCCAGCATGGGTAGGGAACCGAGAGTGCATGTGCCGTGCCGGCTCTCATTGCTCACAGATTCCTACTGCTCTGGAGCGCCGTCCTCATCATGTACCCCACCAGCCTGGCTGTCATCTCCATGACCTTCTCCAACTACGTGCTTCAGCCCGTCTTTCCCAACTGCATCCCCCCGGCCACGGCCTCTCGAGTGCTCTCCATGGCCTGCCTGAGTGAGTGGTCTTGGGCCTCGGTCCTCTCAGCCGCTGGCTGCCCCCACTCTTGATACTCGGTCCACTCTGACGGGAGGAAGGCAGAGTGGGGCCCCCAGCTGCTATTGCCTGAAACACTAATCTCAAGCCCCGGCTTCTGGCTGCTGAAGACTCCGTCCCCTTGTTGTCTGGCCTAGATTTGGCCTCAGGTGCCCACGCCCCTTTCTTCCCCAGTGCTCCTGACGTGGGTGAACAGCTCCAGTGTGCGCTGGGCCACGCGCATCCAGGATGTCTTCACTGGCGGGAAGCTGTTGGCCCTGGCGCTCATCATTGGTGTTGGCTTTGTCCAGTTCTTCCAAGGTAGAAGCAGGGTGGGAGCTTTGGAGGGAATGTGGGGGGGGCACTGTGCTAATCCCTGACATCTGGGCTCCCCAGGACACTTCGAAGAGCTGAGGCCCACCAACGCCTTCACGTTCTGGATGACACCGTCTGTGGGTCACCTTGCCCTGGCTTTCCTGCAAGGCTCTTTTGCCTTCAGTGGCTGGAACTTCCTCAACTATGTCACCGAGGAGCTGGTTGACCCTCGCAAGTGAGTGAAGCTACCTGGGCAGGCACCGGGGGAAAAGCAGCTGTCCTCACAGATCTGCTGTCACCCAAGGCCCAGAATGGCTATCCACTGGCCACACTTGCTGCCATGACAACAGGCTCGAAGGAGAGCCCTGAAGCCGTGTTCTTCCCTGTCTGTGTCTGCAGCTGCGCAGGACCCCTTGTAGGGCCTCAGAAAGACTTGAGTATCGTTATGCTGCTGTGTTTAGTGAATTACATTTGGTCCAACATTATCCATATGCACAAAACATGGTCCTGAGGGATAGAGCCCACGATGCTCCATCTGATGCTTAGTCAGAGACTTCGGCAGGGACAGTGGCAGCTAAGGGGGGGGCAGGGTTGGGTGGAGAATCCCCAGGGAGATCTCAGACTTGACGGCAGAAGGCATTTGGGAGATTTTCTAGGCTGACTTTGGCTATATGCAATTTTTCCTTTCTATCTAGACATTAATTAGATCCTGCCCTCAGGGGATGATGTGTCCTCATCATGTCCCTCCTTCCGTTAGCTTGTACTCAGACAGGGGCTGGGGGAAAGGCAGACAGCAGTATGTCCCTGTCCCCAGTAGCAGTGCCTGCCTGAAGCCGCCCCTGCCTGGGCACACCATGAGACTCTTAAGACTCTCCAATTATTGTGTCCCCAGTGTCCCATTCTTGCACCGGAAACTGAGACTCTAATCTCTGTTCCTAGAAACCTACCTCGTGCCATCTTCATTTCCATCCCCTTGGTCACCTTCGTGTACACGTTCACCAACGTTGCCTACTTCACCGCCATGTCCCCCCAGGAGTTACTGTCCTCCAATGCAGTGGCTGTGGTGAGTGGGGACCTCAGCCCTCTCTGCGGCCCCTGCTCGCACCCCATCCCAGCCTCATACTTGGCCTCTCTTCTGTGCCCATGCAGACCTTTGGCGAGAAGCTGTTGGGCTACTTCGCGTGGGTCATGCCTGTCTCTGTGGCACTATCGACTTTTGGAGGGATCAATGGCTACCTGTTCACCTCATCCAGGTGACTAGACTGAGCAAAGGGGGAGAGGGTGGTATAGGTAAGGCGAGGAGGGTGACTGTGTGTAGGCTGCACTAGGGGCCATGAGAAGGGAAAGCTGAGGCAATGAATTCTCCAGTAACAAATGTCTGATCCCACTCTTGAGGGTAAGAAAGCCAGGAGGCAGACTACATGAGGAGAGCTGGTAGGGCCT
This sequence comes from Ondatra zibethicus, assembly GCA_004026605.1. Classification (NCBI taxonomy): domain Eukaryota; kingdom Metazoa; phylum Chordata; class Mammalia; order Rodentia; family Cricetidae; genus Ondatra; species Ondatra zibethicus. The sequence goes on from PVIU01000403.1 coordinate 14,724, forward strand.
GGAGGGCAAAGGTGACAGATGGGTTCTAGCAAGCCACAGAGAAGCTCCAATGCCAGGCTCTGGCTTATCCATCGCCCTCCCTGTGCCTAGGCTCTGCTTCTCTGGAGCCCGAGAGGGACACTTACCCAGCTTGCTGGCCATGATCCATGTCAGGCGCTGTACCCCAATCCCTGCCCTCCTCGTCTGTGTAAGTCTGAGAACCTGACCATCCAGTGCACATAGCCAGAAACACATAGTAATGGCTTTCTTTTTAAAATAATGGCAAAAACTCATTCCCTGCCTATGGTAGATAAGCCGTGGAGGGTGGGAAAGGGCTGGGACTCACCTGACCTCCTGACCTGAGTGGGAAGGCCCAGAGCAGCCTGCAGGGATGGCCAGAAGCAGGTGGGAGGCCAGCCGTCAGCCCTCGGTCCTCTCCCAGTGCGGGGCCACAGCGGTCATCATGCTCGTGGGTGACACATACACACTCATCAACTATGTGTCCTTCATCAACTACCTCTGCTACGGAGTCACTATCCTGGGCCTTCTCGTGCTGCGCTGGAGGCGGCCAGCGCTCCACAGGCCCATCAAGGTGAGGCTGGAAATAACCAGGGCCGCCTTCATCTCAGTTGAGCACCAGAGGCAGGTGTGGGTGACAATGGCCAGGAGGACCACAGCATTCGCAGAGCGCAGGGCTTTCCATGCACTGACATATTCTCTCCTCATAACCCCAGGAAGCATGTGCTTTTAATATTCCCAGTCCGCAGACGGGGACAATGAGATGAAGGTCACATGGGCTGCCAATGACAGGGCCTGGCATTCTCATGTTCTCACATGAAAGAGTGACAGAAAAGCTCCCCCAATATGTAAATCCTGAAGACTGCCTGAAATATGAAGCACCAAAAAAATAGTTGAGCTGCAGCCAAATGCAAACAGCATTCTGCGGAAAACTGCAATGGATAGCTCAGCACAACGATCAAGTAGACAGCCTCAGCAGTTCAGCCAATTGGTCAACCCAGAGACAGTTCTCCAGTGCACTGGGCTGCAATCAGAAGGGCCAATGCAGGCCCTAGTTCCCAAGAGATGGAGAAAGTGCCTCTGATCCCCATAGTGGTTCGGGAAGGAGAGCTAGGGTGATGCCCCTCCCCCGGTGCTCCCGTCCTTCCTTTCTCTGTTAGGTGAACCTCCTCATTCCTGTTGCGTACTTGGTGTTCTGGGCATTCCTACTGGTCTTCAGCTTCATCTCGGAGCCCATGGTCTGTGGGGTCGGTGTCATCATCATCCTCACTGGGGTCCCCATCTTCTTCCTGGGAGTATTCTGGAGAAGCAAACCAAAGTGTGTGCACAGACTCACAGGTGAGCCAGGTTTTGCCACCATGCCTCTTGGGGGGTAGGGTGAGCATCTCTTTGATCCCACCCAAGAACAGGGGCATCTACCAGCCTGGCTGGTGACAAAGGACCCAGTGACTTCCCTCAAAACTTCCTGCTATGTGTAGATGTGGCAAAGGAGGTATCAAGAATTAGGGTTATCCCTGCCTCAAAGGATCAACACCCTGCCTCCCATGATCTATCTGTCTGTTCTTAGAGTCCATGACACGCTGGGGCCAGGAGCTGTGTTTCGTGGTTTACCCCCAGGGCTCCCTGGAGGAAGAGGAAAATGGCCCCATGGGCCAGCCCTCTCCAATGCCCATCACGGACAAGCCCTTGAAGACACAATGAGACTGTGGAGAGACTGAAACAGCTGATTCTGTTTACATGTTGTTTATTGAGGAGGGTTTTGTGTTTTGTTTTGTTTTCAAAAAAAAAATTCTGGAAAAAGAGAAGAGGTCCGACCCTTAGAGGCCTACTGTAAGGGACCGGCCACTGGGGTGAGGCTTCCTGCCTTAGCACTGCCCTGCTAGCTTCTCCTGAAAAGCCTGCAAATAAACAGGGCTGGTTGTTGCTGTGTGCAAGGGGAGTCCATGGGGACTCAGCATGGCGTGTCAGTTGCTAGCTGGGAAGGTGCTATGGAGGAGGTTTTCTGGTGGGTTCTGCTGGAACCTGAGGCTGGCTCCATGGGGCCCATAGGAGACAGACTCCATCTATGACCCTCCGTGCTCCCTTGAGCTCAGTCACCCTGGAGAACCCAGACGTCCCCATCTGTGACTGCCCTTTCCCATAAATCACCAGAGTGAATGCTACCACTTCTGATAGCACAGCATCGCTCTGGCTTCAGGTGGGGAAACTGAGGCTCTGAGGCAGGACGGGATGGACGTTACCATTGTCACTCAGTACTTTGACTTCCATATCCTGAGAACGCATAGAATGGCTTCTCTCGTGGTTGTCCTCTCTCATATTTCCAGTCTCACCATTATGCTTAGGGACTGACCCAGCAGCCAGTGGGCAGAGTGCCCCAGCCTAGCCAGGCCCATGCTGCCACCACAGGTATGAGGATGGGACAGAAGCCACTAGCCCGTCTCCCCCAAGGGCCCTGTGGGGAAGGGTGGATGGAGCACTCACCATGAATGAGGTCCAACACCCCCCATGACCTTCTCAGGCCTCAACTACAGCTCCTGGCAGAGTTCTGGGATGGGCAGCTGGTGCCACTGCCGGCTGAATGAACTGAGAAGCCACAGAAAATATTGCAGAAAGCCTGGCTCTGGCTCCCCTGCTTTTCTGGAAATGAATCCCCAGATTAGAGTTGCAGAGAGCAATTTGATGTGCGACTCCAAGGGGTTCTGCTCTTGCCCACCTTCAAGGTGGTCTTATCACTCCACCCCCCTTCCCAGGCCAACTAATGGGCCCCTAAGCCCCTGCCAGCAATACCCATCGGGGCCATAGGCTTGCAGAGGTAGCCCACTGGCTGGGAGCCCAAGCCTTCCACCAGGGCTGCTAGGTGGGTCTCTGTTTGTAAGAAAAAATGCAGAGGCAGGGTAGAAATGACTGTGTATTCCCTGGTTACAAAGCGGGGCTGTGGCAGTCACCAGCATGTCCAATGGGTCAGCAGACCAGCAGGGCCTCGTCGTCACTAGCCTCCAATATTGGGGAGCAGGTTGGCGGGGGGCTCCTGCAGACCCCCGATGACTCTGGCGAGTGGGGATCTTGGGTGCTGCTGGCAGTGGGGGTCTGGGGATAGGGGTCTTGGGCCAAGCAGGGCTCTGGAGGTGTGTCCACGGGGGCTGGGCTGTCTTCCAGAGGGTCCTCACAGGCTTTTCTCTCCTTGTCCTCTGGCCTGTACTCTGGGTCTCGCAGGTTCAAGGGTGGGGGTGACACTGAAGGCCCCACTTCTGGTACATGGCCAGGGCCACTGGGAGGCCCATCTCCAGCCTCCCTGGGGCTGCCTGTATCTGTATGAGGCGCTGGGGGATCTGGGGCAGCCCCTGGTGCCGCCTGGAGGAGCCCGTCACCCAGCACGGTCTGTGAGGTACGCGCAGCCGTCAGCAGTGGGATCTGGCCTCGAGGTGCCCGTGGTCGGTGGAAGAGCCTGTTCCAGAGGCGGCCGAGCCTGCGGCGGGATGGCCCCCTGCGGGAGGCATGCCGACGCATCTGTCGTCGCATGGCTGTGCGAAGGTTCTGCAGCACTGAAGCCTGGGGGTGGGGCAGCAGCTAAGGTAGGGCCAGGCCATTCAGGAGCAACCCCCTTCCAGACAAGAGACTAATCTGACCTCCACCTTCCCCCCTCCAAATGATCTAGCTGGCCCCTAGGCCTCCTGGTCTTGGGAGCTCTCAGGCCTTGTGGAGATCGCATACTCATGGAGGCTCACCTGGGATGCACTGTAGACAGGAAAATCCTCCACCGGTGGGATGAGGCCCTGTGCGATGAGCTGGCCGTAGGATGGGGGGGCCTCCCGCCGCACAAACTCTGCCTCTAACCGTGTCATTTGGGTCTCAAAGGCCCTGGAAGCAATGGGCAGAAGGGAAGTATGATAGAGACCTGCCTTAACAGCAGGATTTAGGGACCCCACCCTTTCATCTGGGCCCCTGCATGCACACACAAGAACAGTCCTTCTGGATTGGGATGACCCGAACCCATAGCTTGGAATGAGGTGAGCTTTTTCTCCAGGGAGATGGAGGAACCGGGGCTCCAGGCCACCTGTACACATGGTGCCCACCTGTACTCCTGCGTGCGCAGGGAGTAGAGTTTGAAGGCACAGCCTAGGGCGATAACAAGCAGCAGTCCACACACCAGGCTGCCAATGAGAGCAGCAGTGATGACCTTGCGGGGCACAGCGGCCAGGCAGCCATGTTCATCGCTGCCATCTTGGCAGTCCTCCTGGCCATCACAGCGCCATGTCTCAAAGATACACAGGTTGGTACCACAGTGGAAGGTGCCCGGCTGGCAGGAAAAGCAGTTCTTCTCATCGGCGCCATCGGGGCAGCTTTTCTGGTTGTTGCAACGATCGGCTGGCGCATAGCACAGGCCGCTGCCACCCTCGCAGGGATACTGGTCCGGAGGGCATGCTGGGCAGCCCTGCTCATCCCGGCCACTGGCACAATGCCACCAGCCATCGCAGCGCTGTGGCTCTGAGAAGCAGCCCTGCTCCCCTGTGCTGCTGTCATCTCCCTCGCTGCTGCCCCCACATGGCTGCTCCCACGGAAGGCAGTAGCCCTTCACCTGGTATGTGGCATTAAAGCCATGACCAGCACTGCGGGCACGAGCATGGTAGGCCACGGTGAGGCGCCCCTGCGCTGCCTCGAGGCTCACGGGCCGGTGGTTGCTGCGGTAGGACAACGTTTGCAGCAGACGATCGCCACGCTCACCCAGGCCTTCATACACTTGGACGTAGTCATCGTAGCCCAGCCGTAGCTCCAGCTGCAGCAGCACACGCCGAGGGTCCTGGGTGTCCACCAGCCACGTGCAGTGAAGGTCCGAAGGCCCACGGGCAGCACCAAACAGGTCTGGGGAGGCGAAGGAACCATAGAAGCTGCCCAGCCTCCGGCCACATGCTAGGTCGGGGCAGCCAGCCTCATCAGAGCCATCGCCACAGTCCTGTGTGCCATCACAGCGCCTTTCCACTGGAAGGCAGCGTGTGGAGCGAGCTCCACTGCATGGGAAGGTCCCCCCGGGGCACAAGCTGCCTGGTGGCTCTGAGGCAGGCGCCGAACAGTTACCCTCATCCGAGCCATCTCCACACTCATCCACCATGTTGCACTGCCAAGGACCAGGCAGGCACTTGCCATTGTCACAGCGGAACTCGTCTGTCTGGCAGGATGTCTGGCCCAGTTTCCCTGGAGGCGAAGAGGTGACAGGATGAGCCGCCTCTTTCCAGCACCAGGCAGAGGCTGGGAGCAGGCAAATGGGTTCAGTCCCAACTGAGCCTCCGTACCAAGAGGTAGGGCCACCCATGGGGCAGACTCATGGACGGAAGGCTAGATTCAGTATCAGGGCTGGGCTTAGACATGGGGTTCATGTCCAGCAAAGTGGAGCCAATTACCTAAAGAGACACTGAAGCACCCCCCAGACAACAGTCCCATTCCCACCCTGGGATTAGCAGGGCTGGTAAGGAACCTCTGCAGAAAACTGGGGCCAGTGGGAAAGCTTGTTGCATCACCTCGGATATAGGAGAGGCGGAAGCCCTGGGCCTGGCCGGAGCTGGAGGCGTCTGAGTGGAAGAAGATCCAGACATGGTCACGGGCAGAGATGAAGGCGGGCGGGATGGCTGAGCCACAGAGGCGAAAAGCCTCCTGGCGAGGTGGAGCTGCCGGGCCCAGCAGCAGCCAGTCCAGGGAGCATTGGTGAGATTCCTCCACATCAAAGTTGCGGAAACTGTGGGGGCCGAGAGGATCAGGGAATGGGTAGGTGGACAGGGGCCTCCTGGCCCAGGACTGACCAGCAGTGGCCAAGCTGAACTCATGGCAAAGGCAGCTAGCTAGCTCTGTCCCACCCAGTGGCCCTCCTTGTATCTCCCAAATTGCCTGGCTCTGGGCCCTGGAGCCCCTCAGGGTCTACTCTGCCCCCACCCCAGGGTCCAAAGGCAGCTCCGTGAGGACTCACGGAATTCTTGGGCTGCATCCATCAGTCCAGCTCCCTTCCAGCTCTCTGCCCCACAAGAACACACACAACATCCCCAGGACAAAACTGAGTGTGAAATGTCATCAGCCCTCACAGGCTTTCCCCTACAGGGTGGTGATCAAGGGCTCAGAGCCCTCTCATCCTGAGTCAACTGAACAACACAAACTCCCAGGGCTGCACACTGAAGGTGGGGCTCTGCCTATGAGTCACCCAATGCTATCACTGGGTGACCGACTACAAGCTGCCCAGGTGAAACACTGGCACCAGAGCTGAGCGAAATGGGCTCAGAAACCAGAAGAGCCTCTGCTCATGCCCATCCCATTCCTGTCCTTCAGATCTATGGAGTAATTAGGCCTGGACGGTGGGGCAGGCTTCTGGATTTTAGAAGTATAGAAGCCAAATGTCCCCATGATCACCCTTGGTCTGGGTTTCTAGCTCTTCAGTGACACTCTCTAGTACCTTCTCCTGTCTTCCTCTACTCTACCCACAGCTCCCTTCCCTGAGAGACCACCTGAGGTCCCTGCAGAAACCCTGACCTGGGTTCCATGCCAGCCTGGCCTCAAGTCACTCCTCAGGGCAGAAACAGACACCTTTGCCACCTTAAGCACCCCCCCCCCTCCGCTCCTAAGGCTTACTTTTGGAGACTAAAAAGAAAAGACTCAGTACAGAAAGTGACCAAGCTTGGAGCACCCAGCCAAGGATGTGGTCAATTAAATGATCATAGGCTCACAGGCACACACATGCTTACAGCTCACACCTGCGGCCACGCAGGTCTCTCAGATACCTGTTTCTAAATGTGTCCATACACCTAAACATACACATGCCTGTCACACACACACGTCATGCCTGCTAAGACCTGGGCTTGTGTACATCACACCTGTCCACACCCATGTGTGTGCCCTCCACACCTGCTAGGCATGCACACACAAACACACAAAGGCTCTCCTTACCTGATGGTGATCATGTCACCGCGGTCACCCTGAATGTACCAGCTGCAGTTGGTGCCTGGTGGGTAGTTGAGGGGCCAGGCTGGGCTGTAGATGACCCCTCGCCGTTCAGTGTGCTGTTCCAGCTTCCCACTGCAGGCGGCTGTTGGGAGAGAAGGCCAAGGAATGTCCTCTCACCTTTGGGGGGGAAAGCAGGCTTTGTGGGGTGTCTCTGCTCATGGCTTGAACACGAGCTTCCACTAAGGCCAGCCGGTCTACAGTTCAAGTCTTCATGGAAGTTGTGTGTGGGTGGAGTTCAAGGAGGGACCCTCCAGACTTGAGGCAGTATAGCACCATCCCTGCAGTATACTGGAGTCTTGATCCTGTGTGTTCAGTTCTGCCCCCATCTTAGTAGTGCTAAGAGCAAGACATTTTTAATTCCCCTTGGCATCCAACACATGCATTATGAGGTCTCAAGACCTCAGCTTAGTGGAGGTCTTACAAGTAGACCCTCTGCATGTAGGCCTACACACTAGAGTCCCTGCATACCCGTGTGGAACACAGCCCCAGGGGAGCTGGAGAGGTGGGTAGGCAGTTAAGAACACTTTCTGCTCTTGCAGAGGACCCAGGTTCAATTCTTAGCACCCACATGACTGCTCAGAACCATCTATAACTCCAGTTCCAGGGGATTCAATACCCTCTTCTGACCTCCATGGGCTCCTGCATGCACACGGTGTACAAACATATGCACAGGAACACATATATGCACATAAAATTAAATAGATAAATATTAAAGAAAACCACACACCCAGGAAAAGAAGGGCTTTGCCATCTGATACATATTTACTGGACACCTACTATGCACCAAGCAAAAGTAACAGGCATGCTGAATAAGCAAATCTGAAAACCTTCCCTGTGAATCTCACAGGTTGGAGGTAAAAACACACAGAATGTATGCAGAATCCTGATGACAAGAAGGGAGATGGCAATGTCCAGACCTGGCTGCCAGTGTAGTCTGGGTCTCAGTACATCTTGTATGAAACTGGGGTTTAGGGGCTGGAGAGATGGCTCAGTGTTTAAGAGCACTTGCTGCTTTTGCATAGGACCAACGTTTTGCTCCCAATACCCACAGTGGGCAACTCACAACTACCTGTAACTCCAGGGCCAGGGGATCCAATGCCCTCTTCTGGCCTCCTGCACACGTGTGTACAACCTGTCCTCCAACACACACATTATACACATAGGTAAAAATGAGTCCTTTTCTTAAATTTAAAATTTGGGGATTTTTATCTCAATATATGTGAAAAGACACTGGACATAGATGTTCTAACCAGAAAAAGAAACTGAGGCTCAGAGAAGGCAAATGACTCCTGGGGCACACAGCCAGCTAGTGGCAGAGCCAGGATTCACCCAGCCTCTGGTGGGCTCAGACTCTCACCGCAGGACCTGAGTTCACAAGCATTTATGGGGCACCACTGTATGCCGCATGAGGGATGAAGATAAAGCGATTATTAGCCAGCATGAGTGAGAGACACCGCACCTGCCCTGCTGACTGGGCTCTCTCAGGGCCAGGCAGGGTACCCTGACATGCCACTACAACCCTGCCACGACTCCCAAACGTTTACCTAATCCAACCCGTCACAAAGGCTAGGCATACTTTACACATGGAAGAGCAAGGCTCAGGAAGCAAACTGTAAACCTTTTCTCCGAGTCTACGTTCTCATCCTCCCACCGCAGGCACCTGTCCCGGTTACTCGGAAGCTGAACTCTCTCCAGCTGTGGCTTCGGGCTAGGCGGCTACAGGAGACCCCACTCCAATCCTCTGCATCCTAGTCTCTCAGGGAGATGACACAGTCACCTGTCTACCAAACTTCCTCCTGCATCCTTGCTTCCCTCACCCCCAAGAGCCCCCCCCCATGGAAAGGAGGACTGTTCCCCACTCTCCTACCCCACTCACTATTCACTCCCCTCTCAGCTTCATCTCTGTGGGGCCTCACCATGTCACCTCCAGGGGAGCCAGCCCCTATCCTTTGCCCCTCCTTTCCTTCTTGGCTTCTGCCACCATAGTGACTTCCCTATTGCTACATAATTTGTTTGACGTCAACTCCCCATAGGAGGGCAGGCTGGCACACTGTGGCCTGGTACCCAGAGGCCAACATAGTTCCTGATATACCATGGGTGCCCCACATGGTCAGTCTAGTACCTTCTAAGCATCCTAAGGGATCACACCCACTCTGCCAGCCAGACCACTGGGGTCTTGGTTATCCAATCTACTCACAAGAGCATCAAAGAGCTGAGTCAGAAATGTCATCTTTGAACAAGGTGTGGTGGCATACAGCTGTAATACTAGCACACAGGAGACTGAGTTTGAGGCCAGCCTGGGCTACATAGTGAGTTCTAGGCTAGCATGGGCTACATGAGACCCTGAGGAAGAAAAGAAAGAAGGAAAGGACAGAAAGAAAAGAAGGAAGGATGGAAGGAAAAGGGATTTGAGGGGGGATGATGGGAAGGAGAAAGAGACAGAAAGAAAAGGGAGGGGGAAATAAAGGGAGGGATGGAAAGGCCACCTTTGTCCCTAGTGTGATCTGGAAATCAGATCTACAAGTCTGCATCAGGCCCTGCCCCTGTCCTCTCAGGGGGGTGTGACAATGCTTCAGACCCACAACTAAGACACTGCCGTTCATACCTTTCCTACACAGTCACTGAGAGCTCAGACAGTCTTCTGTAAGGGCAAAGGCTAGTCTCCACTCCAAGCTCAGAGGGCCCTCCCTGACATCCCAAACACTCCCAGAGATCTCTCCTATACTAGTATATCCCATGAACAGTTCTGTTTCTGCTCTGACTGTTATAGACCCTGTCAAATCCTCACTTCCTACAAGACATTTCTGTAGACTCCTCTGCCCCACTGGTCTGTCCATCACATGACTGTCTGCCTCGAGACTGTCACTTTCTTTTCCTGCCCAAGCCAGGCACAATCTATCTGTCCTGTTGCAGAAGCACAGGGGTTATTAAAATTATTGAGAGTGGATTGTAGGCCCATTATTTCATACAAGATATTTACAGCCAGGTTCTCTGGCCATGCTTAATCTCCAAGGGCAGATGCAATCCTGCCAGACAAGCTGTAGCCACCTAACAAAGGCTCAGGATGTATTGCTCCTTCTCTTTTGTTAATAGGTAGATCGCCTGGGGAGAGGTGTGGATTCCAACCTGGTGACTTAAGTTGCAGGTGTTTCAGGAAGGTATTCCCGGGTGTCCCCACCTCCCTGGAAAGAGAATATTAATGAGTTTCCACCGGTTTACCTGGGGGATAAAAGGTGTTTGATTAATAAACACGAAAAGATCTTCAGAATGAATCAAGCCTGAGATCCCCTTCCGATATTGCCATGTGATGATGTCTCATTATTTCTTGCGCCACCACATGGGTCGAGTTAGGAAAAAGTAGTTGCATGTATGTTGGGGTTTCAGACCCCAACACAAATAAAGCCACTAACTGGAGAATCTTGCAGAGACCTAGGTGTCTACCCGATGTGACCTGGAAGATTTCTCCTTTGTGAGATGCATGGTGAATGGTTCCTGACAGGCAGAGCCCAGTGAGATTGGGGCATGTCTTCCTCCTACAAAGACTCCATCAAGGTTCTAAGTAGTCATCTCGCTCTCTTCCTGCCTCAGCCAGGACACTTGTCCCTGCGTACCTACATTTATTCAGGGTTTAGGTGGCTTGTCTGTCCAGATGACTGGAGCACAGCCAGCCCAGCTCAGTCTTTTCCCTGTAAACCCCATGGAGCATCGCTGTTAACTCTTTCCTCATCTCTGGAGGGTGTCATAGGTACCGGACCATGATTCTACAACTACCACTTGAGTCTCACATCAAGAGGGAGAATGGGTCTGCTCTGGGATCCAGGAGTTCCCTGAAGGGCCCTTGACTAGATACCACTGGGCAGTAAGCTTGGAAATATGTCTAGCTTGGTCAACACGCCCCAAAACCCAGCTTTCCAAGACAGGGACTTCATTTTCACCCCAACGTACAATGTGAGAGCCCAGGCCTAAACTTCCATGGCCATATATAATCCCTGTGTGAGGGTGCGAGGATGCATCTTATGTGTCTGTAAAATGGAGTCATTACATGCTGCTGTGGTTGGAAACAATCAAGAAAGTGACAGTCACTGGGCGGTGGCACAGCCTTTAATCCCAGCACTCAGGAGGCAGAGGCAGGAGGATCTCTATGAGTTCGAGGCCAGCCTGCTGTACAGAGAAGTTCCAGGACAGGCTCCAAAGCTACACAGAGAGAAACCCTGTTTTAAAAAAAGTAAAAAAGGAAAGAAAGAAAGAAAGAAAGAAAGGAAGGAAGGAAGGAAGGAAGGAAGGAAGGAAGGAAGGAAGGAAGGAAGGAAAAGAAAGTGACAGTCTCGAGGCAGACAGTCATGTGATGGACAGACCAGTGGGGCAGAGGAGTCTACAGAAATGTCTTGTAGGAAGTGAGGATTTGACAGGGTCTATAACAGTCAGAGCAGAAACAGAACTGTTCATGGGATATACTAGTATAGGAGAGATCTCTGGGAGTGTTTGGGATGTCAGGGAGGGCCCTCTGAGCTTGGAGTGGAGACTAGCCTTTGCCCTTACAGAAGGCTGTCTGAGCTCTCAGTGACTGTGTAGGAAAGGTATGAATGGCAGTGTCTTAGTTGTGGGTCTGAAGCATTGTCACACCCCCCTGAGAGGACAGGGGCAGGGCCTGATGCAGACTTGTAGATCTGATTTCCAGAGGCTATTGGCAACCTGGACAACCTGCATGTTGTAACCTGACAGCAGGGAGCTGGGCTCCTCTCTCCCCCAGGCATATGCATATCTGAGTAGAAGACAGTGAAAGCTTATCCAGGCCAAGCCCTAGCATCACAGAGGGAAGCGGGGCATGCAGGACTGAGAGGTAGGTCTTTTGATCCAGGAAGGACCTGAGAGAGGAGGAGCAAGGGATGGACTGAGGGACCAGAATGTCTCTGGTGCAGGCTGAGAAAGGGCTAGGAGACAGTAGGAACATAGAGAAAGTATTTGGAAATGCAACCATGAAGCCATGCTGGGAGAGGTTGGGTAGGCCAGGGAGAAGCTGGTCAGCAATGCCAGAGGGATCAGAGCTGGATCCAGGGACACTAGGACCCACCCTACCACCTGCCACTGCCATGCAAGCTGCACATTCAGCTCCCAACATCAGGAGCACCATGCACAGGCAGCAATGGATGAACGACCATCACTGCTGGTGAGTGACCATAGTCTGACAGCTAGAAAAGCCTAACATGAGGACCTGGGTTGTTTTCTCCAACGCACTATGAGTTGAGTAAGCCTTGTCGCTCGAGCATCATTTCTGCAAACCTGGAGACACATCTGGGACAGCAATGCCCACCCACCCACCAGCAGCAGAAGGGCTGGTCTGGGGTTCATGCTCGCAAGATATCAGTGTTCTCTTAGCCCATTTCCCGCACTGTACCCTGGCCACAGACACGGGACCTAGTGCTTTCCTGGAATCGGGATGTGAAACTGGGCTGTCCTTTGTGGTCAGTACATCAGGCGAGGCGGGGTTGGTCAGTGCTGACTAAGGCAGGGCCCTGGGCCAGCCTGGGTCAGCAGAGGAGGAGCCCAGCTGCAGAAAAACACACAGTTGGGGTACAGAGAGGACGGGTTGGGGGCAGAAGCCCAGTCTTCCAGACAAGCAGAGAAACTGGACTCTGTGAATATCTCTACCATACCTCTGCCCACCTCCCATAATCCTTGTGATCAGCTCCAGCTAGATCTATCTACCTTGAGTCTCAGTGGGCTCAGTGGCAGACTAAAACCGGAAACCCCACATAGTTCCTGCTTCACCGTGTGGCGCAAAAGACACTAGTTCTAGGTCCCCAGACTTGGGGTCACACATTCTTACTGACCACACCCTGAGGCACCTCTCCTCAATGTACTTCTGCTAATTACTTAGCCTTTGGAACCTCTGGCTTACTTTTGAGGCAGGGTCTCTCTATGTAGCCCATACTGACCTGGAACTTGCAATCCTCCTGCCTCAGCCTCCTCAGTGCTAGGATTACAGGCATGCAACACTACACATGGCACTATTCACCATTTTAGGGTTTGCTGAAGATGGCCATATATTGACTAAAGAAGCAAGAGATGGTGAGGTTCACTTGCTGTATTAGTGACAGAACAGGCTCCTTCGGTCACCTGGCTTACAACTATCCCAGCTATTTATTCTCCAAACAGCGGCAGCCTCTCCACAGCCAAGGAGAGGAACAGCCACATCTGTGGCTGCTCTCTCCTCCCTTGACACCAGTTCAGAGCTCAAAGACGGCCATCAGATGGCCAGGCAGCACTGACAGGCAAGAGGCCAGCACAGGGCTTCTCGCTGCTTCCTCACACCTTATGTGTCGACCTCTTTGCTGCAAGTTGCCTGGAACAAGCCTTTCACACGCAGAGCCTTAGATCCAGGGCTGTGTTCTTGTCCACCATCCTCCTGACCCTCACACACAAGCCAATACACTCTTCGGCCCTGAAGAATCCCAGGGCTAGGTACCAGCCAGTCAGAGGCTGCTCTAGAATTAGCCTCCAGAATGACTCAAACAGGCCATTGTAAGCTGTCAAAGCTGTTTGCCTGACTGCTTTGCCTTTCTCCTGGAAACTTCGATGAAAGCTATGGTTTCCCTCATCCTGAGTCAGCCTGGCCAAGCCTTGAACCCCTGGCTTGAACCACTGAGCCACGCCCCCTGCTCCTCATTGGTGGATTCTAGGCCAGTGCTCTACTACTGAGCTATATCTCCAGCCCTTTAAAAGAAAAAGTTTTAGACAGAGTCTCATAAAGTTAGCCAGACTTTCCTTGAACTTACTCTGTAACCTAGGCAGGTCTTAACTTCAGTCTTCTGCCTCAGTCTCCGGAGTAGCTGGAATTACAGGCCTGTGCTCCCAAAATAGTCTTAAAGTTCTGATTGTTTTTTTTTCTCAATGGTACTGGGCTCTGTGGCATCATTAATCTTACCTCTAGAAGCAAACCCTAGGCATTATTTAATACACACGAGCATCCAGTGTACCTCGGGAACGCCACAAGCCCACAGAGGCACGTCTATCAACTGGACAGGCCTGTGGATAGTCGGCAGTGGTACCAAGTCACAGAGCACCCGGCCCCTTCCTGAACATCCTGGGCTGTTGCTTCACTGGACCCATTAGGCCAGGTTTGAGATAGTCTGGCATTTCACCTACTTTAGCAAAGAAATCAAGGCTCACTAAACTTAAATTCTCTTGCTGCCAACAGCTCCTTTGTGATGTTGTAAAGGTGCAGAGGGAAGAGGTTTGCCCACCCAGAGGCCTGATGGCCACAGGGTACAGCCAAGACTGAAGGCCCATCCTTAGAGGTCGCTAACCCCGGGCAGGCGGGAAAAGTGGCTTACTCACCTAAGGCAGGGACTGCACTGCTGAGCCTTCCAGTGAAAAAGAGGTTCACTATGGAAGACACAAAGAGGTATCAGTAAAGGATAGAATCTCTTGGAGTCCAAAGCACATGTTTGGGCTACCAGCGAACACTGGACAATACAGTTAAAGTTAAGGCAAGCCCCCTTTACCTTATTGGGCATGGCCCAGATCATTGCCAGAGAACCTCCCTCCCACCTGTTCCTTCTGAGATAGGCAAAGGCTAGGAACTCAGCGGGTCTCGGGATCTGTCCTCATACACCCACAGCCCGAGACAGCAGTGTACCACCCTGACTGAACTGTCCCCTCATGACCCTCCTCAGAATTAGCTGGGTTTCTGTCAGGCTTGAGGCTACCGGTCACATAGACTCATTCCCAAGACTTTGCCTTTCAAGAGAATTCCTACCACCTCAAAGGGCTTCCTCCCTTGATGGGCATTTGGGGTGACGATACCATCCTCTTCCCTGCACCCCACTGTCCTAAAGGCAGGGTTCTCTGCCACTGCCACAGTACACGTCCACCTCCACAGAGTATCCTTAGCTTCCATCAGCTGTTTTGCTTCAAGGGCTCCAGACCAAGACAGAGAGTCTAGGCCAAGGGAGAAGCACCTCTAACTTCCTGGGGATTAGGGTACCCCCTCCCTGGTTGAGGCCTTCATCTCTGGAGCAGCCATTCTCCATTTGGTGAAGAAATGGGGTACTCACCCCATCCCCACCCCAGGGAATTCAGGATCTTCTAGGCCCAGACATGGACACCCCCTGAGCCAGGAGGATCTTACCTCTGTCCTGCCCACCTGGGAAACACAACGGCCGGGACCCAGATGCCATGACCACCCACAGCATGGGAACCAGGCACTCTGGGCATATGCCACTTCTTCGATTACCTCACACGGTAGCCCCTCCCCCAACACTCACCCCTTCTCTATTCTTGGGGGCTAGAAGAGAGTTACAACGGAAAATGAACACGCTTTCCTCCTCCACCCCAGCTTGTCATTTCAGGGAGGCTGTCAGGTTCCTGGGATCTCAATGGTGACATCACCGGGTGTCCCCTAATGACCCCAGTTCTTCAGGGCCTCCCTCCTTCATCAAGGTAAATAAAGAGCCATGTGGGTAGAGGATTTAACTCTTTCCTTCCCTCTCCTGCAGTGGGCCCCAGGAAAAGTGGACAGAAAAATTTCCTGGTCAGAGAAGGAGCCTTCTAACCAGTCCAGTCAGGTTCTTGGCCCTCCCCAAAACAGACTCCCACCCCAATCAGGGCTGAACCGGCCCATGGCCATCTGGGTCCAGGACGACACAATGGGAAAATGAGTTCTCTCATCTGCCTCCCCCAAACCCTCAACCCCGAAGCCGAGTCCCCATCTTTGGCTAGCTCCCAGGCCTGCCCTGCCTCCAGGCAGGAAACGGTTTCTTCTTCAGGGAGCAGCAGCAGTCCAGGCCTTTGTCCGCAGCTCTGGAGGCCGCAGCTCAGGCAGGCGGCCTGAAGGCGACAGGCAAACCCCAGCCTCCCCCAGGAACCCAAGGCCGGCGCTCTTGCTCCCCCACCCCACCCCCAGCTCCGGGCCTGGAGTGCCGCTTTATGAGAGTCCCCCTCCTCGGTAGCCCAAGGGTGCTCCGCAGCCTGGGCACGGGAACCATCACGGTGCGGGCTCCAAGCCCTCCTCCGGCCGGCCCCGCGCGGCCCACTCACCCAGGCAGACGACTGCGAGCGGCGCCCTGGCGCCCGGCGCCCCCTCCGGCCCCGCGGCCGCGCGCTTCTCCATGCCGGGGCGAGCCGCGCGCGGGCTCCCGCTGCCCTGCGGCCCGGGCTCCGCCTGGGACTAGGGCTGGCTCGGCGGCTGCGACCCGGCTGCGGGCGGCGGCTGCGGCGGCGTCTTTGTGCGGCGGCGGTGCAGGCCCGCAACGCGCGGGGCCACATCGGCCGCGGCGTCACGGGCCCCGCGGGGGCTCAGCGGCGGTCGCCAGGGAGGACCCTCGGCCGCCGCTGTCCCCAAGCCCCGGCCGGCTCGCCCAGCCCGGCCTATGCACCGACACCCCCGGCACGCCCATGCCCCGGCGCGCCCTGCCCGTCGGGTCCCCGGGTCGCCCCTCGCTGCGCCGCCCTCACGGTGCCACCGAGGGTGCGTCGGTGGGTCCCCGTCTGTCCTCCCGCCCGGCCCCTCGCTTGAGCCTGGAGTCGGGAGGCCGCGCCGCGCCGCGCCAGCCACGTGACGCGCCCGCCGAGCCGCAGTGGCGCTGACAGGGCGGGCGGAGGCGGCTGGGGCGGGCAGGGGGGCACACGCCCCGCCTCGGGGTGCTGGACAGCTCCACGCACGCGGCTCTGGCCGGGTCCCGCTTCCTCCCGACCCTGGACCCTAAGATTAGGGCTGGCACTGCGCCTGGGGTCCTGGGCAGCGCTCGCCTGGCCTCTTGATCCCAAGATCTGGTCTCTCTCCCGAAGCCAGGACCCCTGGCTACTGTGCTGGGGAGAGAGGGAAACAGAGGGTCAAGTGAGGTGGGGGTGGCATTGAAAGGGCAGCTGAGGGACCAAGACAATGCGTGGAGGCATGGAGGCACAGGGCTGAGGCTTGACTTCATCCTAATGCAATACATTCTTGGGTGGTCTGCCCTCCTCATTTACCTCATCCTGACCCTAAGGTGACTCACTTTTGAAAAGTGAGGCCTATAAAGGGACATTAGTGAGAATTCTGAGAGGTCCTTGGAGACCCATCTTTGTCCCTGACCCGCTCTGTAACCCCTCATCTTCTAGGGAACCGCGGTGATGCATACTTTCCAAACGTGGACCTGTCCTTTGGAGACAACCTGTAAACCAAGGGGTTGAATTCAGGGGAAGCAAAAGCCAGAATGGGCTTTAGAGAAGAAACGAGGAGTTATGCTCAATCGAGGTCAGCTGTCCTTTATAACTGATACTAAACAGAGGTGCCCAAAGACTCCTTGGCGAGGAGGCTCTTCCAGCCCAGGTGAGCCTCGGCTTCCACACCCATGCTCCTGAGTGTGAGTGCGTGCTTTCACAGATATTCATCACCCATTCGTTATGAAGGCTGAAATTCACTTCCACTGTGCAGAAACTTTTCAGTATTCGTTTGGGGAGACGCTTGAGTTTTTCTGTGTTTTCTTGTTCTTGTCGGTCTTTTGTGATTATTCCAAAACGGACTTCTTCAGGGAGTGTTAAAGGGTTAAAAAAATCTGATAATGAAGCAATGTTGGAGAGACAGCTCCGTGATTAAAAGCTCTTGTTGAACTTCCAGATGACTGCGGTTGGGTTCCCAGCACCCACATTGGTTCACAACTCAATCACGGGGGATCTAAGACCCTTTTCTGGCTTCCTTGGGCACCAGGTACATGCGTGGCACACATAGACACGTGCAGGCAAATTACTTGGTGGCACATGCCAGCTCTGCACATTCTTCAATCCCGTGATCCGGGAAGAGGCAGAGGGAATCTCTGTAAGTTTGAGGTCAGATCCTGCACCACCCTTGAAAGCAAACAGTATGGTGTGGATTCTCAAAAGGCTTAATGAAACGACCATGTAACCCAGGAATTCCATTTCTGGGTACATACTGAAAAGAGTTTAAATGAGGGGCTTGAGTAGAGACCTGTACACCATTACTGATAACTGAGTTATTAACAGCAGCTAAAACATGGACACAACCCAAGTATCCTTTGGCAGACGAATGAGCAGATGTGATGTGGCACACATAACTGTGTGATGGAACTTTAGAGAGATGGACATTCTGACCTAAGGTGCCTCATGGATGAACCTTGAGAGTGTTATGCAAGTAAAACAAATCAATCACGAAAGGACAGACAGTATATGGCTCCGCTCAAATGGGGAACCTGGAGTAGTTGAAATCATATAGACTGGAAGCAGAGCAGTGGCTGGGGGGGAGGAAAAACCTGTTTACTGGAGGCAGCGTTTCCGGTTGGGAAAATCAAGAGGTCTATAAATGGACAGTGACCATGGCTGTGTGACAATATGAATCCATCTACACAGTCTGTTTTGTGGTTTTTAATGGTTAATGGAGCTATGGGGCTACAGTTCAGTGATAGAGTGCTTGCCTAGAATCCCCCAGTGAGGGGCTGGGGTGTGGCTCAGTGGTAGAGCTCCTGCCTAGAATCCCCCAGTGAGGGGCTGGGGTGTGGCTCAGTGGTAGAGCCCCTGCCTAGAATCCCCCAGTGAGGGGCTGGGGTGTGGCTCAGTGGTAGAGCCCCTGCCTAGAATCCCCCAGTGAGGGGCTGGGGTGTGACTCAGTGGTAGAGCCCCTGCCTAGAATCCCTCAGTGAGGGACTAGGGGTGTGGCTCAGTGGTAGAGCACCTGCCTAGAATCCCCCAGTGAGGGGATGGAGTGTGTCAGTGGGAAAGCCCCTGCCTAGCATGTGTAACCCTGGACTTGATCACCAATACTTTTAAAAAAGAGTTTAAGATGGCAAATGTATTATGTGTCTCTTACCACCATTACAAAATTAAAATTTACTAAAAAGCAAACTATCAGGGTACTTACTTGGTTGTAACAATATGAGTTATGGCTGGAGAGATGGCTCAGAAGTTAAGAGCACTGGCTGTTCTTCCAGAGGTCCTGAGTTCAATTCCCAGCAACCACATGGTGGCTCACAACCATCTGTAATGAGATCTGGTGGGTGCCCTCTTCTGGCCTGCAGGCATGCATGTGGGCAG
Organism: Ondatra zibethicus; assembly: GCA_004026605.1. Classification (NCBI taxonomy): domain Eukaryota; kingdom Metazoa; phylum Chordata; class Mammalia; order Rodentia; family Cricetidae; genus Ondatra; species Ondatra zibethicus. The sequence goes on from PVIU01000403.1 coordinate 33,726, forward strand.
GACACTGTATATATAATAAGTAAGTAAATCTTAAAAAAAAAAAGTTTAGTAAATCATCCTGTATGTTTTCCTTGTGGAAAGATTATTAAATACAATGTAAATCTCTTTAATTGGCATAAAAATATTAATAATATGAGTTACATGTGAACTCTAGGAGTAGGATAGCCTCCTGGGTGGCTGTTGATTACTTAGGACAGGTTCCCAGTGTCTCTGTCATCCAAGTGCCTTGGTCTTGCAGGGTGGGGAGGGCAAGGCTCAGAACACAGTTGTGGTTGCCATGTGAGGTGCCCAGGCCGTAGGCACCTATCCAGCCATGCTCCTCTGCGGGAACCTTCATAGCCTAGTGTGTCTAGCCACACTCATAAAGCCATTGTCATCTGTTTACATTTTTAGCACATCTATATATTTTGTGTGCACATCGTGGTGCACGTGTCAGGGTCAGAGGACAACTGTGTGGGTCATCAGACTCTTGGTGAGCACCTTTACCCAAGGAGCTGTCTCCCCGGGCACCATTTGTAGTTGGTTGCTTTTTACTCTTTACTCTCTTCTGGGACCCGCCACCCAGCTCCTAAATAAATCCCACACGGAGGCTTATTCTTTCTTATAAATGTCCGGCCTTAGCTTGGCTTGCTGCTAGCCAGCTTTTCTAACTCACCCCATCTCTCCTTCGCCTCTGGGCTTGTACCTTTCTCTATTTCTGTTTATCTTTTCTTTCCTTTTTATTCCATGTGGGCTGGGTGGCTGGCTCCTGGCTCCTCTCCTCTTTTTCTCGTTCCTTTATCCCCTTTTCTCTGTTTTTATTCTTCTGTTTATTCTCTCTGCCCACCCTTTCCCCTGTACCGCTGTCTGGGGCAGCCTCCAGTAGCACAGGGCTTTGACAGGAATCCACAGAGTTGGGGAAGCTAATCTTTTCTATCTGAGGGAGGTTAGGGAAAAAGACACTCACAAACTCTCTTGATGGTTTCCTTCCTTACTCTTCTCTTCATTTTCTCTCTCTCCAGGCAGTGCAAGAGTCAAAACAGTTGTATTCCATGTTTTAAGCAAATGATTATAGGCAAAAACATGTTTTTTTTAATCTCCCTCACATGATTAAACATTTTATGTGTTGCAGGTGTAAAACAAATTATCCCAGGAACCCACACACATTCATACCAAAGCAACTTGTTATAGATTAACCATGTGCGCAAACAAGGTGTTCTTATCAGGTCTTTTACTGGCAGGGTACATTTTGCAGTTACAAAGAAAGGGCCGATTACTTTATTATGTATCTTGAGAGATAATCTTATAAGAAATCTTAAAGAAATCACAAACCTAAACTTTTACACATGAAAAAGCTCTACATTAAATCTTTAGGGTACATATCCATTCATTAATAGTTTTTTACATCAGGAGATTGAGGGCATAAATGGATATAAGGAACTAATCATCTTTGGTCATCAACCAAATCTAGCAAGGAGAGCACATCAGCCAGTAATAATTGGGCTGCTTTGTTCTTGTTCCCTGCCCTTAAAGAGTTCCACATCCAGCTGTGTGCCTTTCTACAACTTTAGATTGTCTTCTTGGGTTTTTCACCTCAAAGTTATTTAACAAAATCATCTTAGTTTAACTTTGTTATTTTCAAAACTTTGTTTCAGCTGTGATGAACTCTGAGGCCTGTGAATATTAAACTTAAAAGAATTTAAACTAGCTGGGCTATTGGGACTCAACTGTTAGTCATTAACTTGAGCTACAATCCATGCAGCTCCTTAGGTGAGACTCACAGGCCCTGGCTGTGAAATTTATCCTTGTATTTATTTTTATTCATCAAAATTCTGCATAAGCTATCATTATTATTATCAAATTAGACAGTACAGCTTAGGGAGGGGTCATCTTCTTGACAATCCACAGGTAAAAAGACCCAGTAGAACGGGATGTTTCCAAGAGATAAACACACTACGTTACAGGCAGTGGAGATCTCCCCACGTCCACTCCCACCATGCTAGATACTAGAGAAAGGGAGCCACAGCAAACATGTAAAGGCACAGCAGAAGCAAAAGACATTCTGAGGTCTGTAGTCCAGTGGCCTTGCCTAATGAGACTGGCCCATCAGAGGATTCCCTTCTGCTGGGCTGACTCCTGAACTTCAATTGCCACTCACCGCTCCTCTGACACGGCCAACAGCACCCCAGCCAATGGCACCCAAAGGTGGTTCAGCTCTTTATTAGACCAATCAGGTGTTTTAGACAGGCAAAGTAACACAGCTTCACAGAGTTAAACAAATGCAATATAAAAGAATGCAATCATTCTTTGCATCATTAAACAAATATTTCACAGCATAAACAAATGTAACACATCTTCAACTAGTATTCTACAACACTCACTACTATAGACCAGAAGCAATAAAATCAGTTTTCCTTCAATACTGAGCAGTAATTTTTAAAAATAGGCTTGGCTAATGAGAGAAAGTATGTTATAAAAGCACCATTCAGAAACACACGCACACACACACATGAATGCATGAACACATGTACACACATGCATTCACAGAGAGAGACACACACATGCATGCACACACATAGGCCTTTATTGTCATAGAATGTAGGCACCAGAGCACCTTGGGCTGTGTAGCCTTCTGAGTGCAGCTCCAGACTTCAATCAAGAACCTCCCGCTGGCCTTGCTGGAGCACTGGGAAGTGTGTTGAAACACTGGTTGCTGAGATGTTGACTTGGGGTGGGGGTGGTGGTGGTAAGATCCAAATCCAGTGTACCTGGATTAATGAAGAAGAATCCCCAAGATGAGTTAACCCTGCTGTCTCCATGGAATGAAGATTGTGTGTGGAGGCATCCTGGAGCCAAGTACACAAGTAAAGATCCTGGGGAGCTAAGACTGGCAAGATGGATAAGAGACCTGTGGGGAAATTCAGGAGGTCCTCCACCTCCTGAATAGGACCCTTTGACATGGCTTAATGGTAGCATGCTCACCTAGAGCCCACCAGTGAGGGACTGGGAGCATGGCTCGGTGGTAAAGTGGGGCTTAGCGGGAGCTGTTTGTTACTTGGGTTCAATTCTCAGTACCGGAAAAAAAAAAAGCATGTATAATGTATACGCATGTATGAGTCTTCCATCTTAGACTGCCCTCTCCTGCTCTCTTCTTGTTTACCCTGGGCAGCTCACCTTGAGGAAAGCCACATTGCAAACTGTCCTAAGTCTCTCTGTCTCTGCCTGTCTGCCTGTCTACCTGTTTGTCTGTCTGTCTCCCCTCGTGTGTGTGTGTGTGTGTGTGTGTGTGTGTGTGTGTGTGTGTCCACAAAGGCCAGAAGAGGGTGTCAGACCCCTTGGAGCTGAAGTTTCAAGCAGCTGTGAACCACTGTACATGGGTGTTGGGAACTGAACTCAGGTCCTCTGCAAGAGCAGTCAACACTTTTAATGGCTAAGCCATCTCTCCAACTCCATCCATTAGTGCTATCTTTTAAGGCAGTAAGCGTGGGGGTGCTTTGTTTGCTGTGCAGTGGTAGGCAACTTGTCTATATACAGATGTACTCACACGCATGAGGCTGGTTTTCTCTACTCTCAGTGTTGAATACTGAGTTTTTCCTTGGTCATGTCCCCAGTCTCAGAGGAGCCTGGGGATGGCACTGTCATCAAATTGAACATATCCTTAGCTCATGATTCTACTCAAGTCTTCACTCATTCTTTCTTTACACTTCATGCTATTGGAGCCCTCTGCCGGTCAGACGCAGTCTGGGGTCTGGTGACAGAGCCCTGGAGGAGGGGAGGGCTCTAGCTCACGCCATTTACCAGGGCATGCAGGTAAGCAAACAAGCACACCACGGGCACAGAGAAAGTGCACCGGAGAAAATAAAACTAAAGACGTGGGAGTTTGCCCTTGCCTCCTGCTCCTGCTGAGGTAAATAAGGGGTCTCCAGTCCCTGCTCCAGCAGGGGGCGCCTGCACCATCAGTGCCTCTCTTTGGAGGTGGAGCCGAAGAGTTGGGAATGTAAAGGTGAGAAGCAGCTGCGTGGAGCTGAGGTGTTCCCGTCCTTGCTAATGCCCAGCTGGTGCCTGTTTTGCAGTAAAGGCTTCCATCGACCACCGCAGAGCCTCGCTCTTCTCCCCCAAATGCTCACATACGTCCTCTGGTGGTCAGTGGCATCAGCGTGGGTAGAAATGGCCTCCAGTCACTTAGGAAGTTAGAAGCTACAGGAGGAGGGGTCAGTGAAAGGATCGGGGATTAGACATTTCCTTCTAAATTGCACTTGCCAGACAGAAATGCTTGACAGCATCTGGGAGGCAGGTTCCAAGCCAACAAGACACCGGTTGTTGAATTTTAAATGGGGACGGGTTACTCTCTGATTCTAAGGCTCACAGGCTAGCCAGAATGAGCTCACTGGATATGGAAGTGACATATGTTTGTTGTAAAGTAAACAAAAGGACCACCCAAAAGCAACACTGTTATTTTTGCTAATTTCAGCAATCCTCTTTTGTTATTTCGGCAATCTTTTCTCTCTCCTATTTAGATGAGTTTTCATCCCTATTTCTAACTTTTTTAGTTGGTATACAAACTGATGGGTTACATCATGACATTTCCATATGTGTGTGCCCCTGTACTCTGCTCATAGCCACCCTTTACTATTTGTCTCCTGCCCCCACCTCTCACTGATCCCCATCCTCTCCCAAATAACCCTGTATATGTGTGTAGATATGTATATAGACATATATGTATGTATGTACATATATACATGTATATCAGGGAGAGAATGTGTATGTACAAGAAAACACGCCACATGTATTTTTCCTTTTCTTCCATCACCTCCTCTTGTTCTGTTTCCCTCTCCCTCTAGACTTCTTTATGTCTCCGACCAGACCCTCTGTCTACCTTCATGCTTCACTTGAAATATACATAGGTACTGGAGAGATGGTTCATCTGCTGTCATGGTGGACCAGGCTCAGAGGAGCTGATGCCATCTTCTGGCCTCTTTGGGCACTGTGTGCATATGGCACGCACATATACATACATACATGCAAACACTCATACCTATAAAATAAAACTAAACACATCTTTTTTAATTACAGGACTGGAGAAATGGCTCAGTAGTTAAGAACACTTAGTTTGGGTCCCAGCATCCATGGCAAGTGGCTCACACTCACTGTCTGTAAATCCAGCTCCAGAGGATCTGATGTCTCTGGCCTTCTCAAGCACCCGCATTCACAGGCATGTATCCTCATGTACACACATACACATAATTGAAAATAAGAAAAATTATTTTTAGAAATTTGACCACATTACGAGACGTCTCACCACCATCTGCCTCCAGAACTTTCCCCATCTTCTTTAAACTTCTTTAAAACAAGTTATCCCCCCACTTCCCCTTAGCCCCTGGCATGTGCCATCCCAGTGTCCGTAGCTCACCTAACTGGAATCATGTGGCATCTGCCCTTCTGGGACTGGCCTGATTGCTTTTGAAAATGCTCATAAACATATTATTTACAGCAATGGACTCACAGGAAGCAGTTCCATAACTTGATATTTTTACAGTACCCCTCCACATTCCCATACAAAGGTTGGTAGCCTCAATTTTTAGCTTCTGCCCTGCACAGATAGCAATGCATTCATGGACCCAACCTGTCCCTAAAGGTTTCCTTTGAGGGAAAAACCTCACCTTTCAATATGACACACATCATCAGGATGCGCTTAGAGGGTGGGCCTATTCCCACTCCCTCCCCTCAGAGCTCAAAGCATTCTCGCTCTCTCAGTGACTCCAGGTTTAGCTTGTCTTTGTATGATACCAGCGTCACTCCAAGAAACTTCAAGCTCCATTGCCGACCGACGCACTAAAACAGGTACCATGACAAGGTGAGTGACACAGGCCTTCTGGCACGAGGCTGTGTTGTAGTAATTGCAAGAACAATAGATGTTGAAAATCCAGGGTGTACGCCTTAATCAAACATCACTTTATTGCTACCACAGATCATACATGCCATTGGGAACATGGCCCTAATAAACTTCCTCACTGCCAGGTTATACAGACCTTCAACTTGGAAAGACCACAGTCATCTACAAAGCACAGTGCGGGGAAAATGGGATAGAAAGGGCAGGGGCTACAAGGCAGGTGGCTTATGTGCCAAAAAAAAAAAAAAAAAAAAAAAAGGCTGGTTCAATTTGCATGCACTTGATTGAGCACATTTCCATATATTTCCACTTGCCTTTTAGTGTGGTTCGGGGAAGAAACAAATCTTTAGAAACTGGAAGAGAACAGAGCGTGGGGACACACATGTACCTTTAACCCGGGATCTTGGGGGGCAGAAAGCAATGAGTTTGAGGCCAGCTTGGTGTATATAGAAAGTTCCCTGACAGTTAGGTCTGCATAGCAGAACTATGCCTCAAAAACAAACAAACCACAACACTAACAAAACCCCCAAGGAAACAGAAGGACGTTGTGCCTCCTTGGGTGTCTTGGAATAGCACGTTTGTCCCTCAGCAGAGGTCTTCCAGGGTATTTTTTTTTTCAATTAGTGAATCATTAATATCACGGCAGCTGAAATAATCATGCCAGAAAGCTTCTTGGTGTCCTTCCAGCTCAAGGGAAAAAAAATCAAGGTATTCCTCAATGGAGAGGCAAATTTACATTCCCATAGACAGCTCGTGCCAAGTCCCTGGCATTGTAGCACTGTCGTTGGCACTGAGGGGACAAAGTGCAGACTGAGTTCACCAAGTCCACCCACTGACTGAGGACTTCCTTCCTCTGCGCTTGAATCCTTCTATTTTTCGTGAGTTAAAGATAAACAAAAATCCCAACAACAACAAGGGAGTAAGCCAGGCATGGTGGCTCACTCCTTTAATCCCAGCATTCTGGAGGCAGAGGCAGATGGATCTCCGTGAGTTCGAAACCAGCCTAGTTTACATAATGAGTTCCAGGACAGTCAGGACTACATAGAGATCTTGCCTCAAAAAAAAAAAAAAAATGGAGGGAGAGTAATTGTCGCTGTTGTGTATCCATTTCCTCCAAGATTGAAACATTACATTCTGCAGGGAAGCTCCCTAAACAGGAAGGTAAACAACTCAATTAACTTCAGGAAGTCCCTGAAGCTGACTAGATTCTCTAGGTGGCCCCCATCTTCCCAATAGTAAACAAACCAAGCTACAAAGAAGACTGAGATTACACCTGCTGCCCTGAAGAAGCAGAAACCAGTCCAACTGCCTGGAAGAATCTCAGACCAGCTGAGGTATCTGGAAAGGACACTCTCCCGCCTTTTGAGCTGCCTGCAGGCTGGGCAGCATGCTCCAGGTTCCCAGCTTTTGTGTGCTGGTTGGAATTCTGTGATACAACTAACTGTCTTTGAGTCATTTCTGCTCCTGTAAGTAACCTCTCACTCATATTCCTGTAAGTAACCCCAGTACAATGGGTTCATTGATTCACCAAGTTGGACTTGGTGTGGTATCCACACTTTGGTCTGTCATGGCTCCCTATCTGGGCTGAATAGATGTGCGTTGCATCTCCCCCAGAGAAAGTTTTGATGTATTACAGCCCACCCACCTCGACTCCAGACAACGGGCCTTGGACACACTCATCTCCAACATTCATTCATTTGATTCTTATTTAGATAGCGTTCTGTGCTGTTTGCAAAGCAAAGAGAGTGCCTTGTATTGTTCTTTAAGGTTTTTTTCATTTCTTTTTTAATCACCAAAGAGAAGTAATCCCATTTGCCTTAATTTTGTTGGCAAGAGCCAGCGTTTAATTAGATTGTGTGTGACGTATGGCCCAAGGTGGCCATGAAGCTGTAAAGTTCACGTGATGGGCAGAGAATGAGCCCACCAAGAACAGTTGTGAGCTCTTGGGGCTCAGGCAGAAGGGGGTGGGGGCTAACAGTTCATTTTCCTGATCCTGGGAGGGCTCACTGTCTCTGATATATATAAAACCCCAAATTCAGAAGCTCTCTGGAGTCTTGTGTCTGCTCTTATGCCATCACTGTGCCTGTCGTCTGAGCACCTTCCCATGTGAGATTCTTACACTGGTGGAAATCAAAGAGAATTCCCATGAGTGTTAGGGCTCTGAGGGCAAAGGCTCATATTTAAAAAGCTCTGTACAGGCCTAAGCATGGCAAACACGCCCCTGGAAGGCCTGGCTCTTTCCCCTTCCATCTTTCTTGCTAAACCATTAGATTACATTCCTAAAGCTAGCCACTAAGGTCTACCCCCTTATTTGGCCACTTCGTTATGTCTGACTAAAATTCCAAAGTCTAACTATCAAAACACCGAGGTCCGGCAATCAAGATTCACTGGCTAACAGATCCAATCAAAACTTACTAACTCATCCTCACACAGATTCCCCTTCCTTTTTTTTTTTTTAAAGATTTACTTATTTATTATGCATGCAATGTTCTGTTAACATATACACACCAGAAGAAGCACCAGATCTTATTATAGATGGTTGTGAGTCACCATGTGGTTGCTGGGAACTGAACTCAGGACCTCTGGAAGAACAGCCAGTGCTCTTAACCTCTGAGCCATCTCTCCAGCCCTCCCCTTCTTTCTTAAAATCCATTCCTTCAGATACACCTGTTGAAATGGATTTGCTGCGGGTTCCCGGCAGGCAGGGGACAACGGGTCCCAAAGCAGCCAGTACTGGGCGCAGGAGAAATGAGTTTGCTGCGGGTCCCAGCGGCTTTGTGGGCGGCTGGCTGGTCCCCGGTGGCAGACAGTGGGTCCCAGGATGGTGCAAGTCCCCGGCAGTGGGCAGTCCTAGGCAGGGACGGCGCATGAGACCACGCGGCTGGTCTCCAGGTCTCCATGTGGCAGTGGGGGGTGGGCAAGAGAGAGACGAATAGGCACACCATACAGAGTGGAATTGAACATTTATTTTAGGGGTTATGGAAGGGAAGGGAACAGGGCAGAAAGGGGGAGGGGGAGAGAGGCAGAGAGAGAGAGAGAGAGAAGCGGAGAAGTGGGGAGAGAGGCAGATGAGAGGAAGACGGAAAAGAGAGAGCGCTGAAGATCAGCCTGCCTCAGCTGATGGGGTCATTGTCTATTCCAGAGGCAGCCCCACCTCCACCCCCACCCCTGACCCCCAATCCCCACCTCTGCTTGTCCCTTCCGGTTGGTTAATTAATCTCCCTTGTGCAGAGAACTTGGCGTCTGGCTGTGCTCTGTGCCAACTCCAAGGCCCTTTACAGTTTCCCTTATGCCAGTGTTACAGCTCTGAAGGGAACAGCATTGTGGCAGTTGGGAGTGAAGGAAGACCACAAAGTCACACCATACAACAAACCTCACACAAGAGATTTATCGGGAAAGACACAGAGGGGGGCTGCTTCTGCTCAAGTGAGAAGCAGCAGGGAACTGAGTGGGAGACAGGCTTACACAGAGTTTCTTGGGAGAGGAGCTTTCCAGGGCAGGGACCGTGAGATTTCAAGCCAAGCCCAGGGATTGGTAGGTTTTGGTGGGTTTTCAAACCTCAAAGTTGGCTCAGACCTTTTTACCTTACAATTCCCCTCACCCATCAAAGACCACAGTGAGGACAGTGTGGTTTGCCCTGGCCACAAGGGCTTCAATGGTTAGTATCGATTACCCACTAGACAGTGTTGTGGGGTATCCACAAGAGAAGACCACGCAGACATTAGGTTAAGCCAATAGATAGTCTTTATTAGTTGGCCGGCCACTACACTGGGTGTATTTAGGATCCCAGTGTAACACTGACCCTTTCCCAGGATGATCTTCTAAACACAAAAACCATGTCCTGGGTTGGCACTTGAGTTAATAAGAAGGGTTAAACAGGAGTAGAGCAACAAAAGCCAAAAAGCAAGATTAGTCCATTTAGAGACTTTCCTAGAACTGTGGACTTTGATGGCTTAGGTTTTGGCAGGTGGTGCTGTCTACTCACTGAGTGCTATGGTCTGAATGGAGTCAGTTGTGCTAAGGTCTGGGGGCCTGTTGCAACAGTACCTTGAATCATGCTCCTGCCTGGGAAAATTCCTGTTTCCTTTAGAAATTCATCTTTAAAGAGATCTGTCTTTCTTCCATGTCACCTGTCACTGCTGTTTATTGTGTCACGGTCTCACTTTGTAGCCCAGGCTAGCCTAGAACTCACACTAGTAAGACTCTGTTTCAGCCTCCTGAGTGATGGAATCGGGAGTGTCCACACCCAGGTGAATCAGACAGGGCCAGGTGATGGGATTCTAATGGGGTGGTCAATCCAGGCCTAGCCTGTGGTTCGAATTTTGCATACAAGGAACAGGTATCTGACAAAATATGAGATGCTGGACTGGGTATGGTGACTCACACCTGTAATCCCAGCCCTTTAGAAGTGAAGGCAGGAGAATCAGGTGTTCAAGGCCAGCCTTGGCTATAGACTACAGCTTTGAAGCCAGCCTGGACTACATGAAACCCTGTACTAAAAAAGAGAGAGAGAGAGAGAAAGGAAGGAAGGAAGGGAGGGAAGGATTGAGGGAGGGAAGGAGGAAGGAAGGAAAAGAAAAAGAAACAAAAAGCAGCAGATGGGGTAAGGTGAACAGGCAGCTTAGCAGTTAAAAGCACTTTCTATTCTTGGAGAGGACCAGAGTCCAGTTCCCAACACCCATGTCACATAGTTCACAACCACCTGTAACTCCAGCTAGCTCCAGGGCATCTGACGCCTCTGACTGCTGTCCACAGTCATATGCACGTCTCTACATATGGACAAACACACATGCACACAACTAATGATAACTGCAACAAAATAAATCAGCTTCAAAGCCCACCTGTTCCAAGGGGGCTGAGCCAGAGCCGGGCTGAGCCAGAGCCGGGCTGAGCCAGAGCCTTGCCGAGCCTCCTGGCGTGTTGCCAAAGCAGTCTGCTCTGAAATTCTCACGGTGGTCTTCGTTTGCATTGTTGTTATTTTTGCTTCTTACACAATGCGTATTCACTACATAGAACAGCCAAGAGCACAGTAAAGAAACAGAAGAGCAACCTAGTGACAGTAAATAACCCTGAACCTGCACAGTCCTGGTAGACACACTGCAAGTCAGCTACGTTAACATGACTTCTCCAACCAGGGCTATCTCATATGTGGCATGGGAACCACATGTGAGGCCTCGGGGAATATTTAAAGCAAGAGCAGGCCTGGGTGTAGTCCTGGGGCACAGTATGTGCTTAGCATGTGTGAGCCCCTCATTTGCGCACCAATACCAAAACAAGCAAACAAAAATAATAAAGGAAATGGGACTGGACAGAAGGCCCACCAGTTAAGAGTGGGGACCTGAGTTCAGGACCCGGCAGCCACATTGGAAGGTTCACAGTCACTTCATCTCCAGCTCCAGGGGATCTGACATTCTCTTTTGGCCTCTGTGGGCACCTGTACACACTTACATACACTCGCATACATGCTTAAACTTAATAAATCTTTACAAAATTAATTAATTAGACTTAATGATACACTTAAAATATTCTCAAAATAGTATCATTTCAACATGTAATCAGTATTTCTCTGAACTAATAATTCAGTTTAACGTTCTTATAAAAAGCCTCCCACATCTCATATTTCCCTTCACCTCCTCAGGCTCACGTCTGTTCAAATGAGCCATATCTCCACTGTTCAGAACTACACTTGCTGAATATGACATCATAGACTTATAATCTTAGCTCCGGAAAGACTGAGCGAGGAAGGTTTTAAGTTCATGACCAGCCTCAGTTACATAGTGAGCTCAAGACTACCCTGAGATGCATTGTGGGACCCTGTCTCAAAACACCAAGGGCTATAGCTATAGCTCAGTGGTAGAGCCCCTGCCTAGAATCCCCCAGTGAGGGGCTGGGGTGTGGCTCAGTGGTAGAGCCCCTGTCTAGAATCCCTCAGTGAGGGGCTGGTGGTGTGGCTCAGTGGTAGAGCTCCTGCCTAGGATTTTATCTCCGGTACCGCTTGCCCCTACCCAAAAATGTTTGTAAGAAGGTGTTTTGTCCCAAACAGATGGACTGGGGTGGGTTGGGGGTTGTAGCCCAGCCCTGGGGGTCAATCTCACCTGGTTTTCTTAAATTAACTCTTCCCATTTGTCCAGCATTTCTTTTTTTTAAATATTTTTATGGTTTATTTAACTTTATTTTGTGTGCATTGGTGTGAAGGTGTCAGATTCCCTGCAACTGGATCTTCAGACAGTTGTGAGCTGCCATGTGGGTGCTGGGAATTGAACCCGGGTCCTCTGGAAGAGCAGTCAGTGCTCTTAACCACTGATCCATCTCTCCAGCACCTAGTCCAGCATTTCTTGCTCACACAAGTAGACTCATAAAGCCCCAGCCGTCTACCCCACGCTATCCTATCAGGCTGTGCTTGATCTCAACGGTGGTTTCTGAGACTAGCTGGAAGTGTCTCTGTGAATTCTTCCTAGCGTTCCCACTTCCTTAAGCAGCCGAACAGGGCCTATGCTGCCGTGAGCTGCCACAGAAGTGCCGACAGCCTGAGTCGGGGAGCCCCTGCTTCAACACGCACCTGGCAGCCTGTGTCCAGAAGAGGGCACAAGTGAGCTCAGCACTGCAGGCCAGGGTATGTGAGCAGCAACTAGATGCTATCTGTGGCATCCAGGGCGGCAATCAAGGGTCAGCTTGGGAGCGGGAGGGCTCACATCCAGAAAGAAGAGCCCCGGGGCTCCTATCTGGGATTCTCAGCTGCAGCTGGGGCCTGGTTCACTTCATTACTGACTTTAGTCGTTGATATCTGCTGGTAGGTATTTGTATTCCCCAAAATATGAGAAAGTAATAGATTCCCTATAGGCACACAGAGACATACATACATACATACAGCCAGACAGAGAGATTTTATCCCTGTAGTCGGTACTGGTTATAGATGAAACCCAGGGCCTTATAGGAACATACTCAGTAAATATTGTACTCCTGAGCCACACCCCAGCCCCTCACTGGGGGATGCTAGGCAGGGGCTCTACCACTGAGCCACACCCCAGCCAGTCTTCTTTTGAATACCTCTGCAGAACTTCCTTGGCTCACAGCCCCTGTACATACAGGTATGAAGGGCTGCAGGCGAGGGCTGTTAAACAGGTCCTGGGTTCCACATGTCAACTCGACTCACTCCAGAGAGAGCAAAAGGAAGGCATGGTTGATAGGTGTAAAGGAACTCAATGAGAAATTCTGTGCTGGGAAGGAGAGAAGCAAGTACCCTGTCCATCCTCAGAGGTGCTGACATAGGCCTTAGGTTTCAGCAGAGCATAACCAAGAATAGAGGGTGAGAGGCCCACCCTTTCTTTCTTTAGCTCTGTCTGTCTGTCTCCTTCTCTCCCTTATACACACACTCTCTCTCCTGCGGCCTGTGGAGCAGGATTTAGCTCTCAGCTACTTCTCCAGCACCATGTTCCATGTTTTCTGAGATTATAGGAGTCTAACTTTCTGAGACTATAAGCTCCCAATTAAGTGGTTTTTTTAAAGATTTATTTATTTATTATGTATATAATATTCTGCCTCCATGTGTGCCCACATGCCAGAAGAGGGTGCCAGATCTCATTACAGATGGTTGTGAGCCACCATGTAGTTGCTGGGAATCGAACTCAGGACCTCTGGAAGAGCAGCCAGTGCTCTTAACCATTGAGCCATCTCTCCAGCCCCAAGTGTTTTCTTTTATAAGTGTTACTATGGTCATGGTGTCTAGACCTGCCTAGAATCTCCTAGTAAGGGATTGGGGGTGTGGCTCAGTGGTAGAGCCCCTGCCTAGAATCCCCCAGGGAAGGGCTGGGGTGTGAGTCAGCGAGAGAGCTATAATGCCCCAGTGATGGTGTGGTTCTGTGGCTTCTTATCTAGCATTTGATTCCCAGCAAGGACAGAGTGGAAAAAGATGGTTAAAATAGTAAATTTTGTGTTATATGTCTTTTACCAAACAAACAAACAAACAAAAAAACCACCTAAAATTCTAGGTCTTAAAGGGTGGCTGAGAGATGTGCCCACTGGTTTTCATGTGTCAGACCTCCACAGCTCCCAGATCTTATGGGCCATCATGCTGAGTTCTGCTTCCCTTATCCTGATCCTGACATTTCTCATTGAATATTCGCCTTGAGGGTGTACTGAAATGATCGTAAAGTCTTGAGACTTTGTAATCTATGTCATAAATCTGTGATCTAATCGAGAAAATTCCCTCAACTGTATCAAAAGGATTATCAACCAATCAGAACAGTTGGTCTCATAGTCAGTCCACGGTCACACTAATTCAATGTTCTCATGGCAATCCCACACGCCTCCAATACCTTTGCTTAGCTGCTTCTCTTAAGAGCCTATGAGGTGGTTCAATAAGTAAAGGCACCTACTACACACTGGCAGAGTGGTGAACATACACACACACACAAATACAATAAACCCATTTTTTTTAAGTTTTTACATTTAAAGAGTGATTCTCAAATGTTTTATTGCAAGTCTTAACGTTTTCTGAGGGGGTGCTGGAAGTAGGGCTCAGTAGTTAAGAGCAGTTCCTGCCTCTGGAGAGGATCAGGATTCTGTTTTCACCACCCACAGGTCAGCTCACAGCTGTTTATTTAATTCCAGTTCCAGGGAACTGGTACCCTCTTCTGGCCTCCATGGGTACTGCACACACATGGTGCACAAACAATACAAACACACATAAAAGAAATTTTAAGATTTTTTTAAATTACTGAGGGCTGCAAGTTACTGTTTATTTCATTTAGATTGTGTGTGTGTGTCATATATATGTATATATATATATCAACAGTGAAAGCAGTAGAAGATAAATCTGAGGAAAAAAATATCTATCGATTTAAAAAATAATGGTGATTTGCCAATTACATGTTGACACAAATGGCACTTTTACAAAACTACAACATAAAGCAAAGCTCAGCATGAAGAAAACCGTCATTTTACATGGCCTCACAGAGGGACTGTCAATAGCTGTTCCCACTCCGTCTGCTGTGATGTGTGGTTTTGGGTGAGAGTATGAAGAGATCCTGTGAAAGGAAAAAGGAAGTGGCTGCTGCAATGGGAGCCTGGGAGAGGCTGGGCCAAGGATGGCGCCAGGCGCTCTCCCTAAGAGATGACACACTGGTGGCAGCACATGCCTTTAATCCCAGCACTCGGGAGGCAGAGGCCATCAGATCTCTGTGAGCTCGAGGCCAGCCTGGTCTACAGAGTGAGTTCCAGGACAGCCAGAGCTACCCAGAGAAACCCTGTCTCGAAAAATCAAACAACAACAACAAAGAGCGAGGTGGGGGAGATGACTCAAAGCCTGAAGGCTCACTGATGATGTGGGCTTTTCCCACGGAGGACCCTGGAGACAGCTTCTCAAACCCCCCTCACACTAAATGCGGAGACCCTGAGCCAGGGAACACCTCAGCAGTTTTAAAGGGACAGAAACAGATTGGTTAAAACAGGTCTGTTTCTCTTCTGGTTTTGCTTACTGATTGGGGGTGCTCGCCCAATCAGATGGCTTCCAACTCACCAGTACGTGCGCAGCTGTCGCTCACCAGTGCTTTTCCTTAGAGCAGGGAGCCCCTCCTAAGCCCCAGACTCACGAGCCAGCTAGTATTTCCGCTTGGTCCCCCTGAATTAGATAGCTTTTCACTACTATAGGAAAATAGCTGTAATTACTTAAAAAGAGGACTAGGGACACAATTTCAGCCATTTCAGTCCATGGTTGGCAGGAAGAGGAGGAGGAGAAGAGAGAGGGAGAGAAAAGGATGAGATCACTTCTGAGGAACTGACACCATCCCCTCAACCAGCCCCCACCCTTCTCTTGGGCCTCACCTCCCAAAGCCTCTGCAAACAGCACCACCAGCTTGGAGCATGCTGGTCACATGATCCCGTGACAGGCATTTCTTATTCAAAGCGTAACAGCATCTAAAAGGCAAGCACACAAACCCCAGGATCCACAGATGAGCTAGAATTAAGTCAGCCCTAGAAAGACTCGAGTGTAGTTTCCAATAAACCCTTCGCTAACTGGATTCAGCTGAACGCCCCTGTTAGCTCTGCAAAGTGTGGAAATGTCCCCCACACTTTCCTTGGCACTGTCAGCCAAAACAATGAAGTTGCAAAGGGCAGGAAGTGACCGAAACAAACAAACAAATAAACATAAAATCACACAATAAACCCAGACCTATGGGGAAGCAGAGTCAATTGCCTCTGGGACAAGTGAATTTTCTTTCTTATTCATCCTGGCTTACAATAATTCAACTCAGTATCGTCAACTTGACCATAGTGCTCAAGTAAAAACCAGTGTTTTTAAATCTCGGTCTTTTCCCCAGCTACAGAGCTCCCACAATCCCCTCCCAAGAGTCCGAGGGCAACATCGCTGACATGTTTCTGGGCATTGTGTGTTTTCATATGCTGCCCTATCTAAGCAAAGGCCCATGCGCGTCCTGCAGTGTGGTTTTAACGCCATTACTTTGTCGCTTTTTAAGTTAAGACTTTTTTCCTATTACATTTATTTATTTGTGTGGGGGGAGGGGGGTTGCACATGAGCCGCAGCATGCATGTGGACCCATAGACCAGAAGACAATTTTCAGGGGTCAGTTCTCGCCTTTCACCCCGTTAGACCCAGGGATTGAACTCAGGGAATCAGGGTTAGCAGCAAAGCATCTTTATCCACTGAGCCATCTCACCAGTCCTTAAGACAGTTTAAAATGATTTATAGGGTTGTAACCTCAATTGTGAAAGAAAGAGTATCCGCGTTGGAATAGCGTCAGGTCACACTTGCATTTCTAAAGTTCGCTGGGCCTATCATGCTGGGTTTGTTTGGACTTGAGTGTATCCCCGTGAACATTCTTTAAACTTCAAAGTCTCCCCACCCTCCAAAGTTTTGGTCGCAAAGACTTTCAAAGAAGTTCCATGTGCCTGTGGCATCCTGGCATTTGGCAATCACAACTCCGGCTTTAGGGTCAGGCCCCACACTAGGGCCGCGAGGCATTCGGGATCATCCTCCATCTGTAGTTTGTTTTTGTTTGATTTTTGTTTCGTTTTGTTTTATGTGTTTTGCAGATGCAGATCGACTGGTCGGATCTGATGCTACAGGGGTCACTTTGGGGACTCACTTGGTCTCTCCAAACTGTCCTCAGTATGCAGAGCGTTGGTACCCACTGTGCGGTTGCAGGAAGAGGAAACCAG
Organism: Ondatra zibethicus; assembly: GCA_004026605.1. Taxonomy (NCBI): domain Eukaryota; kingdom Metazoa; phylum Chordata; class Mammalia; order Rodentia; family Cricetidae; genus Ondatra; species Ondatra zibethicus. The sequence continues at coordinate 50,773 of PVIU01000403.1, forward strand.
CATTCTTTGCAAGGTTGAGAAGCCAAGAGACTACGGAGGATCGTCAGCCCTGTGGGAGCACTCCGTGGACAGCTATCTGGCGACCTCCTCAAGAGGCAGGGGCTATCAGGCAGCACGACAACGTCTTCAGCTAAAAGTCTTTCCCGGCTCACTTTCGCTGACAGAGAAGCGATCCCATGAGAACGCTTACAAAACTTAAAAGGTGAAACACAAAAAATAGGACGAGCGAGTACGCTCAGCCGAGGCACCGCTGGGATTCGAACCCAGGATCTCCTGTTTACTAGACAGGCGCTTTAACCAACTAAGCCACGGCGCCACCCGCACGAGCATTGCGAGAAAGCAGTTCCCATTTCTAGTGACCTCACGAGCTTTGCGCATGCGTAGACATTCCTGGGCTGATAGTGGCGCGCATGTGCCGTGTGGTTCCTCGTTCGTGAGCTTCTGAAGGAACTGGGGAAATTGTGCTCGGCTTCACAGAGCGAGCAGGATGGGGCGGGTCTGGTTTCCGGGTCGGTCACAATAGCATCCCTTTTTGTGCTCTATCTTCTGCGGTTCGTCGGCTGGGAATCTCAGCGGAACCGGCAACTGCCCCCAGAGACACCCCCAGGACTCCCCAATGCGGCCGGGCTGCTTAGTTCCTTGGATGTCAAGTGAGCTGCCGCCATCCTTGCCAGCCCAGGCCCTTAACTTCTTCTGGACCGCTTCTCCTGGAGCCAGACACAGGATCCTGAGCTGACTCCAGGCGATTCGAAGACCCCCACACGTTGTGTGTGGAGCTTCAGTTGTATGACCAAGTCAAGGCCCTCCCCATGCAGGCTTCATGGTCACTCTGGGGTCTCCGTGCCAGTCTTACCTTTGGCAACAAAGCCAAGCACTGCTGTTGCATCCTTCTGGCCTTACAGCAGTGGGAGACTCGTTCGCTGAACTGATCTATGCAAAAGTGAGTGCAATGTGCCCAGAAACGTTTGGCTAGCGTTGTATGTAATAACCTAGGTGCCCATCGTTGGGCATGGTGTGGGTGCGAGCGTTCTAATCAACCCCAGGGCTAAGGTGATGAATACACTCATCGTGGTTTTCATGATGAAAGCGACCTCAAACCTATCTGGAGGTGGGCTGGAGAGAGAGAGAGCTCAGTGCCCAGGAGGACCCAGGTTCAATTCCCAGAACCCACAGGGTAGCTCACAAGCGTCCTTCCCAGGGAATCTGTCCCGTCTTTTGGGCTCTGTGGGCACTGAATACATGTGAGGCACATACATACATACAGGCAAAACGCCCATACACACAAGGAAAGAAACCTGAGAAGTCCCACTGACCCCTTGACACCATTACACAGACGACCAAGCCCCTAGCTCTTGAACCTAGAAGGGAGAAACCTTATCCAAACCAAAACAATCAAAGTGCCTTGCCATCCTAGTCCACAGAGCAGGCCCCACACATCATAGTCACCTGACATGTTCGAGACGTGCACACGCCAGTCTCGGCCACGTTATAGGGCAGCTCCAGACTCCAGAATGAGATGGCTGGACAGTGGGATTCAGAGCTCGGAAGTAGCCAACTGCTTCTCTGATTTCCCCACACACTTGTTTTCCAAAGGAATCTAGATTTATTCTATATTCAAACTGAAGTGCTCACTGTTAAAGGGTTCTGGGGTGGGGTAGGGTCAAAGAGGCAGTACCATGCTGAGAGTCTAGTGAGGGCCTGGCCCCCCACCTCAGTTCGAAAGGTCCACTCAGCTGGGAGGGGGACTCAGGTTCCTGCAGGATGCCATGAACTTCTTAGCAGGTGCATTGTGCACAAGCAGCCATCAGCTCTCCTTACTCTCCTCCAATGATGATGACGAAGAAACCGACTCTAAGTTCTCCTCGTTTCTCCGGCAGAACAGACACCGGCTGTGTAGTTTAGACGAGGAGACACTTTCAAAGGTGGGGAAAATCTGGTCACAACTTTTGCACTGCCGTGGGATATTTTCCAAAAAAAAACAGAAACATTGTGCAGGTCAGAGCAGAGGAAGCTGTGAGGGCAGAGTCTCGCATCCCACCACCCAGCTAGCCTGGGCTGAGCCAAGGCTAGGCCTGCCCTTTCCCCAGTCTCTCACCCCACAAACTGCCCGGGGCAGGCTGGGAGCAGAAGACCAGACATAGGTTTCTACCCAGCCTTTCCCTCCAAAGCTAGGAGGACAGCGAGGGCTGGACCTCACACAGACACATGCTTAGGAAGAGGAGGAAGACAGGGTTGTGTCCAGTGCTCCCTGGCCAAAGCAGTCCAGAGAGGAACTGTGGGACCCAAGGAGTGGCCTGACTCCTTAGTATGCCAGAGTCGCTGATTTGCAGAACAGAGTTAGGAGGAAGCAAGTCAACCGGGTAAGGATTTGTTTTTGTTTGTTTTTCAGCAGGAAGAAATAAACCCAGGGCCTTGTATGTGTTAGGCCAGTGAGCTACTTTCCCAGCCCCACCCCCACCGTGTGTGTGTGTGTGTGTGTGTGTGTGTGTGTGTGTGTGTGTGTGTGTGTTTGTGTTTAATTTTGAGATGGGGTCTTAGGCAGGCCTTAAGCATAAATCCTCCTGCCTCAGCCTTCTAAAGAGCTAGTGTTATAGGTACATCCCACCTGGCTAGCATTAGAGATTTCCAAACTAAATAGGGCTTTGATCTATTTGTTTGTTTGTAAAGGGCATCAGGTCCCCTGGAACTGAAGTCAGGAGTGGTTGTGAACCACCAAGTGGGTGATAGAATCAAATCAGGATCTTCTGTAGGAGCAGCAAGTGCTCTGAGTCACTGGGTCATCTCTCTACTCCCTGTTTATTGTTTAGTTTATTTGGAGACAATGCCTCACTAAGTCTCATAGGCTGACCTCCAACAACTAGTGATCTTCCTGCCTCAAACTCCTAAGTATTGGGCTTACAAGAGGCAACCACCTCACAAAGCTCCAGACAAGGATTTCAACCAACTGATGCAGGAATTGAGCACTCTCCTCCACACTGATTCTCTTTCTGGCCGAAACACCGCCCAGCAGGTACAGATGCTCACCACCATCTGCTACCCACCATCAAGCCAGCGATTGAGGCAGGGACTCTCAGCCCACATCAGAGGACTCTCAGGGGATCCCAGCATTCCAATGCACTTGTGCATATGTGTGTGGCACACACACAAACCTGCAAGGTGTCATGTCCATACCCTGGCACTCCATGCTCCCGTGCTTTGATCCCCTTAAGAACTCAGGGCACTTTGAAGCCCAGCAGATCCCGCCTGGGACAGCCCTTCTGAGAAACCCAGCTACTGAGGTTTCTTTCTCTTGTCAATTTGGAACAAGTCATACACAGCAGCTTTGTCTTTGCTGTGGCTCCTATTAGACCTGTTTAAAGTTAGAGCCTCTACCTACCTTCCCTCACAGCCTGTTTCCCATGGTTCAAACACCAAACAACAGGACTCATAGGGAAGGCAGCTCCTGGGCCAGCTCGGATGTCAGGGAGGAGCCAGTCCACAAGAACCACAGAAACCAGTTAGCCACAAAGACAAGGGTCCCCTGCCCCCTACCCTCAGTGTTTGCACACACTGGCTGTTTCAAGAAGCATTGGTTTCCAGCGAGAGCTTCTGGGAGCTTGGAGGTGGAGTGGCCATGTCTTTTGCCTCTGTGGCCTGCCCTGGCGAAGCTAGCAGTGTGCCAACCCTGCCACCCATCTCTTCCTGCACTACACAGTGATGGGTTCCTGAGCCTTTCACATGGGAAACGAAGAAGCAGGGATCCAGCCGGCGTATCTACAGATCGGGTACCGCAGGTCTGCAGAGGGTCATCTACTGAGTGCCGCTCCCTTATCCCTTAGGTCTCCTGACTTCCACAGACCTTCACTGCCCCACCCTGCTCCTCAGGCAAACCAGACTTGCTGCTGCCCCGGGCTCTGCACCAGCTCTTCCTGCTGCTGGGATTCTCCTTCCCCTAAATCTGCACCCCACCCCCACAAACCCCTTACCATCTGCAAGTCTACACACCTGCTGCCTTCTCAGTACAACTTATCCCAACTACCACTACCCTTTATTGTAGCGCAGAGCTGGAGAGGTGACTCAGTGAAAGCCCTTTCGGTTCTTTCAGAGGACCCAGGTCAGATGTCTCACACTGCCTATAATTCCAGCTCCAGGAGATCTAATGCCCTCTTCTGGACACACACAACATGCATGCACACATGTGCACACACACACACACACACCTCACACATAGAAAAACCAGGGAGCACACTGTCAATGGTCGAGCTCAGGAGACTGAAGCAGGGGGATCTCTGTAAGTTCAAGGTCAGCCTGGTCTATGTTGCAGGGTTGCAGTGGGATGCTATCTCAAAACAATAATGATGATGATGATGATGATGATGATGATAGAAGTTGGGAGTGCATTTTAATGGGAAAGTACTCACTTAGCCCATGCCAGGAAAGGCTCTTGTCTCTAACCCTAGCCCAATAAATAAACAAACAAATCACAAGCTGTTTGTACACTTATAACCCAGTACTTAGAAGAGTAAGGGAAGAGAATCAAGAGTTCCAGGCTAGCCTAGGATACATATCAAGCATGCATCTCAGAAAACCAAATGAATATAAATAAATAAATCAATGCCCCAACACACACCCCTTCCCTCCCGTGTTATTTTTTCTAAAAGTTACTGCTTACCACGTCGGCAGGTGATTTCCCTTGGGTCTGTACAACTGTCTCACCTTTTGAGATTTAAGCACCCGCAAGGCTGGGATTCCATTGTTTGTCTGTGGTTGTGTCCCCAGGGGTCCAGGAAATGTTAGCTCGGGGAATAAACTGAATTGGTGAAGGTTAACGGACAACTTCACTGAGACCAACCTGCTGGACCTTGCAGCCCATAGACTTTTTGTTCTCAGTGACCAAAGGGATTGTGTCAATCTTTTCAATATTCCACAGTCTCAAGGACTTATCCTAGAACAAGTCAAACAGGAGGCCAAGGGTCACAAAAACAAGCAAACAGACAAGCAAGCAAAACCACTATGGGGGCTGTGGGTATATCTCAGTCTTCAGCAGCACATAAAACAGGTGTGATGGCACCTGTAATCCCAGCACGTGGGAAGCTGAGGCAGGAGAATCAGGAGTTCAGGGCCAGCCTGGGCTACACTAGGCCGTGTGGTGCAGCCACGCAATGGGATAGCATTCTGTGTTCAGAATAAATGAGCTGTCAATCCCCTGCCCCCGCAAAAGACATAGAGATGGAAAATGCAAAAACACATTTTGTTGAGGGAAAGAAGCCAGTCTGAAAAGGCTACAGGTTGCAAATTTCATCTCTCCAGCATTCTAGGAAAACAATTATATAGATTGAGCATGAACACAAGTTCCTGGAAGAAAACAAAGCAAAAACCACCACACCTTCCACTAAGCCTGCTGCAAGGCTCATTAACGGATTAGAACTCAAAGGACTTGGAGAGCTTGGAATGTTGCAAGTTCAAAGCCAGAGTGTCACAAGTCGTCTCTTCTAGCATCTTTAACATTCCTTCATGACCCACCTCTGATGTCATCTAAGGTCCCTGTGACTGTGAGGTAAGTCCTTTGGGATGTACAGAAAGACCCCTCACTTCTGTGGACCAAAAGGCTAAGATAGTACCTGAGGCCTGGAGACAAACCATCCCCGGGTATCTGTGACCTTCCACCCACATATTTGGACATGACTTTGTTCCATTATTATGGAAACTGTTGCCACAGTAGAGCATAGAATGTGTGCTGACCTGAATCTGTGCTCGTGTGCCATGGTCACTCATGTTTGACTTCAGAATAAACTCTCTGATGAGAGTTACATTTGGGTGTGTATGTGTATTGTGTGTTGTGCATGTTGTGTGTTGTGAATGTTGTGTGTAATATGCACAGTGTGTGTTCTGTGTGATATGTGTGCTGTGTGTGTAGTATGTGTTCTGTGTGTTGTGTGTGATGTGTGATATGTGCATGTTGTGTTGTATGTTGTGTATAGTCTGAGTTGTGTATAGTAGCGTGTGTTCTGTGTGATGTGTGTTGTGTGTGATGTGTGATATAGGTGATAAGTGTGTGTGATATGTATTCTGCATGTTCTGTGTGATGTGTGATATGTGTATGTTGTTGTGTGGTATGTGTTCTGTATTGGTGTGATGTATAGTATGTGTGTGTTATGGGCATTGTATGTTGTGTATGTGTGTTGTGTGTAGGATGTGTAGTATGTGTTCTGTGTGTTGTATGTGATGTGTGATATGTGCATATTGTGAGTGTTGTATGTTGTGTGTGTGTTGTATGTAGGATGTGTAGTGTGTGTTCTGTGTGATGTGTGATATGTGTGATATGTATGTATGGTATGTGTTTTCTGTGTTGTGTGTGCTGTGTGTTGTGCGTGTGGTATGGTTTATGTTGTATTTGTTGTTTGGTGTGTGTGTGTATGTGTGTGATAAGAGACAGTAAAGAAGAAACAGCACTGACAGGGATTGTGGGGCCGAAGGGGCTGAATGAGCAGAGCATGAGAGGTTTTCAGGCAGTAAAATTCTATCGTTCTGTAAGCTACTGTAATGTGGCATGCATTTGACTAAACTCAGAGAATGTACAGAATAACAACAAAAATAAAAACCCAAGGTGATACACACTAACCCCAGCACGCGGGAGGCTGGGGCAGGAGACTTACAAGCTTCCAGCCAACCTGGCTGAGTGATAAGCAGGCCTGAGGTGGGGAGAAGAGAACATAACATTGTGAGCTCTGGACTTTTTTTTTTTTCTTTTTTCCTAACAAAAATAAATCCCGGGCTGGAGAGAAGGCTCAGTGGTTAAGAGCACACACTGTTCTTGCAAAGGACCTGGGTTCAATTCCCAGTGCCCACATCAGCTACTCACAACCAACTGTAACTCCAGCTCCACGTAATTTGATTTCCCTTTATAAATAATAAATAAAATTCCAGAAAGAAATGCAGTTTTCTTGATTTTACCCCAGCGGGATTCACTTTCTTGGACTGCCATCCTATGGAATTATAAGGTACTGAATTCATATTTGTACATCGTGTCCATTTATTTATTTATTCATTTATTGGCTTTTTTTTTTGAGAAAGGATTTCTCTGTAGCTTTGGAGCCTGTCCTCCTGTCCTGGAACTCACTCTGTGGACCAGGCTGACCTTGAACTTGCAGAGATCCACTGCCTCTGCCTCCAAGTGCTGGTATTAAAGGCGTGCGCCACCACCTCCCAACTGTGTCCATTTATTAAAGCAGCTCTAAAAATCTTATGGAGTGTGTTGTGTTCCATTTCCTAATTAGGCAGTTGAGACTAAATGTCTTACAGAGAGACAGAAGCTGAAATTTGGGGAACAGTCATATTGGTCCCTACACAGGAGAAGCCACAGGCTTTACCAATAGTTGGTTCCTACCACATATCAAGAAGTCCTGGCAACATGGCCATTCCAGGCTACAGGACCCCACAATGAGACCTCTCAGAACACCAAACACAAGCAAACGTCAGGGCTGGAGAGATGGCTCATCGGTTAAGAGCACTGACTGTTCTTGCAAAGGACTGGAGTCCACTTTCCAGCACCCACCCGGAGCTCATCACCACAGATAACTCCCCTTTCTGGCCTCTGAGGGCATGCATACATGTGATGCTGCATGTGCGTGCACACACACAAATTATATGTATGTCAGCACTCAGCCCTTCAGCGTTTAGGCACTTTGACTAACACACTGGAGTTTCGAATTCTTTTCTGGTTTCCTGTGAAGATTTTAATAAAAATGCGGGAAACATAAAGCAAAAGCTTGCTGGATACTACCTAATTCAATTCAGATTTTCTTTTTGTTGTTGTTAGGTTTTTGTTTTTGTTTTTTTTCTTTTTGAGACAGGGTTTCACTGTGCAACCCTGGCTGCTCTGGAACTCACTCTGTAGACCAGGCTGGCCTTGAACTCACAGAGATCCACCAGCCTCTGTCTCCTGAGTGCTGGGATCAAAGGCGTGTGCCAGCACTTCCAGCTTCAAATCAGACTTTTCTAACTCATCTGCACATTCAGCACACAGCACAAATGTACATTTTGAAAAATTTCATTCACTCTGTTAACTTTTTATCAAAGCAAATTAAAAGTTGAATGGGGGGGGGGCCTGCCTCTCTGCCGTCCCAGAGCTAGGCTTACAGACATAGCACCTTGCTTTTATGTGGGTTCTGGGATCCGAACCTGAGCCCTCACTCTTGGCAGCTTTATGCTTTATGGACTGAGCCATCTCTCTAGTTCCTTGATGAATTTTTGCTCTAGAAATGGAAGGTGACATCTTCCTTGAACACGTGTCTATAATCTGGCTATCATTTCTGGCCTTTGAAATGATGCTAAATGTTAGCTTATCAGAAATTTATATTTTTAAGCTATGGGACAAGAACATCCCTGACTTTATAACATATTGAGGATGAGGATGGAAAATGAGTAATAAAGCTGAGTGTGACAACACACGCCTGTAATCCCAGCACTTGGGAGGCAGAGGTTGGAGCATCAGGAGTTCTAGGTCATCCCGGGCTACATACTAAGTTTGAGACCAAAATGGGATATATGAGATTCTAGCTTTAAAAAGCAAGCAGACAACATGAATAATAACACAAATTTATATACTGTTTACTCCCAAACTATTTAGTGTCATCTTGCTTGTTTTTTGAAACAGGGTCTCCCTGTGCACCCCAAGCTGGTCTGAATCTCTCCATTTTGCCTGGGCCTCCCAGGACCTGGGATTACAGGTATATCCCACTGTGCCCCACTGTGCCTAGCCTTTGGACACAAAAGGAGTTATTAATTTTGATAAAATCCAATTTTTCTACTTTTAGTTGTTTCCTTGCTTTAAATATTTTTAATTATTCTTACATAAATATGTGTGTGCTTGTGAGTTTATACGCATCATGTGCCTACAGAAGGCTATGGAGGGCACCAGGTGCCCTGGAACTGGAATTACTGATGGTTGTAAGCTGCCATGTTCAGTGCTGGGAATTGAACTCAGGACCTCTGGAAGAGCAGCCAGTGCTCTTAACCACTGAGCCATCTCTCCAAGTGCATGCTTTCCTGTGCTTTTGTTGCCATACTCCTGAACTCACTGCAAACTCCGAGTCATGCAGTTTCTTGCCAGCATTTCCTTAATTTTGTACAGTGGTCCCTCAGTGTACAGGAGGAATTGTTCCTAGACCTCCCACAGTGAAGGACACCAACCATAGAAAATGCTCTGGTCCCCTGCATAAATGGTGTCGTAGTTGCATGTAATTTACATCCATACTCCTATATTCTTGAAGTCATCTCTAAGTTGCATATAATGCGTGAGAGGCTGTAAATGGATGTTAGACTATTGTTTAGGAAACAAGGTCTGTGTGTGTCGGGTAGAGATACAGTTCTGTTTAGGGCGTGTGTGTGTGTGTGTGTGTGTGTGTGTGTGTGTGTGTGTGTGTGTGTGTGTGGCCAGGCAGTAGTGGTGCATACCTTTAATCCCAGCCGTCGGGATTTTTTTTTAAGGCAGGGTCTCTCTACTAGCCCAGGCTGTCCTCACAGAAATCTGCCAGTCTCTACCTCCCGAGTGTAGGATTAAAGATGTGCACCGCTATGCTGATGAGATATTTTTCAATATTTTCAATCCAGGTTGATTGAATCTGTGGGTTGAAACCCACAGATATGGAAGGACGACGGTATGTGGTATAAGGCAGGGGGCCAGTTCCATTCGTTTGCCTGTAAATGCCCAGTGTGTGGACAACTCCTAACACTGTGTGTGAAGATTGTCCCTTCTCCAAAACCATCAGATCAAATAAGTCTTGGCTTATTGATCAGTTCACTGGTCTGTCCCACTGAACTGCCCATCTGTGCTGATGCCACTTAGCATCGCGTTAATTATTACAGATTTAGTTAAGTTTGGAATTTGGGGAGTATGAGCCCACCAATAACATTATAGTGAATATTACTATTCAAGATTATTTTGGGTACTAAGAGACCCTATCTGGGTTCTTGAAATTAAAGACCAACTTTGTCATGGGGGGTGTGCAAGAGCTATTGGCATTTTGATAGGGATTATACTGAACCTGTAGAACACTCTGGGAGCTGAGACTACAGATGTGCCGCCATGGGTGGCCACTTATAAGTAGCCTGTTTCGTCGCCGTGTTTATGTTCTCTTCATAAAATAATCATATATTTCTGTATCTTAAAGATGCAACAATGGTTGGTTACAGAGGCGACATCTATATTCCAGCACTTGGGAGGATCATGAGTTCGAGTACAACCTAGACTATGGTAAGACCCTGTCTCAAACAATCAAGCAAGAATGTATAATAAAAAAAGCAAATTTTAAAAAGGAATATATAATAATATAATCTATGAAAATTAAGTACCCAATAAAATATAATTATATATTCACTTTATACAATATCCATATACTTTATGATATGTGTTATATAACAAGCATATATAATTGCAATATCTTTATTGGATATTCAATTAATCTAATATGATATATTATAACACATAACATAATATATATTATAACGTACACATTAGAATATAATCTACCATATTTAATGTGCAATGCATATCACAATATATGTGTAGAGTATGTTATTATATAATAATCATTCTTTTATAATGTTATGTAATATTATAATATGATATAATAAGGACATTCTTATATCAAAGTATTTCCATACTTTTCTTAAACACATTTGTTCAGGGCTGGAGAGATGGCTCAGCAGTTAAGAGCACTGGCTGCTCTTCCAGAGGTCCTGAGTTCAATTCCCAGCAACCACGTGGCGGCTCGCAACCACCTACAATGAGATCTGGTGCCCTCTTCTGGCCTACAGGCAGGATACGGCATAAATAAATAAATAAACAAATCTAAACAAACAAACAAACCAACAAAACCACATTTGTTCAAATAGTCCTGTTGCTTGTCACTCTAGTTCTCATTTTCCTAGTCTTGTTTTGTTTAAATGACAGCATTGATACAACAGAAAAGTAAAGAATACAGAATAACAGAGTTTTGAGTAACCGGAACACCTTTCTGATTTCCTGTTAAGGCAGTGGCACAGGGGCATGTGATCTTCACCACACACTAGTGAGTGTTGATTACAGGTGCTTAGTCTGCAGTGTCTGCCCTGCGCTGTTCTCTGTGGTGCACACCTGCAGCCCCAGCACTCGGGAAGCTGAAGCAGGACATCATTAGTTGGAGGATAGCCTGGGCTACGTAACAAGCTCCTGTCACAAGGCATAACTGCTTATTAGGTTGTGTCTCAACTACAGTTTCACAGACCTAGAACCCTCCAACATTCAGAACAAAAGGTTCTATTAAAGGTCAGAGGCCAAGGTGGAGCCCGACTTCTCTGACGCTCTCTCCTGGAGGATAACTCTGGGGTGAGGAGTTAGTTGTTGGGTGTCCCCAGATGAGTGTCATGGAGGGGGGAACCCACTGGTGCACGCTGCTGTGAGCTGGTGTCTGCCCTCCAAAGCCTGCTGTTGGCTCTGCCATTCACAGCCAGGCTTGCCCCTTCTCCAGCAAAGCTCAAACATTGATGATACAGACCAGATCTAAGAGGCAATCCCCAGATTCACAGATGTAAGGAAGGACTGCTCACCGTATTCCTGGGCAGCTCCTAGGTGCAGATATTATACTGAGCCTGCCCAGGAACAATTTTTTACCTTTTGTTTTTGGTGTATGTGTGTGTTTGTGTGTGTGTTTCATTTTTTTAAGTGAGCCATGAGTGGTGATGCCTACCTTTTAATCCCAGTGCTGGGGCGGGGTGGGGGGGCGAGCAGAGGCAGGCGGGTCTCTGAGCTCTAAACCAGCCCGGCCTACAAAGTGAGTTCCAGGACAGCCAGGGCTACACAGAAAAACCCTGTTTTGGGAAAAACAAAACAAAACAAAAAAACCTAACACCTTTATTTATTTATTTGTTGGAGGCTAAGGGTAGGGGCATGTACAACATATGTATGGAGATCAGAGTGAAACTTTTACAAGTCAGTTCTTTCTTTCCACTGTGTGGGTCCTGAGGGTCAAGCCCCAGGTTGGCAAGCTTGGCGGAAGGCACCTTTACTTAATACACCATCTCAATGACCCCCTCTTGCCTCTGCCTCCCAAATGCTGGGATTACAGGCATGCAAACCTGAGTCTGGACTGCCCAGGAATTTCATGCTTGGGACGACCACTTCCCCTATCTCAAGTCCCGACAAACATGACCAACAGTTTAAGCCAAAGCTTGCTTGCTTTTACCTTTGAAGCAGAGAGGATCCATTTCTTGTTGTTGCTAACGGCAACATCCATCACCCAGTCATCATGGCCCTGAACAACAACAACAAAAAAAAAGAGTTTAACAAAGACCTAGGAGAAATGCTTTATAAAAACGACAGAAACAAAAAGTCAGCAAGCCTTTGCTTATCCTTGGTTCCATCAACACTGAAGGCAGAATACAAGCCATGAAGATGGGGCCTACGTGCCTCTATCGGGTTACTGTAAACGTTTTTATGGGGGGCCTTTTTTTGTTTTTGCTTTTTGTTTTTTGTTTTTTTTTTTAAATCATATCACAGGGCTCAGAAGTGCAAGAAAACAAAAGACTATATTCTCCTCTGTCCCAGGTCTTTGCTTGCCCGTGTTGCTCAAGAAAGTGCCTCTTGAAGGCTCGACCAGGGAGGGGCTCTGGGCTTCCAGGGACTGGGACTATAGAATCATCCACAGCAACTTAAGCAAATGAGGGGTTGTTTTCCTCAGATCAAAATAAAGCCTGGAGTCAAGCTGCTGCTGCTGGTGGGAGTAGCGGTGGTGGCAGTGGCGGTGGTGGCGCACCTTTGATCCTAGCACTTGGGAGGCAGAGGCAGGTGGATCTCTGTGAGTTGGAGACCAGCCTGGTCGATTTACAGAGTGAGCTTCAGGACAGCCAGGGCAACCCTGTCTTGAAAAAACATCGTTATTATCCTAATAATAATAAATAAAACCAGAAGAGACAGGTGCCACTGCTCTGTGATGTCTGTGATGTTTGGCTCTCCCTCGGCATCTTTCTGTCTCTGTCATCTCACTGATGGAAAGTGAGGCAGCAGAGTAGTGTAAGAAGAAAAGGAGCAGGAGAGGTTGGGTTGCAGTGCTCAGCAAAAGGGCAAGGGAGGTGACTTAGTGGGTAAAGCGCTTACCACACAAGCCGGGGGATCCAAGTTCAATTCCTGCAACTTATGTAAAAGTAGGAGGAGAGAGCTTACCCAACAAAGCTCTCCTTGAACCTCCACGTGTGCACTGTGCCATGGGTGTGTCTTCACACACTCCACAGGTGCACACAATGATGAAATTGGTAAGGGTGGGAGGATAGAAAGCAGAGAAGAGAGAGGCTAGAACAATCCAAGTGGGGACAATGGCATTTAAGCACAGTAGGGCTAGTGTTCAGCATGGAGCTGTTGGTTTGCTAACATGGAAACTCCCTTTGTCCTGGCATTCTCTAGACCTTGGCTTAGACAGTCTAGCCTCGGGTGTATGGGATAGGGGTGGGATGAACATGGGCTACTCAAGAAGTACAGACATAGGGTCCCTGAAGACTCGGAGGCTAAAAGTCAAAGATGACTGGGTGACAGTATCAAGGGTAAGAACTCCAGCCCTAGATTCTTGCTGGGTTGGATAACACCCTGCTTACTGTGGAGACCACTGGATGCAGAAGACCACTGGATGCAGAAGACCACTAGATGCAGGCCTCCTCTGCTGGTGGCAGGAGGCCTGCAGCTGTGGCAAGTCCCTCATGGTGGCCTCTGAGTCTCTACAAAGGGTCTCCGGTTCTTCCCTACTTATCCAGTGTCTTTCCCCCAGGTCTCTCTATTGCCATCCAGATCTCAAATCATGAGCTTCCTCTATGTAGCCTGCCCCTCACCCACTGTGGGTTAGTCCCTAAGTCCCTTTCTGTCACACGGCTCGATTATTTTTCTCTCCCCCTCATCACCGTTGGTGGTTAATTTGCTGATGTCTTTGTCCTTCCTCACAAAGGTGTCAGGACACTTAGGAAGTGTCTAGGTCTGTCTCATTGTCTTAGGCTCGGTATGAGATGCCACACTACCAGGAGTTACAGACCACACCCATAATCCCAGCACTAGGGAGGCTGAAACAGATCATAAATTAGAGGTTAACCTGGGCTACATAGCAAGATCCTATTCCTTCCCCCCTCCTTTCCCCCACCAAAAAAAGAAAGTTAGACCTGGGTGGTGGTGGCTCAGGCCTTTAATCCCCACACTCAGGAGGCAGAGGCAGGCGGATCTCTGAGTTCGAGGCCAGCCTGGTCTACAGAGCTAGTTCCAGGACAGTCTCCAAAGATACAGAGAAACCCTGTCTCAAAAAACGAAGAAAGAAAGAAAGAAAGAAAGAAAGAAAGAAAGAAAGAAAGAAAGAAAGAAAGAAAGAAAGAGAAAGAGAGAGAGAGAGAGAGAGGAAAAAGGAAGGAAGGAAGGAAGGAAGGAAGGAAGGAAGGAAGGAAGGAAGGAAGGAAGGAACAAAACCAGATTCATCTTGTTGTGCAGGCACGGTACCTTCAGTGACAGCTTCCGGTAGCCATCTCCTACATCCCAAATAGCCACAGTATTGTCAAATCCACCAGAAATGAGAAAAGAGCCTGCAATACAAAAGGATGGAATGGGAACAGAGTTGTCTTCCTCCATCCAGTGCTAAAGCAGGCCCCGGTGGCACTGCCATGGCTTATGCTGAAAACATTGGGGCCCTTTCCTGGTGCCACTCGGTGACACCCAGTCAGCTATAGCCCTTCCTTTGTTACTCAGGGTAGTCAGCCAACCACTGAGAATCAGCCAGCCGCTGAGCCACCCTGCTCCTAGGAGCCGTGCAGGCTTAAGTTCCTATTGGTGTGTGCTCATGTTAGATATGGGGGTGAGTGCTTATAATTCCAGTACTTGGAGTTCGGAGGGGGGTGTCTGAGGGCACCCTGGGCTACAGAACAGGCCTTGCTTTGTTTCATTAATTGTTACATGTGTGTGTACACATGTTCGCACAGTACCAAAAGACAATTTTAGAGACTTCTTCTCTTTCTCTCATCATATGGGGGCCCAGGGATTGAACTCAGGTCATCAGGCTTGGGAATACGTGACTTTACCCATGGAGTCATCTCAAATACCCCAAGACCTTATTTTAAAAACAAACCAAAATCCAAGGGGGAAAGCACCCCCAAAACAAGCAAACAGACAAAAACCAGGGAGCTGGGGAGATGGCTCAGTGGTTCAAACACTTGACACACAAGCCTGGGGTCTGGAGCTTGGGTCCCCAGGAACCCACATAAGTGCCGGGCAAGCCCCAGAAGATGAAGACAGGCCACCCCTAGAAGAAGGTGGCCAGCAAGACTAACCTGATTCGTGAGCTCTGGGTTTGATTGAGAGGCCCTGTCTCAAAAAATGAGACAAGAGAGTGATGGAGACCTGGGGCATGCACATACAGATGTACATGTGCCACCACACACCTGTACACACACCCACACATTTACACATAAAAGATGGAAAAAGAACAACAATAAAAAAAGCCTCTTGTCACAATGTCTTCATAAATTAATCCACTGATGCTTGTATTTCTGGGAAGGCATCATATCTAATACGTATTGTTGATTGTCACTGTATCTCAGGCCTCATTGAAACTCAATATGTTGTGTGTTTTCTCCATAAAGCAGTGCTCATGCACTTAGAGACATTTAACAGCATTTCACCCCTCGGTTTGAGTTTAAAACAGTAAAAATGTCAGCAAAAGTGCGTGAGTATGGAATTGCAGGAAACAGTCGGGTGGTTAGGAGTGCATGCTGCTCCTGCAGAGGACCTGGGTTCAGTTCCCAGCACCCACAGCAGGCAGCTCACAACCGCCTGTAACTCCGGCCCCTGGGGATCTGATCTCCCTGGCTTCCATAGGCCACACATGCACATACCCAAACATACACGCATACAATTTTTTTTTGAGACAGGATTTCTTTGTGTAGTCCTGACTGTCCTGGAACTAGCTCTGTAGACTAGGCTGGCCTTGAGCTCCCATAGATCTGCCTGCCTCTGCCTCCCAAGTACTAAGATTAAAGGATTGCACTACCACCGCCTGGCTCGACATGCACATAATTTAAAAGAAAATTGTGTGCAGGAGCATGTACGTGTGTGTGTGTGTGCGTATGTGTGTGTGTCCGCGGGCACACACACGCACACGCCATCCTGCTAAGACTTGGGCACTCCTAAACAGCTCCTTCCCTCAAAGGGCCCTGGCTGCACCTTCATTACTGAAGACGGCTTCTTGTCATTGTTCCCCTTCACCCCCATGTCACTTCACCCGGCAGCAACGCCTCAACTTCCTGTAAAAGAAGAGCCCCCTCTTGTTCCCAGTACCTCTGGTTTACAGGGTACTAACCTCCACCTAACTCTGGAGGCAGACCCGTCTCCCAATTCTGGCCAATCAGAGCCTGTCATTCACTGCTATGTGATTGGCTCAGAAATGGGTGTGTCCCAAGTTGAGCCAATGGAAGCTTTCCCTGGGACTTGGTGCTGACATCATCAGGCAGAAAAGCACTTCTTGAGGAATGCCGGTGGCCAGACCAGAGTGGCTTGAAAACCCGCGAGGCCATCCTTTCCTCCTGAAGGGGAAAGCTGAATAAGGGAGAAGCAGAAGGGGCCGGAGGAAGAAGACTGGTGTGCGAGACCGTGGTAGGAAGCATCCTTCCCATAGAGGATATTCCGTACTCAGAATGAAAACCTAACGGAATCGCAGACATTGACAAGTGTTTCCTTTAAGGCAATGGTTCTTGTTATTTATATGCACCTAGGGGAGCTTATTAAAATGCAGAATCTTGCAGCCCCTCTCCAAAGACTGAAATTCTGTTCGTCTGGTTTGAGAGTTAGATAACTGTATTTCAGCAAGCAAATTATTTAAAGACCAACCACACTTCGAGAAACACCACTTTAAGGCAATCTGAATAATAGTTTATACATACTCAAAACATTAAAGGTTTCTTTTGTGGTTTAAGCCACTTTGAGCTGGGGTTCCTGCCACTAGAAAGCATGTGTCCATGAATTCCTCCTCTGACTTTGGGCGCTTGGGGTGGGGTGAGGGGAGCACCACCCTTCCTGATAGAATCCTGCTAGAAACCTCTTTTCTGCACCAGGAACCCTGCGTGCTGGTCACTTACTGTCTCTGGCAATGCAGCAGGAACTCACGCAGCCCTCATGGCCCTTCATCAGAGTCACACAGGCGCCACGGTTTCGAAACTCCCCCGTGTGGATATTCCATATTTTTATGTTTTTATCCCAGGAGCTGGTGCACAGGAAGTGGCCACTGAAGGTGAAGCAGCAGTCTGAGATGGTATTGGTGTGTGCCCTGAAACAAAGGTGGGGTGCATGCTAGCATACCATGCCAGGAGACCCAGGAACACTCCTAATGTGACCCTGGGTGGAGAGGGGAATGCCCCCTCCCAAAGAAAACCTTGAAAACAGCAGGAGACAAATGAAATCTAAACTGCAGGAAAAGCCCTTGCAATGACCGATTTCTCATCAAAACCCTGGAGGGGCTGGGGAGCTGACCCCAGTGGTTAAGAGTGCTGACTGTACTTCCAAAAGACGTGGGTTCAATTCCCAGCACCCACATGGCGGTGCAAAACTCCATTTCCAGAGACCCTGACACCTTTTCCTATCCCTCCATAGGTGCCAAGCGCATAGTGCACACATAAAAGAATTTTTAAAAATATTGCTGGGTGGTGGTGGCATGTGCCCTTAATCCCAGCAATTGGGAGGCAGAGGCAGGCGGATCTCTGTGAGTTCGAGACCACCCTGGTCTACAAAGCTAGTTACAGGACAACGAGGGCTACAGAGAAACCCTGACTTGATGGACTAAATAGATACTTAAAAAGAAGAAGAAATCCTGGAGCCAGAAGAAAGTGACCCAACAGTTTATTGTAGAAAAGCGCCGTCAGCACAGTGTGATGCCCCACACCTGCAATCCCAGTCTCCAAGAGGCAGAGGCAGCGGTACTGCAACTTTGAAGCCAGACTGGTCTGTGAGCTCGAGGTCAGCATGGGACAACACAGTGAGACCAGACTTTTTTTAAAAAGGGGGTGGGGAAGGAATGTTAACCAAGAAAACACCCAGCCAGGTATACTTTAGAAGTGAAAGATACATCAAGGCTTTGTCAGATGAAAATTCTTCCTACATGGTCTCACTGTGTAGTTCTGACTGTCTTGGAATTTGCTGTGTAGATCAGACTTGCCTTGGAGATCCTCCCACCTCTGCCTCCTGTGTGCTGGGATGAAAGATGACAGCCACCTAGCCTCCCTAGATAGAAGGTCTTAAGAATTTATTATTGTTCTCAAAACAGTGATGGGCCAGCAAGATACTCATGAGCAGGCTATGGCTCAGCCTCTGAAGGTGCAGCCAAACTCCAGCAGCCCATGACCTGAATTTGGTTCCCAGGACTCACATGGAGGGAGGAGAGAACCAACTTCTACAGTTCTTCCTCACTGTGGCATGCATGTGGTGCAGGAATACATAACTCTGTGTGTGTGTGTGTGTGTGTGTGTCTTCCTCCCTTCCTTTCTCTCTCCCTCTCTCCTCTCTCTCTCATGCACTAAGATAAATAATTGTTTAAAAAAATGTTTCTGTTTTTTAAATGGCTCAAGAGAAGCCGATTGGTGGTGGTGGATCTCTGAGTTCAAGGCCAGCCTGGTCTACAGAGTGAATTCCAGGAAGCACTGTTGTAATAAAAAAATTTAAAAAAAAAGCTCAAGAGTCTTTCTTTTTTTTTTTTAATGATGTATACAGTGTTCTGACTGTATGTCTGCTTGCAGGCCAGAAGAGGGCACCAGATCTCATTATAGATGGTTGTGAGCCACCATGTGGTTGCTGGGAATCAAACTCAGGTCCCCTGGAAGAGCAGCCAGTGCTCTTAACCGGAGTCATCTCTCCAGCCCCTCAAAAGTTGTTTTCTAAGTAGAAAGGACCAATGAACAAAGAGAACTTAGAACATTAGACAAGAAGCTAGACATGGAAGAAGTGACACGCAAATCCAGATTTCCCTTTCCTTGAATTTCCTCGTGACGGTTGATGGCTGCTCACAACCATTTGTAACTCTAATTCCAGAGGGCCCAGCACCCTCTTATGGTCTCCACAGGCACTGCACATACATAGTGCACAGACGTAATAAATGCAGGCCAAATATCCATTCACATAAAATAATAAGTAAAATTTTTAAGAAATTAAAATTAAAAGAGCTAAACATAAGCACGGTACTGCCCTTTGACCCACCATCTCCACTGTTAGCTTTCCACCACAAGAGCTGAAAACAGGGACTCAAATAGATGCATAAAAAACTAATGCCCATAGCAGGATACCTGAGAGGTGTTTTGGTGAGGGCCCAGAGTTGACGGTGGGGCTGATTGGACAAAAGGCTATACTGTGTGACACACTGCAGCTCCCAATGCCACCAGGACCAATGAAGAGGTGTTCCAGAGTTGGGAAGGATAGAGGAGTGAGGTGCTTTGTTTGTTCTGTTTGGTTTTTAATTAATTTGGGGGAATTTTCTTTTAGTGGGGGACACAGAAGGGGTGAGAGGCAGATATGGAGGGACTGGGAGGTGAGTGGGATTGGGGTACATGATGTGAAATTCCCATCAATAAAGAATTATGATATGTTTATATATATATATATATATATAGCAAGTAACCATCAGCAAACAAATAAACAAATGATATATATTTGTATCAATGTGGGTGTGTATGTGTGTACATTCATATATATAATAGAGTAATATGCAGTTAGGAAGAACGAAGCTCTGCCATGTGCTACAACAAGGATGAATCTTCAAGACCTTAAGTGAAAGGAGTCAGTTACTTGAGGACAAATATGATTTCATTTATATAAATATCTAAACTAGGCAAATTCATAGAGGCAGAAAGTGGAATAAGGGCTCCCAGGGGCTTCAGGGAGCGGGAAGTCATTGCTTAACGGATACAGTTTCCCTTTGGTGTGGCGAAACATTTTGGAAATAGATATCGAAGGTTGCAAAACACTGAATGTAATTCATCCAATGCACTGTGCACCAAAAGAATGCTCAAAATTTATGTTGCATGCATTTCATCATAAATAATGAAAATGCCATCTCCCCCAAACTGCTTGGTTAATTTTTATTTTCTGTTACATTTCTTATTTATTGTGTGTGTGTGTAAGGGTGTGCATGTATAACCCAACGAGTGTTGCTGATCAGAGCTCAACTTACAGGAGTCGGTCTTCTCCTTCTCCTTGTAGGTCCTAGGGATCGAACTCAAATCATTGGTCTTGGTGGCAAGCCCCTCCAGCAACTGACCCCTAAAGTTATTCTAAATGGGTGGGTGGTATAGTGTGACAGACAGGCAAGGAGGGAGTGGGGTAGTAACTGCTGGGGAAGGAAACTAACGCCTACAAGACCAGAGATGTTCTTCACCGTGCAGCTTCTTCCCTTGCACCCTTCAAACTGTCTCACATTCTCATACATTTAGACATTTTTTTAAAATAAAAAGCCACATGCTGTTGTCAAAAGTTGCTAGGAATTTAGCTACGTCAACAGCAACACGTGAAATGAAGCATGGTCTCTTGCATGACCCCAGAGGCCTCATCCCAGAAAGCAAACCCCAGCGCTGAGACTCTGAGACCCTCACTCACCTCTCCATTTGCCTGCTGAAAGCTACACTTCCAGGCATGCATTTAACCTGGCTTTAAACTACCTGCTGCCTCTGTTGGGTTCATTAGCACAGCTGAGCAAAATGGATGAGGGCTTCTGCCCATAGCCTGTACTCAGGCAGCCTCTGCTACCCCATCCCTTTGATGCTGGCAGAGAGTGGCTCTAAGGAGCAGTGGAAGAGGGGAGCACAGCCCCCTGCCTCTGTGTCCCTCTAAACATCCATGTGACATGGCACACACTGAGGACCATTCTTCCTCTGCTCATTTCAAAAGGCAGGGAAACCCAGGCCCATGCTCACAGTAGCCGACCCAGGAAGGAGGAGCTGAGCAGGGCAGGCAGGGTGACAGGTATGTACACGGTCTGTGATCTTGACACAGCACCTGCTACAGAGGGCTCACCCACTAGACAGCCACCACCAGCTAGGATCACCCGGATCCGGATCTTCCCATTTTAGAGTCAAGTCTCACCGTGGAGTCTAGACTGGCCTTGAACTTTCAGTCCTCCACCTCAGCACCTCTAGTGATGGAATTAGAGACAGTGCCACTGTGCCTGGCTGAACCCCACTGTGTGGTTGTTTGGAGACAGTGTTTTCACTGTGTAGTTCTGGCTGTCGGAATGTAGACCAGGCTAAACTCTCAAACTTGCAGAAATCTGCCTGCCTCTGTGCCCTCAGCATTGCAATCAGGGGTTTGAGCCACCACTCCTGGCCCCGAGCTTCGTATTTTCACGGAGACTCTGGGCATGTTTGCTGGTAAGAGTTCACACTGGAACCAATGTATCTGAGACCCTGCCTGGCTCAGCCCCTAAGCTACAGTGGTGGCTTCTCTCTGATCTCCTGGGACCCCTCTTCCCCATCTTGGTACCACCCTGAAGATGCCTCTATTGGGACACTGGCTTGTATGTGGAATCCAGGAAGGAATGCAGAGAGACCTCTCTCCCACCTTCCTGGTGTAAGATGCTGCTGCCCACGCCAACCCCCGCCACCAGAACCCTTCTCACTTGGGTATGGTAAACAGCGTGGCTCGGGATGTGATATCCCAAATCTTGATGCACCTGTCCATGGAGACAGAAGCTACCTTCTGGCTGTCAGGGTCAAAGCAGCATGCTGTGATGGACCTTTTGTGATGATCTACACACAAACAAAGTGACATATGACCCCAAGGGAAAGACCCAGGGAACTCTACCACCCAGTGATGCTATAGGAAGAATTCTAGTTTTCACAAGGGATTGTCCATCTGCACGAGCATTTCCTGCTCGCCTACTGCGTGCCAGGCTTTCAGCCCAGCTGACTGACTACACACAACCACATAGCTCCCAGTTCAATGGGAGAGAAACCCCTTGTTGTGACCTGCTTCATGCCAAGAGCCACGAGAGGAGTGTGTGGTAGTTCCTGGCTGGAAGGAGCCTCTAAGTCATCAACGGTGTCATTTCTGGAGATGGGATGGCTTGTAAAGAAGGTGGATATGTAACTAGGACTTGGGAGTGTGAAGGCAGGGGAGAATAGGAAGGGATCCATTAATAGGAAAGTGCAAAATGCTGAAAGGTAATACGTTAAAAATCAAAGACATATGGGAAATACACACACACAAGTTCAGAAAGGTCACCTAGCAATGCGCTATTAATAATACCTCTGGGCTGGGGCATTACTCAGTGGTAGAGCCCCTGCCTAGAATCCCCCAGTGAGGGGCTGGGGTGTGGCTCAGTGGTAGAGCCCCTGCCTAGAATCCCCCAGTGAGGGGCTGGAGTGTGGCTCAGTGGTAGAGCCCCTGCCTAGAATCCTCCAGTGAGGAGCTGGGGTGTGGCTCAGTGGTAGAGCCTCTGCCTAGAATCCCCCAGTGAGGGGCTGGGGTGTGGCTCAGTGGTAGAGCCCCTGCCTAGAATCCCCCAGTGAGGGGCTGGGGTGTGGCTCAGTGGTAGAGTTCCTGCCTAGAATCCCCCAGTGAGGAGCTGGGGTATGGCTGAGTAGTAGAGCACTTGCTTGAGATGTGCCAAACCCTGATTCCATCCCCTCAACACATACATATAAAATAACAATAAATACTACCAAGAAGAATACATAACAGGTTCTGCCACCTTTTACTTACTGATTTTTGTTTGTTTTTTTTTAAACAATGAAGTTTTTTTCATTTTGAGACAACTGCAAAGTTACCATATAAATATAAAAAATAACATAGAGAAATCCTGCATGCTTCCCCCCATAGTTTCACCCTACATCGCAATAGCATG
>PVIU01000403.1:73728-201272 GCA_004026605.1 Ondatra zibethicus
TTTTTTTTTTTTTTTTTTTTTTTTTTTTTTTTTTTTTTTTTTTTTTTTTTTTTTTTTTTTTTTTTTTTTTTTTTTTTTTTTTTTTTTTTTTTTTTTTTTTTTTTTTTTTTTTTTTTTTTTTTTTTTGGTTTTTCGAGACAGGGTTTCTCTGTGGCTTTGGAGCCTGTCCTGGAACTAGCTCTTGTAGACCAGGCCGGCCTCGAACTCACAGAGATCCTCCTGCCTCTGCCTCCCGAGTGCTGGGATTAAAGGCGTGTGCCACCACCGCCCGGCCGAGATCATCTTGAACCCCGTACCCTCCTGCCTCCACGTGGTGCAATTTTGGTATGTGTGCGGGGCTCACCCCAGCAGTCTCACAGTATGAACCCGCTAAAGATCCCTATTGACCAATTGACCAAGTGGTAACATATTGCTGCTGTGTGTAAGGAGCCCGGCCACCTCACCTTTGATCTGGATCACGGTGGTGATGTTGTCTGGATCCATCAAGCAGATCCCACGATCCACGTCCAAGGCTGAGAGCACGTACTTCCCGTCGGGAGAGAATTTGCAGGACACTACGAAGGTATCATGCCTGACTTTCCACTGGAATGAGGCAGGGCCCAAAGAGGACCGCGCAGCTGCTCAGCCCGCTCCAGCTTCAAGGGGTGCTCTCAGAGTGCTTTCAATGACCTGAGCCCAGCCGCGCCCTTATTAAATGGGGCCAGACCCAGAGCTCACTTCTGCTGGACAGAATATGGCAGAAGGGACCACGTGGCATTACATTAAGAAAGAAATCAGTGAAGCTGGGTGTGTTGGAGCACATCTGTAACCCCAGCTTGGGGAGGCTGAAACGGGAAGATGGCAACTGCAAAGCCAACCTGGGCTACAAGTGAGATCCTATCTCAAAGAGATAGGAAGGGAGAAAAGGAGAGGGGAAGAAAGGGGAAGGGGAGGGAATGGAGAGAAAGAGAGAGAGAGAGAGAGAGAGAGAGAGAGAGAGAGAGAGAGAGAGAGAGAGAGAAATGAGAGTGCTGTAGAGCTGTTCAGTGGTATGGTATGTGTTTAGCATCTTGGGGCTATGGATTATAGTCCCAGCATCCAAAGAAAAAGGAAAAATAAAATAAAAAGAAGTTGGGCATGGTGTTGTATGCCTGTAATCCCAGGATATGGTAGGCCCTGAGGCAGGAGGATTCTGAGTTCAAAGCCAACCTGCATCTCAGGAGGAAAGAGAGAGCGGGTGGGGAGAGGAGAGAGGGTGAGGATAGCTGTGTGTTCTTTCTTCTTTCTTGGATCACACGCTCCATGAGCGTTAACTGTCATGTCCTAGACACACACACAGCTCCACGTGACCCTGGGGACACACAAGGATATGAGCAAAGGACTCTCGCCAACAGCTGTGGGAGTGAGCCATCTTGGAAGGGGATCCTTCCGCCCCAGTGGGGGCCTTAATGCAACTGTAGCCCGAGATGACACCATCACTGGGACTTAAGACGAGACTGAAGCCAGAGCCATCCTGGTAAAGCTGCTTCTAGGTTTCCAGAAACTGAGTGAGATTTAAAAAAAAAAAAATGTTGGCTGTTTAAGGCAACCAAGTTTTGGAGCCATTTGTCAAGCAGCCTTCGCTCACTAAGTCATCCCAAATGCTGGCCAGGGTCATGGGTGATTTGTGCAATAAAAATAAATAAAAGGACTTTTTTAAAAAACAAAGGTGCTTGAAATAGAAATGCTAGCCAAAGACAGCAGCGGGAAAATCGCAGCAGAAAAAAATAGAGATTTGGAAAAAAAATGCTCAAAGTCAGAAATAATATATAGAAGGTTTTTTGTTTTTGTTTTTTTTATCTACCACATTGGCTAATTCTTTGAAGTATATGACACCCGGCCTGTGGGATGGGAGAGAGTACCCCCTTCTTGAATGCCTAGGCTGTGAGTTGGCACAGCTGTCTGGAAAGATTAAATTAAGGTTTGTGTTTCTATACTGCTTACATTAGCAATGAAATCTAGCCATATATACCTGAAGAGATAATATATATGTATATATATATATATATGTGTGTGTGTGTATGTATGTATATACATACAGGGCTGGGGAGATGGTTCAGCGGTTATGCATACCTGCTACTTTTACAGGGGACTGGGTTCAGTTTCAGCATCCATATCAAGCACATTACAATTTCCTATAACTTCAGCTCCAGGGGATATACCGCCCTCTTCTGGCTGTTAGAGGTACCTGTACTCAAGGGGTGCACATGTATACACTAGGGTACACATGTCTACACATATAATCAATCAATCAATCATATCCATACATATATGTGTATCTATCTAGACAGAGCTAGGGAGATGGCTCAGGAGGTAAGGCATATTCCAGGAAAATGTGAGGACCAAGAGTCTGGACCCCTCAGAATGCAAGTAAAAGTCAGAGGAGGTAGCTAGCCTCTGTAATCCCAGCTCTTCAACAGGGAGGCTTGAGAGAAGCTATCCTGGTGAATGCAGAGGTGGGGGGCGGGGAAGAGAAGGGAGAGAGAGAGAAACCAACCTTGTGTCAAGAATGATGGAACGTAAGGACCGACACCCAATGTTTTTCCTCTTGACTGCACAGTGCAGCTTAGCATGCATGTGACCAGACACACGCGTGCACGCACACACACAAAGAGAGAGAGGGAGAGATTTACAATAACAACAACAATAATAAATATATGCCAACTTTGCTTAGCAACAGTTGTGTCAGCCGGGCAGAGCAGCGGCTCAGGGGAAAAGGCTGACAAGCTGGGAACCTGAGTCCGATTCTCAGGATGCGCATGGTGGAAGGAGAGAACCAACTTTGACAAGCTGTCCTATGACCTCCATCTATATGCCATGGTGTGTGCACAGGCACACACACGCACATGTACACACATGCTCACACGCACGCACAGACACACTCACATACATACTCACGCACACACACACACGTACACACATGCTCACATGCACGCACAGACACACTCACATACATACTCACGCACACACACACGCACATGTACACACATGCTCACACGCACGCACAGACACACTCACATACATACTCACGCACACACACACACATGTACACACATGCTCACACGCACGCACAGACACACTCACATACATACTCACGCACACACATGCACACACACATGTACACACATGCTCACACGCATGCACAGACACACTCACATACATACTCACGCACACACACACATGTACACACATGCTCACACACACGCACAGACACACTCACATACATACTCACGCACACACATGCACACACACACATGCACGCACACACACACACACACACGCACACACCTTATGGTCCTTATTGTAGGGGACAGAGAGGCAGGGCCTACCCCATCTATACTAAGTCCTGTGCATTGATCAGAAAGGGTGACAGAAGTCAGCCATGGTGGTCATGCTGGAATCCCAGCCCTCGAAGGTCGAGGCAGAAAGACCAAGAGTTCTAGGCTAGCCTGGGCTACATAGCAAGACAAAAACAAACAAAAGTGCAAATGTGTACAGGAAAAGACACACCAAGATGTTTAGTTCATGAATAACACTTAAAATGTTCACAATGGGGAAAAGTTGAATATTCAGGGTTTTGTTCCTCCTTCTCCCTCTTAAGATTTACTTATTTTATGTGTTTGAGTGTTTTGCCTGCATGTGTGCGTGTGCTCCATGTGTGTGCAGTACCCGTGAAGTTCAGAAGAGGGCATCACATCTCCTGGAACTGGAGTTACAGGAGGTTGTGAGCCACGGTGTGGGTGCTAAGAACCAAATCTGGGTCCTCTGAAAGAGCAGTAAGCACTTTAATTTCTCCAGTCCTCTAGTGATGTGGGATCCCCCTCTGTATGCTGTGAATACCATTGGCTAATGAAGAAGCTGCTCTGGGCCTGTTGATAGGGCAGAACTTAGGTAGGCAGGGAACACAAGGCTGAATGCTGGGAGAAAGAAGGGCAGAGCCAGAGAGAAGCCATGGAGCCACGCTGGAGACGGATGCCAGAACTTTAGCCGGTAAGCCACAGCCATGTGGCGATACACAGATTAATAGAAATGGGTTAAATTAAGATGTAAGAGCTAGCCAATAAGAAGCTAGAGCTAATGGGCCAAGCAGTGATTTAATTAATACAGTTTCTATGTGGTTATTTTGGTTCTGAGCGGCTGGGACAAACAGAGGCCTTCCTCCAACACTCTAGTACTCAGTTTTTATATGCAGCCCAGGATGGTCTTGAAAATGGGCTCCTCCTGCTTCCGTCTTCCCAGTGCTGGGATTATAGGTATACACCACCACTGCGCCAATTTAGAATCCTGTGTGTTTGTTTTGGAGAGAAGATCTCACTCTATAGACCAGGCTGGCCTTGAACTCACAGAGGTTCACCTGCCTCTGCCTCCTGAGTGCTGGGATTAAAGGTGTGCGCCACCATTGCCTGGCTAGAAAGGTTGACTTTAAAAAAAAATTGGAGAGAAAGAGGGGGGTGATGAAGACTGACTGAGAGAGAGAAGCAGGGGAAGTTAGGTGTGGGACAGGAGGCGCCAGAGGACCCCTGAGCACGGCTGAGACAGCCCAGGGCTGTGGAGAGCAGGAGAGAGGACTGTGGGGAGAGGTGGGGAGTGGCCCCATCTGTGACACAGAAAGAAGAGACTGGAAAAAGCCTAAAGCTTTGGCACATCAGCTGCCTAGCCTTTGCTCTGTGGCCTCAGCTCCACTTCCTGCTCCAAATGACTCACAGGGGAACTTGGGGTGCCATGGCCAACCCGCTCTTGGTGTCTTCCTGCGGTTCTGAGAGCGGCCCTTGACCTGTCTGGGGTGGAAGCCTTTCTTGCCCAATACCCACCTTCCGTCAGTGCCTGAAGATGAGAATATGTCCTCCCCTAAAGCTGGGGCTTCTGCCATTGTCCCCAATCCTAGGCCCAGCTCACAGCCACCCACCAAAGCCCAGTCATGATCTTGTACTGTGGCACCCTCACTGAGACAGGGCATACGTACCAGAAGCTGACCCGTCTCGACGTCCCAAGCCCTCACGGTTTTATCACACGATGATGCGACAATCCTGGAAAAATTGAACTCATATCGCATCTTAACAAGAGCGTCACTGGAGCCTGTGGTTCCTATGAGGGCTCTTTCCCCCTTTTATAATTTAGGAACAAGATTGATCTTTGTAAATTACTCTGGGGACTTGGGCATTCCCCACTGAAAAGGGTACCTGATAGCACCAAAGAGTCTGTCACCATTATCTTCCTTACCTTCCAGACACTCCAAGATAGTCTTTTATATTTAGGGTTATAAAAATAACATTTTAGGGGCTGGAGAGATGGCTCAGTGGGTAAGAGCACTGGCTGCTCTTCCAGAGGGCCTGGGTTCAATTCCCAGTACCTCCATGGTGGCCCACAGCATCTAACTGGAGATCCAACATTCCCTTCTGACATCCACAGGCATTACACATATGGCACACAAGCAAACAACACACACACTTACTCACAAACCTTTAAAAGAAAAAAATATATGGATAGATACAAAATTTCTTCTGTCATTTGCTACTTTCCTTTAAGGTCATCTTTCCAGTTCATTAAGGATTGCACAGATCCCCCCCTCTGCTCATGTATGTCTTTGTACAGGAAAATGCTTTCCTGGACAGCTTGCTATGTTCTGAAATGCTCTCCCACATTCAGAGACATGCACGTAAATGTCCCATTGTGTTTTGGATTGAAGGTGCTGCCTTGTAAGAGTTGAAGGCCTGGTGGCCAGCTGGTGCTGCGGCTGGGGTGTCTATCTTTACTCAGGGTTAATTCACGGATAGATTCATATTTTGGCGGCATTATTGAGAGGTGGTGCAAACTAGGGCGTGGGACAGGTTACAGGAAGTGACCACTGGGGTCATGTTTTTGAAGGGCAGATCTTGTCCCTGGCATAGTTCTGTGTCTCTGCTCCTGGCCTGCTGTGAAGTGAGTGCCTTTGCCACCCTGGGTCCTCCTGCTGTGACTCACACTCTACCACTGGTCAGACGGTGGTGTCCCCTGTAAAATCATGACCTCGAACAAACCTTTCTTCCCCAAGGTTTTTTGTCTCAGGGTTTGTCCCAGTGACAAAAATTCTGACTAGCATGCATACCTTTGTCTAATCTGTGGCATATGGCAAAGATTTTCCTCTTATAAAGGTCTCCAGGGGGCTAAAGAGATGGCTCAGAGGTTAAGAACACTGGTTGCTCTTCCAGAGGTCCTGGTTCAATTCCCAGCAACCGCATGGTGGCTCACAACCATCTGTAATGAGGTCTGGTGCCCTCTTCTGGCATACAGGCATACATGCAGGCAGAACACTATACACTATAAATAAATTTAAAAACAAACAAAACAAAACAAAACAAAAAACTGGTGGTGGTGGCACATGCCTTTAATCCCCGTCCCAGCACTCACGGGGCAGAGGCAGGTGGACTCTCTGTGAGTTCGAGGCCAGCCTGGTCTACAGAGCAAGTTCCAGGACAGCAAAGGCTACACAGAGAAACCCTGTCTCAGGAAAAGAAAAAGATCCCCATGAAGCCTGAATGTGCCACACTAGCCTTTAAGATGCGCTGTCTAAAGGATTATGCATAGGTGTGTGTCTGTGTACAGGCGTGTGTACATGAGTTCAGGTGTGTGCATAGGTGTGTGTCTGTGCACAGGCGTGTGCGCATGAGTTCAGGCGGCTGCAGAAGCCAGAGGAGTCAGAAACCCTTAGAGCTGGAGTTCCAGGAGGCTGTGAGACGCCTGACAGGTTCTGAGCCCTTTCTCTCCAGCCCGGTGAATCCACTTTACAGTCCATTCTTCCATCTGTTAAAGGCCCATCCCCCACCTGTGTGAATGGATTTAAGGATAAACTAAAATAAACCCAGCCCGAAGTGTGTGCACTGCCTCCCAAGCCCTGAGCTGTCCCAGACAGCGGTGTGGGCATCCACCTGCACTTAAATACAATGCAGGCAAAACACGCATACACATAAAATAAAATAAATAAATCTGAACCAAAAAAAAAGAGAGGCTAATTTTATATCAACTTGTCACAAGCTAGAGTAATCTGAAAAGAGGAACCTCAATTGAGAAAACATCTTGATAAGATTGGGCTGTAAGGCATGTTCTTAATTAGTGGTTGATAGGGGAAGGCCCAGCCCATTGTAGGTAGTTCCATCCCTGGGTGCTGTAAGAAAGCAGGCTGAACAAGCCATGAGGAACAAGCCAGTAAGCAGCTTCCCCCCAACCCTACATCAGCTCCTGCCTCAGGTTCCTGACTGTTTGAGTTCCTGTCCCAACCTCCTTCAAGGACGGGCTGCAATGCCAAAACCCAACAAACCCTCCCCTCCCCAACTTGCTTTTTGATCATGGTGTCTCATCACAGAGATAGTGATTCTGACTAAGACAAGGGCCCAGGCTAGACAAGGAGCTCTGGTGTAGCCGCCACGGGCTTCATGTGATCATAGAAAAGACCCTTTGTGAGGAAAATTCAAGCAAAGTTTCATGGGCCATGCCTGTCATCCCAGCACCTGGAGGGACTGAGGCAGGAGGACTGCTCCAAGTTTGAGGCAGGCTGGGTTACATAGTGAGTTTCAGGCTTGGCTGTTGGGTAGAGTGAAGAGGCCCTGTCTCGTCTCAAAGAATCAGAAGGAGGGGTTGAGGAGGAGGGGGAGAATGAGGAGGAGGGAAAGGAGAGGGAGGAGGGGGAGGAACGTAAGGAAAAAAGGAAAGAAGAAAAGAAAAGGAAGACGGGGTATTAACTACAGTAAGTATCCTATCTTAAGCGATTTAAGTTTTCAGAACATTGCTACCTTGTTACACCCTCTTGCCGTTCAGAGACCATGGAAACACTGAGGCCCACACCGGGAAATGTGGTTGGTGTATTTGCTTAAGCAAACAAAAACCTGTCACTGCCCTACAGGTACCTTGGCCTGCCCGCTGACTCTCACTTTTCCCAACCAGTGTAAAAGAGACCGGATGTCACCTTCTGCTGTCAGCCGTGATACTGCATTCTAAAACAGGAGCTTTGGGGCGTGGCTGAAAGTCCCACATCACGGTTCCATCCTCAGAGTCCTCCAGTGAGCCGGGGGAGAGAGGAGAGACAGGGTCAAGGCTCAGGTGTGAAAGTCTTGGGTCAGCGGGAGTTCCTAGCTGGCCTGCAGCAAAGCTCTGGGGCTTTCCCACATCCCAAGTGTGAGGGACACTCCATCACCCACAGTATCCTCAATAAATGCCCCCCCCACGCACACACAGTTCCACAGGCACTGATGGACCCTGGCCATGCTGGGAGTCGACGCGTGATCATTTTCTCATTTTGTACTGGCCAAAGAGGCTCCACACTGTCAGTACCCCTCAAGAATTTTACATATAATTCCATGCCCAATAATTCTACTCCGAGGGGTCCCTCCTAAGGAAATAATAACCAGATTTGTGGTTAAAGACATGTAAGTATGCAGGCCGGTTAGATGGCTCGGAGGGTAAAGGCACTTGCCACCAAGCCTGAGGACCTGTGTTCAGTCCATGGGACCCACGTGGTGAAAGGAGAGCACCCACTCCAGAAATTTGTCCTCCGACTTCACACACACACACACCACTCGACACACTCACACTTGTATACACACACACACACACACAATGTAACTCTTTTAAAGTAAAGATTTATGTAGGACTGGAGAGATGGCCCAGTGGTTTCAAGCACTCCTGCCCAGAGGAACCAGGTCAGTTCCCACCCCCACTATGGCAGATGACAATTATCTGTAACTCCAGTTCCAGGGCCCTGACTACCTCTTCTGGCCTCTGCAGGCCCCAGGCATGCACGTGGCGCGCATATGTTCAAAAAGCAAAACGCTCGAGTCCCCTGCGCTAATAGTGACAGTAAAGAGCAGCAAAAAATAAGGTTCCGGGGCCAAAGTCCAGAGGACGAAGGACCAGTCTTCTCATGGGCAAGCTTGGAGCGCGGCATCTCCAGCAACAGCCTGCAGCAATGCATGTGAAATGTTGTCTACCAGAAAGGTGTGTGCCAGAGCCCAGAACGTGAGAGCGTGGGGGAAGGGAGACCAGTCCCACGGACACTGTGTAATTAGCGCCCCAATTCCGGGAAGGTAGTTTTCACAAGCTGGCTTACCAGTGACTTTTACAAACCTGGTGGCCCCAGGACTGCTATGAATGGTCCTTTGCGTACACCCAGCCCCTCACCCCTGTGCCACAAGGTACCTGGTCACAATCAGGAAATCCCGATAGGTCCTTTTCCAAACTCATTGAAAGATAAGGGCCGCCCTGAGTTCCCCAAATGGAACTCCGCGGAGCAGGGCGCTCAGGCTCGGGAAGAAGAGTTAGTACTAACCACCTGGGATCTAGTCTCCCTGGCTGGTGTGTTTTTCTAGGGGAAAACAAAAACCCAAGGAATTGTAAGCTACATGGCCTTATGAGGCTGAGCTGATTAAGTAGTCAATAGTGCCCCCATGTGGTCAAAAGCCGGAACAGCAGCCACGGACGAGGCTTCAGCAGGCTCTCTTTCCACTTGGCCTTCAGAAAAGCCATGGCTACTGAAGTGAGATAGTTTGAAGGGCAAATACTAATCGGGTTCTGGTTAATTTTCTAGGAAGTTTTAAATCTTGTTTTCTCTTCGTTATGGGGATGGAACCCAGCAGGGCCTTGTGCATGTTAGACAAACGCTCTACCTCTGAGCTATAGCCCCCATGGCACGAGGCAGGTTTTGAATGAGGGAGGGAGGAAAGGCACTAATTATTAACTGTCAGGAAAATCGGGAGGGGGGCTGGTGACAAATTGGTGGAGTCAAAATTTATTATACTTGGGCTGAGAGATGGCTCAGAGGTTAAGAGCACTGACTGTTCTTCCAGAGGTCCTGAGTTCAATTCCCAGCAACCACATGGTGGCTCACAACCATCTGTAATGAGATTTGGTGCCCTCTTCTGGCCTGCAGAGATAAATGCAGGCAGATGCTGTATATATAATTAATAAATAAATCTTTATAAAAAATTATTATACTTTCATCGTCAGTTTTTCTGGGTGGTCTCAGTTCTTTAAATGTATAGTAAGTGTGTGTGTGTGCGTGCGTGTAACAAAAGACAAAAGCCAAGCAGTTATGCACAAATGGAGAGACAAGAGCCTTTCAACCCAAACGTGCAGAAGCCCCACGAATCCCTCTGCTGGGTCAACAGATGAAGAGAACAGGACATACTGGAAGACTGACCAGCAAATGTACACAGTGACAGTCCCCTGTCCCTTGCCTTGGGAACCCCTGCTGACTGCTGGGGGCTAGGAAAGGCTTTAAGGGACCCAGAGAAAGCTGCAGTTTTCCAAATGGTGACATTCTGGGCTCTGAGGACAAAGATGTCTGCAGCAGAGAGGGTGTGGGGGGCCTGTGGGGGTCCCATGGGGTCTCAGGTGGGCAAGGGAAGCCCTGGCACAGTCCCAGCACACAGCTGGTCCTTTGAGCCTGGGGTGGTTCAGAAGATCTCAGGAGGTCGTATAAACCACCCAGGGTCCGCAGTGCAGGGTGTGAGCTAACCTGGAAGAGTCCCAAACCCTGATCTGATCAGCCTGGGCCTTAGCAACCACAGATGACAAGATATTCCTCCGCTGTCATTTGTAGGATCAGGGGAATCTAACCTGTCCAGTTACTCAACCCAGAAGCTGAACCAGCCTCGACAGTCTTCCACCCTGCCCTCAAACAAGAAGACAGCAAACTCCAGGACGGAGCATCCTCCCCTATGGCCCCAGCCCCACAGTCCCCTTCAGCCAAGCCCTTGAGGGCTGAGGCCACCCTCCACCTTGTCCCTCTTCTCCAGCAGCGCTGCCATACAGACCCGTAGGGGCCTGCTGGACACAGGCAGGAAGTCCTAGAAGCAGTCTAGAGGCTGCCCTCTGTAGCCCTGCCTGAACATCACCCTTAGCTCTTGGCCTGCTGCTGCACAGCCAGGTACTCACACTTGCCTCCCTCATCCATCCCTCTTGGGCAGGTCCCAGACCTGAAACCCCATCTGTCCTCTGTGAGCACCCAAAGTCTGGACATCACAGAAGTAGCAGGAATTCACAATGTCTTAGAAATTTTATATAGGACCTAAAAAACCAAGGCACTGAAAAGATTGCTCCATGGTTAAAAACACCTTCTGTTCTTCCAGAGGACCTAAGGTCAATTCTCAACACCCACACTGGGCAGGTCACAAACTACTCCAGCTCCAATTCCAGAAAGCCCAGGGCCTTCGCTGGCCTCTGAGAACAGCTGCCTGCACTTGGCATGCACTCATACAGACACACACATATACACAAATAAAAATGAAATGAAAACAGGGTAGACAAAAACAGTTTAGCATGACCATAGGATACAAGATCAGTGTACTGAAGCTGATCTTTCTGGATGCAAAGGGGATCCAGAGAAGTAACAGTCCACCCAAGGGTGGGATGCCACAGGTCTGTAATTCCTGTATGTGGGAGGCAGGAGGACCATGAGTTCAAAGCCAATCTGAGTTACATTAGCAAAACCCTGCCTCAAAAAAAAAAATTCAACTTGGGACTGGAGAGATGGCTCAGCAGTTAAGAACACTGCCTGTTCTTCCAGAGGACCCAAGTTCAATTCCCAGCACCCACATGGAGGCTCACAACAACTCCAGTTCCAGGAGGAAATATAATGCCCCCTCTGGCCCCCGTAGGTACTGCACACATGTGATAGGCAGGCAAAATACCATGTATATACAATAAATACATCTAAAATAAAATATAAATCAGTGACTCCCAAGCAGAGCCCAGGAACAACCAGGACCCCTTCCCAAAGCTGGGGGCTGTCAGTCTTATAGTCTTCACCCCCTCCCCTACTGTGTCCAGAAGCCACGGGCTGCCTGTCCCTTTCTGAGGACTTGACACTGGGGTGGGCTCCTCTATCTTGCACCTAAGCCTTGGAAAACCTGGGGGCCTTAGTCAGGGGACACAGTGCTGGAGAATTCTCCAGAGAGGTGCCTGAGCATATGAGAAATCTTCGTGGTGGGAGAGCCCGTCACCCGGCCACCTACCCACAGCTTCACCGAGCAGTCATAGGAGCCACTGAGAAGCCTTGTGTCGTCCATACAGAAGTGGCAGGAGCTCACGATGTGGTCGTGCCCACTCAGAATTTTATACGGGATCTAAACACAAGGATGGATACAGCCAGTTCAGCAATGTTGCAGGACTCAAGGAAGATATGCAAAGACCAACAGTGCGTCTAAACATGTGACCTGAAAAAAAATGTGAGGAAGCCTGGTGTGGGAGGTCCTTCTGTCTATGTGCTGCTTTCATTGGTTAATGAATAAAGAAGCTGCTTTGGGCCTGTTGATAGGGCAGAACTTAGGTAGGCAGGGAAGGCTAAGCTGAATGCTGGGAGAAAGAAGGGTGGAGAGAGAGAAGCCATGTAGCCCACCACACACACACACACACATACACACACACACACACACACACACAGACAGACACACACACACACACACACACACATACACTCATACAAATAAACAAATAAATGGGGAAAACGATCTCAGCTACCAAAACAGTCTTTAAAAAGGACAAAGATAGATGGCAGACAGTGAACCCCTGGGACTCGTTGGTCACCCAGCCTAGCCTAACTGGTGAGCTGGTGAGCCCCAGGTCCAGCTAGAAATCTTGTCTCAAAGAAACAAACAGAAAACACCCAGGTAGCGACTGCTGAGCAGCTCAGTGGGCAGAATTGATCCCATCCTGAGCCCAATCACCAGTACCCAGACGGTGGAAAGAGAGAACCCAATCCCCCAAAAGTGTCCTCTGTCATTCACATGTGCACGCCCCTCCCCCACACGCTAATAATAATAAATAAATAACAACAAAAAAATCCAAGGCAGATGAGGTGTGAGAAATGATACTTAAGGTTGATCTCTGGCCTATACACGCGCGTGTGCATGCACGCACAAACACAGCACAAATGCACACAAACACATATATGGCACGCACACACAAAGGGGAGAGAATAAACCTTTTAAGCACATTTTTTTTTTCTGGGAAAACTGGTTACTTACACATAAGAAAACAGGTCGGATGCATGCCTCGCACCACGCACAGAAATAAGATCAAACTGGACCAAAGGCTTAAATGCCACCTACTGAAATTCCAAGGCTCTTGGAAGAGAGCCAAGGTGTAAATGTTCACACTCTTGCCTTGGGGGTGGCCTCTGAAACCTGACACCAAAAGTGCAAATGACAACAACAAAAATAGATGAGCTGACATCATCACAACTGAAAACATTTGTGCCTGTGTTCTCAGCCGGGGGAACAACAACAGGAAGATGGCAAGTCTTAAAACTCTACCTCAGAAACGAAAGTACCTGAGACCCTGTCTCAAAAAGATAAATGAATTCAATTCAATTCAATTGAAAACACTTGTGCTATAAAGGATCCCATCAAGAAATTAAATATTTGCTATGGAGCATGAGTTTAAAATGCTAAAGGACTCAGAACTCGATGATTAAAAACAAATTCTATCTAATTGTATTATCTTCTTCTTTGTGTGTGTGTGTGTGTGTGTGTGGTACACTAGTGTTTACAAATTCACCCGTGTGGAGGTGCACTGTGTGTGTGCATGTGTGGAGACCCCAGCTGATATTGGGAAATCTTCTACCTTATTTTTTGAGGCGAGGTCTCTCAATCAAAGATCTTCCACCAAACACAAAGCTTACAGGTAGGGCTAGTGTGGCTAGCCAGCTTGGTCTAGGTGTCCTGAGACTGAGATTACAATTGGGCTACCACACCCTCTCAGGGTTCATATGAGTTCTAGGGTTCCAGACTCCAGTCCTCTTGTTTGCCCTCCAAGCACTTGAACCGAGTCATCTCCACAGCCCCAGTTTCCTTCCTTCCTTTCTTTTTTTAATTAAAATGTCTCATGTAGCCCAAGCTAGCCCTGGACTTGCTATTTAGTCAAGGATAACCTTGAATTCCCTTCCTTTATTTATTACATTTATTAGTATGTATGAGGGAGCACTGCGCAATGGTACACATGTGGCCGTCAGAGCACAAGTGAGGGGCCTGATTCTCTCCTTCCATCATGTGGGGCTGGGGATTGAACTCAGGCCAACAGGCTTGGTAGCCTTTATCTGCTGCACCATCTTGCATATGCAACCTTCAACTTCTGACCTTCCTGCCTTGACCTCCTGAGTGCTGGGATTACTGGCACTTACCACATGCCTGTCATATGACATGCTGAGGATTGAACACAGGGTCTTGAGCAGGGCAGGCGGACAGACCATTGTTTTACCAACAAGTGAGCTGAGGACCTGAATAGATGTTTCTCCAAAGACATCCCAGCGATTGGTGAGATTTAGTCAACCAGGAAATGCAAACACGAGCCCTAGAGTGATATCATGTCATATGCATTATGATAGCTTAATAAATGTCGGCAAGTTTGTGGACAAATTAGAGCCAACACACATTGCTGGTAGGAATGTAAAAATGGGTAGCCACTTTAGAAAACAGTTAAACAGTTCTTTAGAAAGTTAAACATGGGTACCAGAGAGACATCTCAACAGTTAAGAGGGCTTCTTGTGCCAGGCATGGTGGCATAGGCCCTTAAACTCAGCACTGGAGAGGCAGAGGCAGGCAGATCTCAGTGAGTTGGAGGCCAGCCTGCTCTACACAGTGAGTTCCAGGACAGCCAGGGATGCACAGTGAGACCTGTTGTGCGGTATTTTGATTGTGTTCTGACAATAAAGCTTCCTTGGAGTCAGAGGGTGGAGCTAGCCACTAGCTGACCAAAATTAACTACAGAAGTTTTGAAAAACTGAGGTTAGAAGTAGTAAGGCAGGCTGAAGGGGATATGGCTCTCTGTTTGGAGGAAGGAACGGAGCAGATAGGGAAGACTGATGGCTTCTCTGATCTTTCAGGCTCCTACCCCAATATCTGACTTCTGAATTTTTATTGATAAAGAATAATTAGAATAACACTTCACTGGCACCCAATATGAGGCTCGAACCAATGATCCTGAGATTAAGAGTCTCGTGCTCTACCGACTGAGCTAACTTGTAACTGTAATTCTTACTTAATAACTATTCTGTTATATATATAGCTTTACTATGTTAAAAAAAAACCTTCCTTTTTAATTAGATAAAAAGGGGGAAATGCTGTGGAATAATCCTTCTGTACACTATGAACATGTATTACTCTCATTGGTTAATAAAAAGCTGACAGGCTGGTAGTCAGACAGGAAGTATATGTGGAACAGTCAGACACAGAGGACTCTGGGAGGAGGAAGGACAGAGTCAAGAGAAGCCAGCCAACCTGAGGGAGCAGGACATATAGAAAATGAGGTAACAAGCCATGAGCCACATGGTGAAGAATAGATAAGAAACATGAGTTAATTTAAGTGTAAGAGTTAGCTAGTAATAAGCCTGAGCTATTGGCCAAGCATTAATAAATAATATTGAGCCTCTGTGTGGTAATTTGGAAGCCACTCCTAGGAAAGGAAAACTCTACCTACAGAAACCATCTTGAGAAAACCAAAACAAAGAAGGCTTCTTGCTCTTGCAGAGAACCCAAGTTCAGTTCCCAGCACCCACATCAGGTGGCTCACAACTAGACTTTCAGGTCTTGTCAGGTATCTCTACTCACATGGCATGCATTCATACAGACACACATGTAGACATAAATAGAGACAAATCTTTTTTTTAAGTTAAAAATGTGGGGGCTGGAGAAATGGCTCAGTGTTAACAGCACTGGCTGTTCTTGCAGAGGACCCAGGTTCAATTCCAAGCACCCATATGAAAACTCACAACTGTCTA
The DNA here is from genome assembly GCA_004026605.1 of Ondatra zibethicus. NCBI lineage: Eukaryota > Metazoa > Chordata > Mammalia > Rodentia > Cricetidae > Ondatra > Ondatra zibethicus. Next base: position 89,492 of record PVIU01000403.1, read on the forward strand.
TAACTCCCATTCTAGGGTCTATAATTGTCTATAACACCCTCTTCTGGCTTCTGCAGGCACTGCCACACATGGAGCACACACATATAAGCAGGTAAACACTCGTACACATAAAACAATTTTTTTTAACAAATGTTCCAAAGCTGTGGCAGCTATACAATGTGAAAATATAAAAAAAAAATGTTTTCAATATATGTCTTGCTCAGTGGGATTGTATGATTCAAGAATTATAACAATAAAGCTGAAAAGCAAAGATAGGGGAGTAAGATGAAAACAGCCCACCCCTTTACCCTGTTCCTAAGAACAGGGTACCAGTGTGCCAGGATTCGGGGTGCTGAGTTGACGGAGCACAAACAAATGGTAGGAGACAAAAGGCCTTGCTCTCTGCTTCCAAGGAAGATGGGGATGGATGAAGTCACCAGAGTTGCAGGGGCCTCTGGGATGTAAAAGGGTGCATAGGTCTGGGAATGTAGGGGTGAGACACTGGCTACCAGGGGCCTCCAGGAGTTCCCAGGTTTTACTACCAGAGGGAGCAAGTGGCATGTGGCACAGGTAGCCTCACGTATGTCCTCAGGAGTGCTGTACCCTCTGCCCTCCACAGAGGCTGGCAGTGGGAGGGTGCAGAGTGGACCCAGGGGCACTCACGTTGTGGGAGGGTCATCTGGGTCCTCTGACCTTGGCGGGTGGTTCTGACCTTGGCAAGAGGCTGGTGGTTTCCCCAAAACCTCCGCACTATTGCCTTGTGGTGCTTCACACATGGCCCAAGTTCCTTATCCACAGCCAGGGGGTCGCGGTAGGCCAGCATATGGTTCCGACGGATATCCGGGAGCGACAGCTTAAAGTGACCCAAGGCTCTCATCAGGGTGACCCATGGTACCCTGTTGGGTCGCACACTGGCAGGAGTGGACGACGAGCTGTCCCTGTCCTCGCTTGAACCCCTCCTGCCCTCACTGGAACCCCACCTGTTCTCGCTAGAGCCCCTCCTGCTATCGACTGAAACCCTCCTATCGACCGAAACCTTCCTGCTATCTACTGAAACCCTCCTGTCCTCGCCAAAACTCCACTTCTTGGACCCCGTGGATCCCCTCCGTGCAAAACTCCTCCTCCTGGCCTCGCCAGAACCCTTCTGGGCCTCGCCTGGGTCTTTTTTCATCTCAGTAGATTTCCTCCTGTCTCTAGAACCCTTCCAGTTATCTGCAGAACCTTTCCTGTCGTCCCCCGAGGTTTTCCAGGGGGGTGGTGGTGAGGCCATCTTGGAGCCTGTCCTGCTCCGCAGGCCAGTCACAGGCACAGCGGGGAACGGTAGCACCGCATGCCCACACCCGCGCTGAGCCCTTCGCATTCACGTGCTGCATCGGGTTCTGCCATTTACCTGCCCCCTTCCTGACTTGGGCAGGACTGCTCCTTTCCAGGCTAGCCTGGGCTACATAGCAAGACCCAATCTCGATAGAGAGAAGGGAGGGGAAACCAGGAGGAAAGTGGGGGGCGGGAATATAAGATGCCTCCCAATGCAGAGTACCCCTAAAAAATGATCTCTGGTCACATGAGGAAGGAGACTGAAGATCAAAACCAGGGACCTAACCCTTGAGCCCTCTTGGAGCCTGGCTTCCATCACAGGTCAATCTCTGTCCTTTGCCTGTGTAGGAACTCACAATACACAAACTTTGTGTCTGGTAGCTAACTAACAAATGGTCCATAAGCTATGGAATGACCAGGATGGAACAGGACACAGCTTCTGGGGACCAGGGTCACACCATTGGTGTATTTACAAGGGAAAGATTCATTACAATTCCAATGACAGTTACAGGCAGAAAGAGAAAGAGAGAGAGAGAGGGAGAGAGAGAATTCTCATGTGGTTAAACAAAGCATGGATTTTCTTGCTTCTTTTGAAGTTGTTCTGTTTGATTGTGTAAAGTCCTCTGAACTTTGTTTTTTTCCCCCCTCAAGGTGCTGGGATGAAACTGGAATCTGGTTTTGGAAGTTTCTACCATCCAGTGCCTCCCCAGTGGGACCTAGGCTGTGCATACTGGTAGGCTCAGTCTGCCCACCAGGCTCCTGGCACCGCCAACAGGAGGGGGCCACGCCAAGGATGGCAAGCTCCTCCTCCACCCCTCCTCTTCCCAGACCCAACTGCCCTTACTGCACTCAGTCATTTTCACACCGAAACCACAGAAAAAGCCTTCACGCTCCTCTCCTTTTTAAGACCTCCAGGAAATTCCAAGAGAAATCAAGAAGCACATAGAAAAAAAAGCCACTTTAATTAAACTGTTCAGTCTTCTCACCCCATAACAGGGACTGAAGTTAAAAATAGAAATCAATTTCTGCAACCTTTCAGGGCAGCCTGTGAAATGTCAAGGTTTAAAAATTTATTTTACAGCAGGATTTACATATAAATACATTCTGTACAATGTGTGAGCTGGGAAATCAAGGGACTTCCATCATGGAGGCAATTCCAGACTGGGGCAGGCCAGGGCAGGACTCCATTACTGCCTCCTTAGTGGGAGACTCTTCAGTCTGCAGAAGGAAACAGGAGAGACAGAAGGAATGAGACACAACTGAAAATCAAACAGCTCCACTATGCCACTCCTAACCCTTAATACAGGCTTTAGACTAGAGCCCAGGCTAGCGCCACATGCACAGAAATCCTCCTGTCTCAGCTCCCAAGTGCTGCGATTGCAAGTATGAATCACCACGGCTAGATTTAATCCTTAGTTTATTTGTTCAGATTTATTATATTATTTTTACATTATGTGTATACGCGTGTGTGTGTGCGCACATGTATGTGTGAGTGCATGGGGGGGGCGCGTACGTGTGTGCAGGTACTCAGAATCCGGAGGGGGGCATCAGCTCCCCTAGAGCTGGAGTTGCAGGCAGCAATGAGCCGCTTGCTCTGGGCGCTGGGAGCAGGACTGGGATCCTCTGTAAGAGCAGTGCTGGTGAGCGGCCTCTCTAGCTTCTTTAGTCCTTATTGTAAACTCTTTCTTCCACTAGTTTCAGGGTGCACAGCGAGACCCACAAACCTACATCTTACATCAGGATCAGTTTCTAACAGCAGCTTCTGATGCCTGTTTCACACTCACATCTGACTTTTGGAAAGGAACAAAAATGTCACTTCAGGGCCCAAAGCTTTCGAGTGATCAGCCAGAAATCTCAAAATACAAGAAAGTAGGTGCTGGGCATGGTGGTGCACATCTGCAGTCCCAGCACTCAGGGACCAAGAAGATCAAAAGTTAGAGGCCAAAATGGGCTACATAGCAAGACCTTCTCCCAGAAAGAAAGAACAAAAGGAAGAGATGATAGCAAAGGAAGTCCATGGCCCCTTGACTCAACACAGAGTAGGGCTTCACTCTAGAGAGAAAACCAAGGACAGAACAGGCAACACTCTGTTTTTCATTTACATAAAGGAACGTTACACAGTCAAGGACCAACCAGCTACTGTTGCCTAGGTAACACAGAAGCATCTCCTACAGCCGCTGAGAGTTTAGATAACGTAATCCCATTAGGGCTTCAGGAGCTAGCGCAGTGTACAGCACTAAGGTGCATGAGATCCTGAGTTTAATCCTCAGCACTGTAAATACAACAAGGGAAAAAGCTCACACAACTAAATTGCACATGGTTCCTTTAGATAAATCTAAAATTTATTAGGAGCTGGGCATGCTGTGCCCACTGAAAATCCTAGCACTCAGAGGACTGATGGAGGAGGCTGATCCAGGCCAGCCTGGGCTAAATAATGGGATACTATCTCTTTTGTTTGATTGTTTTTTGAGACAGGGTTTCTCTGCGTAGCCTTGGCTGTCCTGGAACTCATTCTGTAGATGACCAGGCTGGCCTCCGACTCAGAGATCTGCCTGCCTCTGTCCCCTGAGTGCTGGGACTAATGGCGTGCGCCACCACGGCCAGGCTGAGATACTATTTTGGAAAAGGACAAAAGAAGAAGGCTGGTAAGATGGTTCCGAAGGTGAGGGCACCTACCCCAGGCCTCATGACCTGAGTTTGATCTCTGGAACCCACAAGTAAGTCCCACTGTTCGCTGGTGGAACAGTGAGGGACTTGGGTCATTGGAGGCCTCTCTCTTGCTATTAAAGCAGACAGTGACTTGAGCCTCTTCCTTTTCACTCTGCTCCACATCCCCACCCTGGTATACTGCCTCATCCCAGGTCCAAATCAACAGGGACATCTGAGCATCGGCTGCACCCTCTAAAACTGAGAGCCCAGGCTCCTATTCTCCCTACACGTTGTTACCTTGGGTATTTGTTACAGTGACTGAAAGCACGGGGCGGCTAGAGCGAGTCTCAGCGCCAACAGTGCACACCACATCCCGGCCCCTCAGGCTCTGCCGCTTGTGTTTGCCTCCTTGGTTTTGTTTTTCTCTGGTTTTTTTTTTGAGATAAGATCTCCTGTAGCCCAGGTCGACCTCAAACTTGCTATGCAGGTCAGGATGGCTTTGAACTCCTGATCCTCTTGCCTCCCCTCTCAGGTGCTGGGAATACAGGCACCACCACACCCTTAGGTTTTATAGAAGTTTTACATGTCAAGCAGTACACAGCCACCTGCCTGGGTGCTTGGGTGTTCTGCCTGTGTGACCCCTTGTGCAGGGGTGAGTCTCCCGCAGCAGTGTCCTGCCCACGTCAGGGTGGTGGCGCACATCTGCAAACCCAGCATTCTACAGGGAAAGGCAGAATCACCATGGCTTTCGGGCCAGCCTGGGCGACATAGTGAATTCCAGGTTGGCTGAGCTTTGAGAGTGAGATCTGTCTCAAACAAGGAGGGCAGGACCAGGTGTGGAGCTAACTAATGGGTGTGTGGTTAATTTGCATTGCTAACGTGACTGGATTTGGCATCACCTAGGAGACGCATCCTTGGCCTTATGTGGGGATAATCCTAGAATTGTTTAACTGAGAAGATTCACCCTGGATGTAGGTGGCAACATCCCAAGGGCTGGGGTCACAGACTGAACAAAAAGGGACAGAGGAGGAAGTTAGCTGAGAACCAGCCTTCGTCTCTCTGCTACCAGATCCAGGCAGGTGTGATCAGCTGATCATCCCACACAATGGACCATATCATCAGAGTGTGAGCCAAAAAGCCCTCTCAATTTGCTCTCTGTCACTTATTTTATCACAGCATAGAAAAGAGACAGAAAATACCTGCCAACGGGTGGGGCTCCTGACCATGGGGTTCACAGGTCTTTAGAACTGGTTTGTGGGAGGAATGTGTTAGGAGCTGCAAGACAGAGAAACCCTAGAAGGCTATAGTAGACCTTCATAGACTGTCTGGTGGGAGTGTGGAAGACCAGAATGCAGACAGGAAGGCAGGACGGCAGAGACCATGCATGAGCTTTCAGAGGGGAACAAGGACTCGGAACTGGGCTAGAGGTCATTAGTGCTATAGTCTGGAAAAGGAGGCTGGCGTGGGCTGGAGAGATGGCGCTGAGGTTAGGAACACTGGCTTCAGGTCGAGGTGCCGGCATAGCAGCTAACCACTGTTAAGTCTAGCTCCAAGGGATCCAACACCCGCTCCTGGCCCCTGGGTGAGCTGCATGCACATGCAGGGAAACGTTCATACACATAAAATAAATCAATCTTGAAATACATATATTAAACGTGCACAGCAATGTGTATATAATGTGTGTTTATAACTGCATGTGTGTATGTGTGATTGTGTATATGACTGTGCCCATGTGTGAGTATATGAATGTGTTTTATGTAGCCCATATTGTCCTCAAACTTAAGACCCTTCTGACTCAGCCTCCCAAGAGCTGGGGTGACAGGTGAGGGCCACCACCCCTAAGCCAAAGCCTCTGAGAGCTTTCTGAACACCCCATCCTCCCCAGGCCTACCGTCTCAGCAGCTCCTGCGGGCACAGGTCCGCCATCGCCCCCTCATCGCTCCCGCTGTCGCTGCTGCCGGCGCTCTCGGAACTGCTGCTTTTCTCTGACTTCTTATTCCTTTGCTTACTTTTGTGCTTGTGCTTCTTGTGTTTCTTTTTCTAGGAAAAAAGAAAATATAAGTGAGGATTAAGACGTGAGAGAAACAAACAGGGGCTTCCCTGGATGACTCAGTGAAATAAAGAAGCTAAGTGAGCAGGGGCTGGGGAGTAGCTCAGATGGCAAAGTTCTTGTTGACCTAGCTTGGATACGTAAAAACATGGGTGGCACAGGCCTACTCTCCTGTCCCAGCAGTGGCAAGTTCCAGGTTCAGTGAGAGACCCTATCTCAAAAAAAATAAGGTGGAAGGGGCTGGGCAAGGTGGCAGGCACCTTTAATCCCAGCAAAGGCAGGTAGATCGGGAGGCAAAGGCAGGTAGATCTCTGTGAGTTCATGACCAGCCTGGTCTACACAATGAATTCTAGGATAGCGAGAGCTACATTTAAAAAGCCTGTCTGAAAAAACAAAAAAAACAAAACCACAAACAACACGCACACAAAAGGTGTAGAATGATTGAGTATGATGCTTTTGGCCTCCATATACACATTTGAACCCACACATTTTCACACACAAACACACACACACACACACACACACACACACATACACACGCGCGCGCGCTCGTGCTAACGTAGGAGCACAGGGTATGACCTAATGTTAGAGCTCTGGTCTAGAAGCTGCCAGTGGGGTTGGGGTTATTGTTTAGTGTAGAATATTTGCCTAGAACCCACCAGGAAGGGGCTGGCAGCATAGCTCACTAGTTAAAGGCTTAGAATTCCCCTGAGAGGGCTGGGAACTTGGCTCAAAGGTCATATAAAATGACCTGGGCTGAAAAGAAAGAGAAAAAACCAACTATACCAGGCATGTGTTTGGTTACTGGGAAACAAAACTTTTTTTTAATTTAAAACTTTAAAAAAAATTAAAATTCTCCTTTGAAGTGCACTTTGGCCTAATGGTGACAGTCAGACACTAACAGGTGTGACACATTAAACTGTGCACATGTTGGTATCCCCAACACGTCCACAAAGGACACAGCAGAATCACACAGATGCAGGCGGGATCCTTGCAACTCTACCTCCATCCTCCTACCACCCGACTCGTTTGTTGGACGAGCACTGGGCAAGGCAGAGAGGAGGAAGTGGCAGGAGGTCACTGAAGAGCAGGGGTGAGAACACATGGGTTTGGTTTCCAACACTGCGTGAATTTTCACTCCGTGTGGTGCAGCTTCTCACTGACTGGACTCCTGGACTGGGCCACACAGGTACCTGCCATTAACACCAGCCAGACTGTAGGTTATGAGTAATAAGGAGCACATGGATGACAAGAGAGGGGACATGACAGTGGAATCCATCGCCATTCCTCCTTCCCTTCAAATGACCACTAAGGACCAAGAGCTCAGTCCTTAGTAATAATGAGGTGGCTGGGAACAGTGTTATTATTTAATGTTTAGTATAAAGTAACTCAAATCCTTTTCTTAATGTCTTTCTTGTTCTTTATTTTTACGCATATGGGTGTTCTGCCTGTGTATATGTTGGTGCACCACATGCATGTTGTGCCAGCAAGGCCAGAAGAGGGCATCAGATCCCCTGGAACTGGAGTTATAGTTGCTAGCCATCATGAGGGTGCCAGAACACAAACTTTGGTCCTCTGCAAAGGCAGCCAGTATGCTTAACCACTGAAGCATCTCTCCAGTCCCAAATTCTACCTACCTACATTCTCTCTCTCTCTCTCTCTCCATCCATCCATCCGTCCACCCATCCATCCATCCATCCATCCACTTTTTAGTCTTTAGTTTTTATAATTTTCTCCTCTAAAAGAAAAAAAACCAAGGTTTCTGAAAAAAGAGTTAGCATTGGATGTGAACAAGTCTGTCAAGGAACCGAGGGCCCCATGTCCCTCCTGGGCCGGGAGCCGCTCCGGGCGTCTCAGGACACTCCCACACGTCTGTCTCTGCACTCTCGGGAGGGAGGCACTCACCTTCTCCTTCTTTCGTCTGTGTTCTTTCTTGGTCTTGTGTTTTTCTTTGCTTTTCTTAGGTTTCTCTTTTTGAGGTGTCTCAAGTTTCTGACGAGTATCTGGGGGTGCAATAAACACGTGAGCAGCAGGGAGAACATGAGGACTACCATTAAAAAGGCTCTGCAGCTTTCTAACCACACTGTTAGTCAGATATTTCAAAATTTTACCTCCCCAGAGGGTTTTTTTTTATCCTAGTTTTTGAAAATCATATCCCCGAAGTAACCCATGGACCAAGTTACTATTTACTGTATAATGGATGGCGAGGGCATTCTAGAAAATGTGCCTAAAAAAGCCCCAGAGCACTTCAGTCAGCAAGTACTAACATCAACCTGGATCAAAGATTCATGGACCAAAGCCAAGAGAATCACACTTGCTGGCATTCTTTGAAAGTCAGGTCAACAGTCGCGCCAATATCTAGGTGTGAATACCACAGGAAGCTTCGTGGTGGGCAGTGGAATCATGGGCCACTTATCTAAGTGGACCACACTATCATACTTGTTAGCCTGACCTTCAGAGCCATGGTAGAAACCCGTCTGAACATTTTCACAGGGATGTTAGCATGTGACTCCTGCACAGAAGCTGCTGAAGATGCTGGGGAGGAGAGCTGGCCTTGTCTACAGCCGAATGAACAGGCTGATTTTATTTGCTCTGTTAGCCAAAGTCCAACAGAACCTGAAATGCTCTTCTGTCCACAATGCCCCATCCATCATCTTTTTTTTGAGACAAGGTCTCACTTGTAGCCCTGGCTGTCTTGGTACTTAGTACTCACTCTGTAGATCAGGAAGGCCTTGAACTCACAGAGATCCACCTGCCTCTGCCTCCCGAGTGTTGGGATTAAATGTGTGCATTACCACACCTGACTCTTTTTTTATTTCCAAAAGTGATTTTTTTATTTTTAAGACAGGGGCTGACTAGCCTCCAACTTGTGGTCCTCCTGCCTCAGTGTCCTGAGTGCTTGGGTTATAGCACCATATCAGCCCTGTAAAATGACAACATTTAAGATGCTTCCAACATCTTAAGGCTGAGAAGAAAAGACGTGTTGAGCTTCGATACTTAAAGAAACAACCGTGGCTCAGGCACTCGGTGGAGGGACCGGGTGTCCATGGTGACTGTAATCGAAAGCACATGTGAACACTTGGTGGGTGTGGAGTCAGGGGGATAGGGGGACATTACTGGCGCTGTTCCTTTGCAGGGGCGGCACATGGGGGTCTGGACTCACTGGGGCAGAAGACAGGAGGCAGCCGCGGTCCGAACTCTTCTCGTTCATCCATCTGTACCTTCTGGATGGGGAAGGGTGCTGCAGGCGCACAGGGCTCTGGCTCAGCAGCTGAGGAAGAGCAGTGTATTAGTCTCACCCATTTGCCAGCGCTGATGCATTTGAGTCTTGGTGTCTTTGCCACTGGACCCTGCACTTTCTTTGCTCTGCTGAAGCAGCCAGTGTGGAGCACACAGTGTGGAGGACATGGTGGAGGCCACCTCTGCCTATGGACACTGGAGCTGGGAGGTCAGTATACTAGGCCACACAGAACCAAGTATGTGGCAGGTTGTCCACAGGAAGCCACTGTAGCCAGAGGCATGCACTCCAGATCGTTTTTTGTTTGTTTTTGTTTTTCTTGAGACAATCTTACTTAGCCCAGGTTAATCTCGAACTCGCTATGTAACTGAGGATGGCCTCCTGTCTATACACCAGTTCTGGGCCATGTACAGTCTATGGGATGCTGGGGACCGAACCTAAGCCCGTGTGTGTGTGTGTGTGTGCGTGTGTGTGTGTGTGTGTGTGTGTGTGTGCGTGTGTGCGCGTGCGTGCGTGCGTGCGTGTTAGGCAGGCACTCTACCACTCGGCTATATTGTTACTTTTTAACATTTTTGTTGAAAGAGGGTCTCACTGTGTAGTGCTGGCTGTCCTGGAACTCACTATGCAGACAAAACTGTCCTTGAACTTTTAGAGATCCATCTGCCTCTGTTTCCCGAGTGCTTGGGTTTAAGGTATGTGCCACCATGCCCAGCCTACTTTTAAACTTTTAGATTTTGAGTATTTACTTTATAATTAAAAACAATAAGGGTTTATCCACAGGAGAAAAAGAAACCAATATTGCAATCATCTAAAAATAAACATTGTATCATATCCCTGTGTGACTTCCTAGTCAAGGGCCTTCAGGATATACTCAGGTGTATCAGGGCAGACAGAGCCTCCGAGATGCAGATGGGAAACCACCCATGGCTCCAGCATCCCAAAGTCTCCTACTTCAGATGGCCTCTTTTGTCTGGAGTGCTCACGACAAAAGAACAAGCATAGAACATGCAGGCCAGTTTTCTGGGCAAGTGTAGAAACAAGAAATGAGAGCAGACCCTCTTACCAAGGGTTACTACGTCAGGCCATACCCGCTTGAGCCAACCAAAGCACACCACATCCCATAGGCAGCAGAACCTAAACATCCTGTGTGCCTTGGGACCAAATGTTTTCCCAGAACTCTAGCATTCCCTCAGCAACCAGGTAGAAAGAGAAAGAATCCAGGATCTTGCCCAAGCTAGATATTGAGCTCTGCCCACAACCCTTAAAAAAAGGAAAACATTTTTTAAAAGAAAAATTGTACTTTTCAATTCTTCTTAACTAGGCTAAGTTGGGAAAGCAACAATGTCAAACACAACTATCTGTAAAGCATACACCAGCGATGCGAACTGATTTTAAAAAGAGCCAGTGCCCAAGACTCTGCTCATGCAAATTAAAATATAATGATGAGAGGGATGGAGATGAAGAGATGCTGGAGAGATGGCTCAGTCCCCAAAACACTTACCACCCAAGCATGAGCCCAGAACCCACATAGAAAGTCGGGTGCGATGGCATACATTTGTAATTTCAGAGCTAGGATCTTGGGGCTTGATAGCCAGGTTGCTTAGACAACCTGGTGAGCCCCAGGTACCCATGAGACCTAATCTCAAAAAGCAAATTAGTTCTTTATGGAGGCATGGCACCCAAAAAGCAAGGCTCATGAGGCATACTTAAGGCTGATCTCTGGCCCTAGTGTGCATGCACAGACACAGGCACACCTGTACAGATTAACACGCACATACATATGCACAGGTGCAAATGCACACAGTATCTGTGTGTACACACACGTGTGTATTATAAGGTATCACTGATTACTATCAATTGTCCTAGTTTAAGGTTGCAAAGCCAAATGTGGTGCAAACCTGTAGTCCTAGGACCTGGAGGTGGACAAAGGAGGATCAGAGGTACCAGCCCAGCCTCAGAAGGTTTAAGGCCAGACAGGGCTTCCTGCCAGCCTGGCTCACCTCATACAAACAAGACTGCACCTAAACCTCTCAGTGCCCCAGTCAGGGAGGTGACTGTACCATGGGTCACAGGGGTCTCCCCAACAGCAGCCTCCTGGGAACTTTTAAAGCTGGCCTCCTCAGTGTGCTCTTGATTGTCTTCACTGTCGTCCTGCTCCTCCTCTGAGGATGAAGACTGTTCATCAGAAGAACTGGCAAAGATGGCCTTGAAAATATCCATGGAAGGGCGGCTATGTTCCCCTTCCATCTGCGTATCCACACCTTTGTCTACAGTCTGCAGTAACAGAGAATTAAGAGTCAGGAATAAAGGAACTCAATGTCTTAAAACACACAGGCACACACGAACACACCGTTAAGATTGGCTTTAGGGGGACGGAGAGATGGCTCAGCGGTTAAGAGCACTGGCTGCTCTTCTAGAGAACCTGGTTCGATTTCCAGCACACACATGACAGCTCACATCCACCTGTCACTCCATCCCAGGGATCAGACGTCCTCTTCTGGCTTCAGCAGGTCCTGCACGCATATGATGCACAGATGTGCATGCAGGCAAAACACTCATACACATTATTTAAAAACAGCTTAGGGTATCCACTACCACTGCCTAACTGAGCATGTCTCATTTCCCTCTCTCTGTGGGGCTCATCTAGAATACGCTCAGGAAGCATCAGTGCTGAGGCCCTTTCTGCAGACTGGCCATTAACAGACCTACGGAGGACCCAGACAGATAAAGCTGAGATACTTCCTCTGTGTGGTCTTAAGACTCCAGGCCGTTGATGTCCAATATTAAATTAATCAAGAAACAAGCTGAAGCGGTACAACCTGCAGTCCCAGCACTGGGGAGACAGAGGCAGGGGGATTGCACTTTGAAGCCAGCCTGAGCTATAGAGTGCAATTCTGTCTCAGAAAAGCAAATAAAAGCTGTGTGCAAGAAGGAAGCTAGGACACAGGGGTTAAAATGGCCATACAACTCCTTGGTGATTGCTGAGGGCCCTTCCTAAATGAGGCTGAGCGATGAGCACTGAGGCTGACAGAAGGAAGAGGCAGTGACTTTGTATGAGCCGGATTCAGTAAGCAAGGAGCAAAGGAGTGAAGGAGGCAGTCGGCTCTCACACAGCTCGTCATGAGGATAACACAAGTCCGCCTTTTCCCCTAACTGCGGAGGGGGCCCAGCCCAGTGTGGGTTTTACCAGTCCCTAGTTTGGGGCCTCGACTGTATAAGAGCAGAAGGCAGCCGAGCACAGAGCAGCGGGCAAGCCAGGATGCTTATTCTCTCTACTCCTGATGGTGGGATGACGCGTGTGACTCACGGCTTGAGTCCCCACCCTCAACAGTGTTCTGTGACCTGGAAGTGTCACCAAATAAACCCTTTCCTCCTCTCTGCTGCCTTCTGTCAGGGATTTGTCACAGCAACAGAAATGAGACCAGAGCAGGCTGTGGACAAACGAGGAAACGGCAACGTGAGAAACAGATACTGAAAGGACAAACATGCTGGCTTTGGCGGACTTTAGATTTTCTTTTTTTGAGACAGGGTCTTCCTATGTATCCCTGGATGGCCTGGAATTCTCTATGTAGATCAGACTGGCCTCGAACTCAAGGAGATCTGCTTGCCTCTGCCTACTGAGTGCTGGGATTAAAGGTGTGCAAAACCACACCTGGCTTCATATTTCTTTAGGTAGTTGTTATAACTATGCTCCAAGAACAAGGGCAAATAAATGAAAAGATTTCATTTAAAGTTTTAGCAAAAAAAAAAAGGAAAAATGGATATTTTAGCAGTAGAAATATAAGAATCAAAACATTTTTGATTCATTGCAGAGCTGGCTGCAGAGGCATGTGCTTACAGTCTCATCTACTGGGAGCATGGGGCTGGAGAACTGGGGGAGCCCACGTGCTAGAAGCCATCTGGGCAATACAGCAAAACCCTACAGCTAATGCCTGAAACAAACAAAACTCATTATCTGTATTCAGCAGCAGAATGGAGATGACACCCGAGAGTCTACGGAGTTGAAAACAGTTCAACAAAAATGCAGCGCTTTGAATGAAGGAGAGGAAAAAGAGAGATTACAAAAATAAACAGAAACTTGTAGGATGATATCCAAAGATCTTAATGATCCTGTCATTAGTTCCCAGGACGGACTACCATGGTTTGACTGTGAAACACCCCTGTAGGTGTTCAATGCTGGGTCCCTACCTGTGATGGGAGTAGCACTATTAGAGGAAGTGTGTCACTATGGAGGTGGCTTTGAGGGCTCAAGCCACACCCAGTGAGACAGACCACTTTCTGTTGTCTATGGCTCAAGATGTAGGACTCTCGGTTCCTTCTCCAGCACCATGTCTGCCTGCCCACTGCCATGCCCCACCATGAAGATAACAAACTAAACCTCTGAACTGCAAGTCCCATGATGAAATGCTTTCCTTTATAAGAGTTGCCATGGTCATGGTGCCAACCCTAAGACAGAGTGAACACAGGCCAGGTGTGGTGGTCCACATTTTGGAATTCTAGCACTCGGGAGGTAGAGGTAGGAGGTTTAGAAATTCAGGGAGGTTGAAGCTAGCCTGTGCTACATGGGACTGTCTTCAAAAGCAAGAATGAATATGAAAAAAGGTAAAGAAACTATACATATGATAATTGGACAACTAAATCAAAAAATCAACAATTATGTTAATATAAATATTTAAAATATAAGATTATCAAAAGCACTTTAAATAACACCCAAGGGCATGCTCTTTGTAAGAAATCCACTTTAAATATAATGATATTGATGGGTTAAAGGTGAAAAGATTGAGCTGGGTGTGGTAATCACATGCCTGTCGTTCCAGCACTTGGAAGCCGGAGCAGGAAGCTAAAGAGTTCAGGGCCGGGCTGTCTACACAGTAAGACCCTGTCTCAAAAGGGCAAAGCAGGCTGGTGAGATGGTTCAGAGAGCAAAGATGCTTGCTGCCCAGCCTGACGACCTGAGTTCAATCCCTGAGCCCCACACGGTGGAAGGAGAGAACCCACTCTCATAGGCTGTCCTCTGACCCACACTGATGTGGGATTCCCCTCTGTATGCTGTGAATACCACTGGTTAATAAAGAAACTGCTTTGAGCCTATAGCAGAGCAGGGCAGAACAGAAGCAGGTGGGGAGAACTAAACTGAATGCTGGGAGAAGGAAGGTGGAGTTGAGAGAAGACATGGAGCCTCTGCTAGAGACAAATATGTTGAAACCTTGCCGGTAGGCCACGAGCCTCATGGTAAAATATAAAATAACGGAGATGGGTTAATTCTAGATGTAAGAGCTGGCTAGCAATACGCTTAAGTAATTGGATAAGCAGTGATTTAATTAATACAGTTTCTATGTGATTATTTTGGGTCTGAGCTGCCGGGTGGCCAGGAAACAAACAAGTGACCTCCTTACAACACCACATATGTGCAAAAAGTAAAGTAAATAAAATAAGGGAACTCAGGGACATCTTCGACACAAAAATGACCGCTTAGCATTTAGAAAGTTGTATCTTCTCATATGAATACATTAAGTCTGGTTTCAATGGTTTATGCTAAGCGAGTGCTGCTCTGGCCAGAGGAAGCATGGAGCCTTTTCTCGAATAGTTGGAGCTACGATTGTTGTAAGTCCAGTGGGCACAAGTCAGGTACAACCCAGAGGCACATCCATCTGCTGTTGGTTTCCATAAGAAAGTTGTTCTGGAATCACGTGTTCTCAGTTACTGACACAGCTGCCTATGGTCTCCTTCACACTCACTGCAGAACTGGGGAGTTGCAGCAGAGGCTGTTTAACTACTTAAGCAGACTCCTGCTACTGAGTAGAGAACACATCACATACAGAGGGGTCCAAGACACAGTCACCAGCAGAGACAGCCAAGGCCCCATACCTTGTCTGGGCGTGGCTCCGGGGCCTGTTCCTCCTCCTTGTTTCCTGAGGTGCTGGGTTCTTGTCTCGGCGGGCCAACTTTTGATCTAGCCTGACTTAAAAATTCACTAATGGAATCCTCCTTCTTCTCCTGTTTGGATGTGTCCCATCGTGATGGCTTCCTGGATTCTAAAAGGCAGGAACCCAACAGAACACTTGGTTTAGTGAACAGAAGGCAAATTCTTCAAAGCTCAGAACTCGGGACACCTTGGGTGGGCCAGGCTCTGCACACAGCACTGGGGATACAGCAGGCATGGGGCAGACCCGAGCTCTAAGGTAAAACAAGGGCCTGGCCTGACTGACAGGTGCTGATGAGCAGTTGCAAGCAATTCTCAAGGAGGGAAATCTGCATCACGATCGCACTTAAGGCTGGACTGCCCCTTACTCTGCCTTGGAGCCCGTGAGGGGCTGAGACGTGGGTCAGTACCTAGGTCCCAGGGAGCTCTACTCACTGTCAGTATCCCGCTGCTGCTGCTGTGGGGCTTTTTCACTGGGTGTCGGGGCTGTGGGCGGAGGGGTTGGCTCTGGGAGCGTCAGAAAATTGAAGACTGAGTATTTGTCCCGCTTCACTCTGGGTAGGCCGACTAATGTTGAGCTGGGGTTGGGGTAAGAATGGAAAGAGATGGAATTTAACAACAGCTGGGATGAAGCCCTCTTCCTATGAGACTTGTTGTCTCTCATCAGCTCTCCAGCTAGGCCACAGAGTCTCAAGACATTTCAATTTCTCAAAACAGTTCAGGAAGGCAAAACCCATGATTTCAGAGCCCTTGAGTTTTCGCTATTAGAATAAGGACCGCTGGGCATGGTGGTGCACGCCTTTAATCCCAGCATGCAAGAGGCAAAGGCAGGTGGATCTCTGAGAGTTCAAAGCCAGGTAGGGATACACAGTGAGACTTTGTCTTTAAAAGTCTTAGAAAAAAAAGTATAAGGACTAGAGCTTTTTACTCAAAAATGGCTCTACACCAAAGGAGAGCTCCGCAGCTAGGAGCTACATTTACACCAAAGGAGGGCTCCGCAGCTAGGAGCTACATTTACACCAAAGGAGGGCTCCGCAGCTAGGAGCTACATTTACACCAAAGGAGAGCTCCGCAGCTAGGATCTACATTTACACCAAAGGAGAGCTCCGCAGCTAGGAGCTACATTTACACCAAAGGAGGGCTCCGCAGCTAGGATCTACATTTACACCAAAGGAGGGGTCCGCAGCTAGGAGCTACATTTACACCAAAGGAGAGCTCCGCAGCTAGGATCTACATTTAGGGCTCCGCAGCTAGGGGCTACATTTACACCAGAGGAGGGCTCTGCAACTAGGATCTACATTTACACCAAAGGAGGGCTCCGCAGCTAGGAGCTACATTTTCCAGACAAGGCGCATTCTACAGTAGATGCTTCCTGGGAATGTTTTAAAAAACATTTTTAAAAAGTTTAAAAAAACTTGTGTTTTTTTAATTGATTTATTCATTTTATGTGAGTGAGTGCTTACCTACATGTATGTATGTATGTACATATGTATATCATACATATGCCTGGTGCCCATGGAGGTCAGAAGAGGGTAAGAGATCCCCCTGCGACTGGAGTTACAGATGGTGTGAACTACCACATGGCTGCTGGGAACCAAACCTGGTCCTCTGCAAGAGCAGCCAGTGCTCTAAACCACTGAGTCATTTCTAAAGTTGTATAAAGAGAATTTAAAAACAACGGGGTTGGAGAGATGACTCAGAGGTTAAAAGCATTGACTACTCTTCCAGAGGTCATGAGTTCAACTCCCAGCAACCACATGGTGGCTCACAACCATTTGTAATGAGATCTGGTGCCATCTTCTGGCCTGCAGGCATACAGGCAGGCAGAACACTATATATAATAAATAAAATAAATTAAAAAAAAAAAACAAGGCGTTAGGGGGCCCAGCAGCAGAGAGCTTGCCTAGCATGTGCAGAGCCCTGTGTTTGATCCTAGAATGCTGCCAAGCACACAAAGGGAAAAGAAAACACAAATAATGTTGCTTGACATAAAGTCTCTCTATTACATAGACCAGGCCTCTTCCTCTCAAGTGCTGGGATCAAAGGCAGGTACCACCATGTACAGTTGTAAGTAACATTTTTTAAAGTAAAATGTATGAGAATCATTTTTAAATGGCACAAAACTGGGTGGTGGCAGCACACTCCCTTAATCCTAGCACCCGGGATGCAGAGGTAAGTGAATCTCTGTGAGCTGGAGGTCAGTCTGATCTACAAAGCGAGTTCAGGAGTAGCCAGGGCTGTTAGAGAAACCCTGTCCCCAAAAAACAAACAAACAAAATTTAAAAAAAAGGTACCTGAAGACATTAAGAAATGGAATAAAGTTTATCTTATTTTAGCAATGGATTTAGCGATCACAATATATGTGGCAAGCAAAGACACATGAATCAAAATTAAAGGGGGGTGGAGCAATGTCTCAGCAGTTAAGAGCGCTTACTGCTCTTGCAGAGGACCTGGGCTGGGTTCATAGTACCTATGTCCTGTAACTCCAGCTCCCAGGGACCTGACACTCTCTGTTGTCCACTTTGAGGCCTCACATACACACACAGACACACACATCAACAAACACACACACACACACAATTTAAAGTTGAAGTAAATGTGCAAAATTTGCAACTCCCAAAAAAGTTAAGTTCCTCTAGCAAAAGGAAATGCAAGAGTATAAAATGAGCCTTGATGATGCTGGAAAATGGCTCAGTGGTTAAGAGTACTTGTTGCTCTTACAGAGGACCCAGGCTAGGTTTCCAGCACCCACGTGGTAACACACAACCATCTGTAACTCCAGTTCCAGGGGATTCAATGCCCACATTGCAGGCAAAACACAAAATAAATCTAAAAAATGTTTTTCTTAAATGAGGTTTAGTGGAGTGGATACAGTTTTTACTGATGTAAACACAGGCTAATCCAACTTACCCTGGATAAGGGTCAGGGACATTAAACCTCTTACATAGAAGC
Organism: Ondatra zibethicus; assembly: GCA_004026605.1. NCBI lineage: Eukaryota > Metazoa > Chordata > Mammalia > Rodentia > Cricetidae > Ondatra > Ondatra zibethicus. The sequence continues at coordinate 107,597 of PVIU01000403.1, forward strand.
TTGTCGGGGTGCCACTCAAAAGTGTCTCGGGTGAGCTTCCCAAACATCTTCATCTTCACAGCTGACTGCTTGTCACTGATATCATTCTAGGAAGAGACGGGCAGTCTGTTTGATGTAGTCAGAGTCTTCCATATTAGAAATATCAGCAGGTAAGTTAACACAGCACTCTTACAGAGGACCCAAGTCCCATTCCTAACAGCCAAGGCCAGCAGCTCACAACCACTCCAGCTCCAGGGGATCCAAACCCTGTCCTGGCCTCCATGCACAGCTGCACTCATGTATATAAAGATGATTTTTTTTTTGAGTCGGGGTTTCTCTGTGTAGCCCTGGCTGTCCTAGAACTCAATCTATAACTAGGCTGGCCTCGAACTCACAGAGACCCACCTGCCTCTGTCTCCCAAGTACTGGGATTAAAGGCGTGCACCACCACTCCCCAGTTGAAGAATTTTTAAAAGCCAATAAAAATAAATCTTAAAAATGTATGTCAGGGGCTGGAGAGATGGCTCAGAAGTTAAGAGCACTGACTGCTCTTCTAGAGAACCTGAGTTCAATTCCCAGCAACCACATGGTGGCTCACAGCCATCTGTAATGAGATCTGGCGCCCTCTTCTGGCATGCAAGCATAAAGACAGAACACTGTATACATAATAAATAAATAAATCTTTAAAAAAAAAGACAGGTAGATCTCTATGAGTATGAAGCAGACTTGTTTACATAGCAAGTTCCAAGCTAGCCTGGTCTATATAGCAAGACCATGTCTCAAACACAAACAAACAAGAAAAGTTCAGAGCTGGAGAGATGGCTCAGTAATTAAGAACACTGGCTACTCTTCCAGAGGACCCAAGTTTGATTCCTAGCACCAGGATAGTTCAACCATCTGGAACTATACTTCCAGGGAATCTAACACTGTCTAGCCTCTGAGGGCACCAGGTACGTATGTGGTACAGAGAAATACATGAAGGCAAAACACTCATATAAAATTACATATACACACACACACACACACACACACACACACACACACACACACACACTAAATTTCATTCCATTGTACTTACCAAAAATAAATAAATAAACACTGGTCTTGAACTATCAAAGAGTTTGGGTTGCTACACTGCTTAAATATCTCATAAGCTAAACATCAAATCATTTATTACTCTGCTATGCTATGTGCATTTTTCTCTTTTCACTGATTTAAAATATTTAGGTGCGTGGTGTTTTTAATTTTAAAATTACTAGGAGGGGCTGCGGAGATGGCTAAGTCAGAAGTGCTTGCCACATAAGCATGAGGGGCTGAGTTCACATCCCCAGAACCCATGTAATGGCTGGGTACAAAAGCCTGTGTCCAGAATCCAACCCTGGGCAAGGGGAGCCAGGTGGCCCCTGCAGCTTACTGGCTAGCCCACCTAGCTCAATCAATGAGCTCCTAGTTCAGTGAAAGACCCTGCCTCAAAAAAACAAGGTGAAGTCAGATGTGGTGGCTCACACCTATAATCTCAGCAATTGGAAGGCCGAGGCAGGCCGAACAGGAATTCTAGGCCAGCTGCCCTATATGAGACCCTGTCACAAAAAACTACATAAGTTACAGAGTAATTGAGAAAGACATTTCAATGTTGACCTTAGGCTTCAACATGCACACATATGCATATGTACATATACATGCAAATTACCTAAGACACATTTGTACATCCACATAAAATTACATACACATATTAAAACTGACTAGAGAGCTTGAGAAGGTAGGCTGATGGTTAGACTGTGGACATAACATGTATGCAAGCCTGGGTTCAATTCAATTCCTACAACGGCAAAAACACAAAATAAAATTCACCAGGCAGGCACAAGATGGCGACAGACCTCTTGGTCTCGAGGAACTTCAACCTGATCAGAGTCGTCTTCCTCCTTGGCATGAGTGAACCTGGAGGACAGGGTGGAGTGGGAGGACACATAGAGCTGGGCTGCCCGAGCAAACTCCTCCCGCTCTCGGCTTCGCTCCCACTCCGTCATGCTGGGGTCCAGGCATCGTTCCAGAGCATCTGTGGTACAGGGAATGGGGCACCACTTTACTCCAAGGAAAACAAGGTGTCTGAGGGAAAGCATCAGGTGGACACCATTGTGCTGTGCACTTCCTCAGGGGCAAATGTCCCGACTCTTGTTGGAGACAGAGTGCACTGGGAGCTACCTCCAGTCAGTATTACTCTGTCCTTCATAAGATGCTCCTCTTTTTGGGCTGGAGAGATGGCTTACAAGTTAAGAGCACTGGCTGCTCTTCCAGAGGTCCTGAGTTCAATTCCCAGCAACCACATGATGCCCCACAGCCATCTATAATGAGATCTGGTGCCTTCTTATGGCATGTATATATAATAAATAAATAAACTTAAAAAAAAAAGATGTGGGGCTGGAGAGATGGCTCAGAGGTTAAGAGCATTGCCTGTTCTTCCAAAGGTCCTGAGTTCAATTCCCAGCAACCACATGGTGGCTCACAACCATCTGTAATGAGGTCTGGTGCCCTCTTCTGGCCTTCAGGCATATATGTAGACAGAATATTGTATACATAATAAATAAATATTTAAGAAAAAAAAAGATGTTCCTCTTTTTTCAGGTTCATCTTACTTTTCGTGTATGAACATTTGGCCTACACGCATGTTTGTGCACCATGTATGTGCCTGTTGGATCCCCTAGAACTAGAGTTATAGGTGGTTATAAACTGCCTTGTAGGTGCTGGGAATCAAATTTGGGTCCTCTGCAAGAGTAGTCAATGCTCTTAACTGCTGAGCAATCTCTACAGCCCTGATTCAGTAAGGCGTTTTTTATTGACTTCTACCTATTACATGGCACAGAGAGATCTAGAAAACTGATGCTTGGCTAAGGACATTGGTCCATCCAACTACAGCCTGTGCTCGGGGAGAAAACTTTCTCTATCCTTTTTCTGTAATTTTGATTTGTTTTGTTTTCTACTGAAACAAGAACTTATTACATAGCTGGAGCCAGTCTTGAACTCTTGATCCTGCTGCCCGAGACACCCCAGTGCTGGGGTTATAGGCTAAACTCTATTTCTACCACATGTTTGTTTTTTAGAGTCAAATGTGAGGGCCCAAAACATCTTGTACTAAGACGAGCAAAGCTGACGACCAACCAGGGAGTTTCAACTCTCAGTCTGTGACCAGGAGGAACACAGAGAGGCTGTCACCCTAGCCAGGCCAGCACCCACCTTTCTGACCCTTCTTCATGTGTACTAAGAACTCTTCATATCGCTTCTGCTTTTCTGGCTCTTTGGCAAAAGGCTTGAAGTTGCTGGCTCTTGTGGTGGCTGTCCCACTGCCCGGGGCCAGGTGCCATGGGCTGGCTGCGAGGTCAGGCGTGGAGGCCTGCGCTCTGCTGATTGAAGCGCTCTGGGCCAGACTCCGGGCCTTGGCTTGAGCTGCCTTCAGGTCAGTTGCCTGCTTCATTTCTTTAATTCTTTCTTTGTCTTTTTGGGACAGAAACTCCAACACCGAAGTAGCTGACCCTAGATTAAAAAAAAAAAACAAGAGATAAAAAATAGATTTACCCTTTGCTGTACACAGTCACTATTACAGATGCACATAATTGGAGATGAGTGTTTATGCTTACTGTCTCATCAATATCTATATATCCCTCTGGACTGAATATTCACATAATAATGGGGCAGTTGACAAAAATGCAGGTGGCCATGGGTACAACTGAGATAGAGCAAATGCCTAGACTATGCAAAGCCCTGTGTTTCGTGCCCAGGACGAGGACTCTGAACCACAGGTGGCTATGGTCATGCTCCCGCAGTCCTCCCACTGAGCACTCATGTCACAGAAGCTCATTGGGCATCAACTCCCCAGAGACAGTGGCCCAGGGCCTGGGGGACGATGCAGGTGAGGTCCTTCCTCTCATTCCTAAAGAGCACTCTGCTGTGGAAAAACAGTGATGGTTCATATCTGTAATCCTGGTATTTGGGAGGCTAAAGCAGGATTATCATGAGTTCAAGGCCAACCTGAGCTACAGACTAAGGCCTTGTCTCCAAATAAATGAATAGGCAGGTAAGATGGATCAGTGGGACAATCTGAGTTCAGTTCCTAGGACCCACATGGTGGAAGGAGAGAATTGACTTTTACAAGGTGCCCTTTGACTTCCATACAGGCATGGTGGTACGTACACACACAGACACACACATACACAGACACACACACATACAGTAAAGGTGCCAGGCATGGCGATACAGACACATACACACACAGATAGAGTAAAGGTGTCAGGCATGGTGATAGAACAAAACAAAGAATCTAGACTAGTAGAGGGTCTACATAGTGAGACCCTTCTCAAAAAAAGAGAGAGAAAAGAAAACAAGAAAGAGAGAGAGAGAGAAAGGCGCCAGGCGCGGTGGCACAAGGCCTTTAATTTCAGCACTCAAGAGGCAGAAGCAGGAGACTCTCTTAAGAGTTTAAAGTCAGCCTGATCTACACAGTGATTTCTAGGACAGCCAAGACTGCCTAGAGACACCCATAAAGTCTCAAAAAAGAAACAAACAAATACAAATATAAAGAGGGGTGGAGAGATGGCTTAGTAGGTGCTGCTCTTATAGATACTTGATACGCATATCAGGTGGCTCACAGCCACCTATAACACTAGCTCCAGGAATCCAACACCCTTTCTGGCTTCCACAGGTACCGACATGAATGTGCACTCACATACACACATATACATATAAATTTTCATAAAATTTAAATAAATTTTTTAAAGAAAACAAATACCTCGAGTGGCAACACTTCTGTAATCTCAGCAGTGTGTGACACAGGCTGATGTGGGATCCCCTCTGTGTGCTGTGAATGTGTTTTATTACCATTGGTTAATAAAGAAGCTGCTTTGGGCCTATGGCAGTGCAGAATAGAACAAGAAGGGAATTCCAAGTAGAGATAGAGGAAAAATGAAGGTGGAGTCAGGGAGACGCCATGTAGCTGCTGAAGGAGACAGACACTGGAACCTTACTGGTAAACCACAGCCCCGTGGCAATACATAAAATAATAGAAATGGGTTAATTTAAGATGTAAGGGCTAGTTAGTAAGAAGCTTAAGCTAATAGGCCAAGCAGTGTTGCAATTAATATAGTTTCTGTGTGATTATTTCAGATCTGGGTGGCTGGGAAATGAACAAGCAACCTCTGCCTGCACAGAGGTGGAAGAGCCAGAAGTTCAAAACCATCCTTGGTTATGAGATCTTAAAAAAAAAAAAAAGAGAGGCAGCAAAAAGAACAACTACCACCAAGTAATAATAATAATAAAGTCTGTGTACACTTACACAGCTCCTACAGCCTGAGGATACCAAATGCACACCAGGAGCATGGGGGGGGGGTCAAACCCCACTGGAGTAAGGTTATGTTAAACATAACAAGTTCAGTCTCCTCCATTGCACATACCTTGAACAGGCATCTCTCCTAGCAACTCCCCCCGTTTGGAGGCATTGAGTTGATGCCTACTGTGTGTCCCCGTGTCTTGTCCTGCTTTCCCAGATGACTCTGACAACACCTGAAGTAAGTGAGCGTTCTCAGATGTTGCAGCGACCACGGGCCTGAAGTAATGCACCGGTCGATAGTCTCTGGGCAGTTGAGGGGGTGGATAAATCTTAACAAAACCAGACAAAACAAAGGTCAGGAAACCCAGCCTGCAAGATCACACAGACTTCATAAAGAAAACATGACCAGCCCGGGTACACTTGGGAGGTGGACAGCAATGCAATAGCCTGGTCCCTGAAGGCACCAGAACCACTGTCCGAATGGTACCACCCTGCGAACATCACTGCTAATATTTATGTTTCCCATGGGGAAAATACAAAATACGAGAAGACACAAAGCATGGTGCCCTGCCCCACATACACACCCAGCCCACTATAAGACAAAACATTACAAATGTGTGATTCAAGACTTTGAAAAAAACCTTGAAATTAAGTAGTTTTAAATTCAAAACATTCAAAATTCTTTATTCAGGCTATGGTTCACTTCTAAAGTGAAACTTCAGACCTTCATTTTCTAAAATTTATTTATTTTTGTTATTCTATTTGTGAATGTGTGTGTGTATGCACAGTGTGTACAGGCACCTACAAAGTCCAGCTGAGGACATGGACCCCTTGCAACTGGAGTTCCAGGTATTCGTGGGTGCTAGGATCCAAACTCCACTTCTTGATATTAAGCAGCAAGTGCTTTTAACCACTGAGTCATCCCGGAAGTCTCCTGCCCTGACTTTACTTCTTAGTTCAAGGTATCTTTAATTCAGACCCTGAGTGGAGCTGAGGATGTGGCTACAGTATCTGTAGTGCAGGCACAAGACCTGGGTTCAGTCCCCTAGGCCCACCCTCCACCATCACCAACACAAGACAAAGACAAGCTACGGTATAGCTCAGTGCTAAAGTGCTGGCCTAGTGTGCAGGAGGTCTTAGGTCCAAACCTCAGCATGAAAAAGAGAAGGGGAGAGAAAGAAAAGTTGAAAATACTGAAATTTATATATATTTGTGAAATTTCGGGATTTATAATTCTGAAAACACTGATGACTGTATAACAGAAAAGTTAAAAAAGAGGCAGGCGGATCTCTGTGAGTTCGAGACCTGCCTGGTCTACAAAAGCTAGTTCTAGGACAGGCTCCAAAGCCACAAAGAAACCCTGTCTCAAAAAAAAAAAAAAAAAAAGAAAGTGGGGTTTTATTGTTTATTTGGGGGGGGTGAAGAAACTTGCACAGTAAGTACACAGTCTCTATTACTGAGCTGCAGCCCAGCCTAAGCCTTAGGAAGTTTTTGTTTTTGTAAACAGAATTATACTGTGCAGTTCTTCTGGGTGTCCTGGAGCTCACTCTGTATACCAACCTGGCTGGCCTCTCTGCCTCCTGAGTGCTAAGATTAAGGTGTGCACCACATACCCAGTCATTAGATATTTTAAGTAACTACTGAACGGTCCTCTTGCTCTTGGTAGAACAAACAGATTAACAGTTGCATGTACATTGACTTCTAGAATTAGAAGTTCCTGAAAGTGGGAACCAAGTCAACTCTGACCTCGGCACCTGGGGGAGCACTCAGTCCCAGGTGCACGCTGGCTTGAGAACTTTTCCCTATGTTGATGTCTGCACCCCGTCCTTACAGTTGGGAGTTTCTAGTTCCCTAGGGCACAGTGGAATTGCTACATTTCTAAGCACTTTGTGTGTGTCGGGGGGGGGGGGGTTTACTTGCACACAGTAGGTGAGCACTCTTCCCTGAGCAATAGCCCCAAACCACAAGCTAATCTGAAAGTAACAGAACAGCCTTCTACCACGGTGCAAGGGTGTGGGGGCTCTGTCTTGTGGTGCTGGGATTTAACCACTGGACCACATACCTGGCCTCTCTTTTAATAGAAATGTCTTTTTTCTTTATTAATGTGTATTGGTATCTTGCCTGTGTGTCTGTGCACTACAACATGTGTGTCTGGTGTCAGAGGCCAGAAGAGGGAGTCAGATTCCCAGGAACTGGAGTTGCAGACAGATGTGAGCTGCCACATGGGTTCTGGGAATCACACCTGGGTCCCCTGGCAGAGTAGCCAGCGATCTTAACCGAGGAGCCAGCCCCACCTCTTTCCCTGGCATGGAACCTGTCAAGTAGGCTCTACGGCTGGCCAGGAAACCTCTGGAGTCTGTGCTTTCTGCCTCACACACTGGGTAACAAGGACAGCACCACACTGGCTTTTCTGACGTGGGCTTGGGAACTGAATTCATGTCTTGAGGACTTTCTGGCTGAGCTATGTGACGTGTGTCCCCTACCCACCCTTTTTTGAAATAGGATCTTGATCAGTTTCCTGGGTTGGCTCAGAACGTTCTTCTGCCTCAGCTCCCATGTGCTAGGATTACAGGTATGTACCACCACACCCCGCTTCCTTCTAAAGAGTTTTAAAGGAAAAATACGCACAAATATCAAATTCCCATAAGTACATTGATATAGTTCAATTAATTACTTAATATCATAAATAAATATTAAAATAAAAAATATATACATATTAAAATAAAATAAACATTATAAGCACCAAGACAGGAAAATAATGTAAAGGTTTTCTTACTTTCTTTGAAGATAGAGGTTTAGAAGCCAAGGAAAATCCTTCCAAAATTTTGCCAACATATCGAAGATCTCGCTCTGGTTCTACAAAATGATGTCACTGATTAATTCTAGAAGTTGAGGTGATTAGAGCAGACAAAAGACTTCTTATCTTCCAGAGCATAAACAGTGCCCTGGGTGAGATCACTGGGAAGGGGCACTGAGGGACAGAATGGCATTCAAGCCCTCGCTTCTGTTGACACAATGGCCGGAGGCCCGCCCGCTGCCCTCAGCTGCCAAGACAGCACCCAGCACCGTCCTCAGAGCAAGGCCCTCAAAAGAACAGCTTCTGCACAGGCGCCACCACCATGGTGTTTCGCCCCACGGGGAGCCCAAGGACTCCGGCTTGAAACCTCTAAAACACGGCTGGCATAAACCCACTAAGCCGTCCATTCCCTCCCCACCAAAGAAAACAACCTCGTGTCCTTCTATGGAGTTAAAGTTCTCAGAAAAAAACCATCTAGAGTGCAAAAAGAAAAAATCCTAACTGTGAGGGTCATTTCTCACACCAGTGCCCCATCGTGGCTGTCTCCCAGTTTCCTTAGCAACAGCACAAATAAGGCTCCCAGGCAACACAATCAGGTCTGATGTGATCTCACCCTAGGACAAACTGTTGTTGCAAACGAAATGCTAACAGAAGATAAAGACCACAAACTAAGGAAGCTGAGTGACCAACGCCCTGGGACTGGGGCAGGGGACGGTCCATTGGCTGTGGACTAGCCGGTGGCAAAGGCCCTCTGATGACGCTCTGCAGAGTGGGTACACAAAAGATTTATTCCAGCCTCCTTCACTGCTGGAAGAAAAACTCCTAAAAGCCAACAGTGGAGGTTGGGTGAATGAGGATATATTCATTCAGTCAAAAGAGAAACAGAGCACATGTGGTGAATATGTGCAAATTAAAAAAGGAGAGACAAAGTATCCCCAAACTCTTATAGTCCGAATGGCAGGCTTTGTGGCCCTGGGAACGGCTGAAGGAAACAGATATGAAAGAGGAGCTTCCAGGCAGGAAGATCCAGGAACTCAGAGAACTGCAGCTCGGGCTTCCTGGGGAGCCCAGCAGGACAGAGGCGCTATATTATAAGCGTGAAGACTAGAATATACTACCAACTACTGAAGACAGAGAGTGGGGCTAATTTGCATATTGGTTTTAGTTAATTTACATATTGGTTACTGATATAATTATGATAACTATTATCAATTTCATTCTATCAGTTTCTAGAATATGCTCAATTAGTAATTAGTATTTTACATTATTATATAATTAATTAACATATCACATATTATCAACGGTATATCAATACATTAGCTATATAACATAAATAATAAATCAGCACACAACTATTAATTATAATATAATACAATAACACTTATAATTACAATATGTAAAATTATATATCTTTTGGGCATGGGGATGGGAGGTGCCGGGACTGAGCCGAGGGCACTGCACTGACTGACTCTATTAGGTGCTCCCAATTCTCCATCCTGTCTACTCCCCTGTGCCATTTCTAGGCAGCAAGACTGGAATACCAGTTTAACCACAGGATCTGAATCCCCACAGACTCTGGCTTGAGATTTCAGTTGTGCTGACAGACACTAATAATTATGATAATTACCTCTATAATTCTAGCACCTGGGAAGTAGAGGCAGGAAAAGCACAACTCTGGGACCAGCCTGGGCTACATTGCTAGACCATAACTAAAAATCAAGGTAGGCGAGAGATGTCCATGTCTGATGCATGCCCCTTAAGCACTCAGGGATGCAGGGTAAGCCCAGCTCAGGTGCGCTACAGACTGCCGGCCTGTCACTTGGTTGTCAAGCCTGGTCTTCTGATCTGCTATTTAAGTTGGCTGCAGTTGCCACCTGTCAGCTCCCTGAACTCTGAGTCCTCACTGCTGTCTGAGCACAACGCGGCACCAGTCCCTGGGCCCAGGCTGACCAGCTCCCCAGTACGCCCCCCTCTTCACTGCTGGCTTAACTGTGGCTTAAACCCCAATTCTTTCTTATATCCTATACACTGTAGGCCAGGTAGGCCTAGACTTCACTGTAAGACTCGGGCAATCCTCCTGCCTCAGCTTTTCAAGTGCTAGAATTACAAGAGCGAGTCACTATACCAGCTTCCAAAGTTTATCACCCTGCATATTTTTAAGTTATTAAGTTTTAATTGATGTGTGTGGACGCTTTGCCTAAATATATGTATGTATACCATGAGTGTGCCTGGTGTATGTGAAAGCCAGGAGAGAGCAGGAGACCCCTGGAACGGGACTCAGAGGTAGCTGTGAGCCACCATGTGGCTGCGAACCAAATCCAGGTCCTCTGCAAGAACAGCCGGTGCCCTAACCACTGAGCCAACACTCCGGCCCCACATCCTATATCTTTGATAACTTATCCTCTAGAATCCGGCAGTCCAGTCCCAGAGCCTGCACCCCCGTGTTCTGGGAGCCTGACAATGGGTCCTACAGTCCGGCTGCCAGGATTACCTTTCTGATTTGTGTACTGTTTGGGAGCTGTCCATCCATAGAGGCCGTCTCCAGGCTCCTCATCTTTCAACACAGTGTCATACTTGGACAGGGTTTCCGTGGCGTAGATGTCATCATCTTCCTCTTCCAGGGCACCTACACCAAAAGCCTACAAAACACAAGGTTTCAAATGCAGCTTGCAGGCTGTAGGGTCTGTCTGCACCGCAGGACGGAACTGCAGACCACACGAGCACTTCCACGTCACGGAGAGAGATGCGAGCAGAAAGCCCAGGTTACAGGAGCCTTGGGTCTATTGGAAGGCAATGACCAGAAGCGAATGAAACACTTGAGCGCAGGCACAATCCTCCAGCCGCAGCAGCAGCCACCAGCACAAGCACGGGCAGAGACGTGAAGAACACCCACACAGCATCTGTCTTTCTCTGGCCAGCATGGACAAGGCCTGAAGACATGGTGGGAAACAGCCTGAGCAAGCTCGTTTTTTGTTGGAAGAATGAAGAAGGCATGCAAAGAAAGAAAAGGCAATGAAACAAAATAACTAACCCTTTTTGAGATAATATCTCACTATGTAGTCCAGGCTGGCCTGGACTACACAGATCCACCTGCCTCTACCTCCCAAGTATACAAAGTAAAAGCATGTGCCACCACACTAACCCACTTCCCTCTTAAGGGAGAACCTGTGAATCCATTTGAGAAGGTGAGCAAGTTGAAGCTCCTATCTTTGCAAAAGTAACATAACCTCCAAGTCAAGGTGACTTAGGGCGTGAAGTAGCAGAGGAGGTTGGCTCAGAACTAAGCAGCTTCATTCATCTTTTGGGCCATCTTGCGGCCCCAGATTGCAATTAGACTAAAGCAGAGCATTGGAAAGGTGCTTTTCTGCTTGGCCCCACACAGAGGGAAGAAACAGTCCTCCAGCTGGGAATATGGGTTTCCACCAGGAACACAGCACAGGGCACCATTATTAAAATTAGGAAGGCATGGTGGGGGCTGGAGAGATGGCTCAGAGGTTAAGAGCACTGGCTGCTCTTCCACAGTTCAATTCCCAGCAACCACATGGTGGCTCACAACCCCTCTTCTGGAGCGCAAGGCATACATGCAGGCAGAACACTGTATATATAATAAATAAATCTTTACGAAACAAAAAAGTGCTGGGCGGTGATGGTGCACACCTTTAATCCCAGCACTTCGAAGGCAGAGGCAGGCAGATCTCTGAGAGTTCGAGGCCAGCCTGGTCTACAACAGCTAGTTCCAGGACAGGCTCCAAAGCTACAGAGAAACCCTGTCTCGAAAAAAACAAAAAAAACAAAACAACAACAACAACAAAAAAAAAGAAACAAAAAAGCAAAAGAAGAACTGGGAAGATATACATCACAGGTGGCCAGGAAGGATCTTCGAGGAAGCAGAAGGGGCTGGGCATATGGCTCAGTGAAAGAGTTCCTGCCTAGTGCACACAAGGCCCTGGGTTCCAGCCCCAGTCTTGAAACAGAAACAAACAGAGAAATACAGAGAGAGAGAGAGAGAGAGAGAAAGAGGGGTATGGGACAGAGAGGACACAGTGCCTACTATGGGGATGACCGAAGAAGGGAAGTGTATTTAGTTCTCAGTGTTCCTGCTTGTACAATACAGAAACCTTTACCTGGCCAGAAATTCCCAATTTTCTTCCTTTACTCAGGCCAACATCTTCAAGAAGATGGCTGGTCCCCTCAGATGCTCCACCAAAAAGATTCAGATGTTCTCCCGGCCTTCCCAACAGTGCTTGGCGGGGGTCCAGGCCCTTGTAGGCCAGCCCGTGTACATTATCTTTAGGTGTAAAATCCACAGGCATGACGTCTTTAGGAGCAAAAGTCACATTGTCAGGCAGGTAGTCATCATCTTCGTCCTATTCGCGTGTGTGAGGAGGAATTAAGGTGAGTCACTACGGGCGTCAGGGCCTCAGAGTGCAGTGATTAACTCCAAACAGCAGTCACCAAACTCAAGTTTCTGTTGCCAGGAATGAGCAGATCCCAACCCTGAAGAAATGATACTAACAAAAGTAACGCCATGGTGAGACCCTAAACGGGCTGGAGAGATGGCTGACCGGTAAGAGCATGCATGCACTTGCAGAGGACCGGAGTTCAGTGCCCAGCACCCGCATCAGGCTGCTCACAACTGCCTGCAGCTCAGGGGATCTGATGCTGGTCGGCACCTGCGCACATATAGACTAGCAGGTACACGCATACACTAAATAAAAAAAATTTTTTTTAAAGAAAAGAATCTAAAACAAGGGGCAGGAGTGTAGCTCAAAGGTAAGTTTCAAACCTCACCAGAAGGAATAAGTAAGAACAAGTCATGGAGGTGCATAACTTTAATCCCAGCACTGGGGAGGCAGAGGCAGGCGGGTCTCTGTGAGCTCAAGGCCAGCCTGGTCTACAGAGTGAGTTCCAGGACAGCTAGGGCTACACAGTGAGACCTTGTCTCAATCAATCAATCAACCAATAAATAATAAGAGTTGGGATATCTACGGTGCTAGCAAGTTGCTGACTGAGTCACTGGCATTGTCATGGCAGCTTTAAGGTAAGGATATTTCATGAGAGTGGAATCTAACAGATTTCCAAGATTGCTTATGACCTTGTTATTTATTTGTTTATCTATTTGCTTGGGTGTTTTGTCTGTCTGGATCATTTGTTGTTGTTGCATTTTATTCTTTAGTTACATTTATTTATTTATTTGAGAGAAATTATGTGTGCACATTGGCATGGATACCATAAAATGCACATGAAGGTCAAAGAACAACTTGTGGGAGTCGGTTCTCTCCTTATATACTGGGTCCCAGGGATCAAACTCACGCAGTGAGCTTGGCAGCAAGCACCTTTACCCACTGAGCCATCTCACTGTTTTTTGAGGTAGGGTTTCACTATATAGCTCAGGTGAGACCTTTCTTTCTGTTCAGCCTACCTAGGACTTAGATTATTGGTGTGCACCGGCATGCTTGGCAGTTTTGTCTGTTTGTTTGGATGTTTTCTCTCAGTGACTGGGATCAAACCTCAGGCTTTGCACATGCTAGGCTCTACCACTGAGCTACATTCCCTACTTGAGACGCTAAGATCTCAGCATCGTACAGGAGCACATGGGCTGTAACGTACCTCAGACCCTTCAGAGCCTCCAGGCGGCAGCGCACAGCCATAGATCTTAACACCAGGGTCTACAAAAGAGATCCCAAAGGCATTCGTCATGAGCAACTAAAATAAGGAAGTCACCGACACCGTCACAAGTGCAGAGACACACAGCTGCGCTTGTGAAGACACTGTGGCCTCAGGGTCGCAGGGATGACAGGCCCACCTTGACCTATGTGCCAATAGTGTACTGCATGGACCCAGAGGAAATTATTCCTGTCTCCCAAGAGTTCACTCACAGCTGGGGACACAGAGCACAGGGAAAGCAGAAAACAATGTTAAGCTGGAAGTGTAGGATAGCGCAGTAATGTGGTACTTGCCTGGGATGTATGAAGGCCTGGGTTCCATCCCCAGCACCAAAGTAATAAATAAAAAGGAGGAGGAGGAAATAATAATGTTAAACTATGACTGTGATTCAGTTAAGGTGTGGTTGGAAAGCAAACTTTTACACTCGTGGTGACAATGTGAACTGTACAATCCTTCCAGAAGTTACCATAGTAACACCTAAAACCTTAAGCTATGTGCATGCCACTTGACTCAGCAAGTCTGTTTCTAGGGATATGCAGCTTTCAAAAACATGGTGTAGAGATGGAGAGATGGCTCAGGGATTAAAAGCACTTGTTACTCATGCGGCGACATGGGCTCTATTCCCAGCACCCACATGGCAGCTCACAACCACCTGTTAACTCCAGTTCCAGTGGCTCCGACACTCTCTTCTGGCCTCCCAGGGCACTGCACACATGTGGTACACACGCAGACTCACCAGGCAAATACACATGTACATAAATTAAATAAAGAAATAATTTTTTTTTCTTTGAGAAAGGTCTCACTATATAGCTCTTGTTAGCCTGGAGCTATGTAGACCAAGCTGGATTTCAACTCATGGAACTCTACCTGCCTCTGCCTCCCAAATACACACACACACATACACACACACACACACACACACACACACACACACACACACACACACACACACATCATTTGGGAGGCAGAGGCAGGTGGATCTTTTTGAGTTTGAAGCCAGCCTGCTCTACACAGTGAGTTCCAAGAAGGCCAAGGCTGTTACACAGAGAAACTCTGTCTCGAGAAGAAGATGAAATGCTGTAGTTAAATGTCATGGCACATCGCTATAATGCTAGCACTCAGGAGGCTGAGGGCTCCAGGCAGCCTGAGCTTCATACGGCAACCCTGTCTCACAAAACAAAACTAAACAAACAAACCAAAATGAGCACCGTACAAGTGGCCAAAGGCAATAGGCTTACCCGGTTTCTGTCGGCGTGGCTTTCTCTTCACTCGAGGACCAACTCCTTGTCCTTCCTTCCAACCCATTTTTCTTAGTAGTTCAAAGCCAACAGACAGTCTAGAAAGGACATGGAAACATTAACAGTGAACTTCACCAGTAACAGGCAACTCCTGATCCAGCACCTCTGCCTGTCTTGTCTGGTTCATGCCGCAGTAACAACACAATGGCACTGGCACTGTGGGCCAACCTGGGCTTGGGAGCGTGTCTGTACTAGGAGAGACACACATCTGCCTCTTTGGGCATTCCTTGTTAAGGAAGCCTGTGGCCTAGGGATACCAGGAAAGTCTGAAGCTAGCACATTAGGCCACACACCCAGAAGCAGAAGACAAAGTATACAGAAATCAAAAGCTGGGTGACAGCCATGCAGTTTCATAAGTCTACCCGCTCAGTCAGAAAAATGTAACTTCTCTTCTCTAAGCTTTCCCTGCACCTTGGGCTTCACCAACATGTTGGGCCTCCTTACTCTTTCTCAAAGGCTTCCCTCCCCACTGTGTCTGCTCTCCACGCTAGCTTAAGGGTATGGCTTTTTTTCTCATTCTCTCTGCCATTCTCCACTGGGACTTGCACCTTGCTTGTGGAAAGGGACTGTATCTTTTAAACTCTAGTGAAATTGTCCTCAAGCTGAGGGTGGTGAGGAGAAAGGAAAATAAGGAGAGGAGGAGGAAAGGAGAGGTGGGGAGGGAGTTAAGAGTAGAAACGGGGAGGGGAGAGAAGATGGGGGAGGACGGGAAGGTACAAGAAGGGTTGAACCCACAAGGCCTGTGAGGAAGGTGGGGAAGGGAAGCCACCCCAGTTCCTAACAGCCTTCCAGCTAGGAACCCAGCGGCTGGCTGGTAGCTGGAGCTCTAGGAGATTGTACTGCAGTGATCAAGGGAGACATTCTGTGTGAAATCCCTTCTTCACTGAGACTCCCAGGCAGACAACATCTGCACCTGTAGCCGAGCTAGCCCTGAGATAGATCACCACACGTGTGCAAAGCACCGACGCCCGGAATGAAACCCTTCTCACTTTGCCGGCGTGATGAGATCATCGAGCAGCGTGGCTCCAGGAATAGGGGCTGCAGCAGCTGCCAGTTGCCTGGCTTTCTCCCGTATTCTGTCTTTGGTTTTGGAAGCAAAATCATCTGTGGTAACGATTGCTTTAGGTGCTATCCCGAATTCACTAAGATCCTCCAAAGAAGAAAAGTAAACAGAGTTAGTTCATTTACACACATGCAACAAATGCACTTGTACTAACACACACACACACACACACACACACACACAAAACAACAAAGTTTTAAGGAGATTACTTTACTATAGATATGCAAGAGAGAGAGAGAGAACTCTGGGGACTGGAGAGAAGATTCAGTGGTTAAGAGCACTGGCTGTTCTTCGAGAGGACCTGGGTTCAATCCCAGCACCCATATAGCAACTGACAGTTATCTATAACTGCAATCCCATGTAATCCAATGCCCTATTCTGATGTGCATACATACATGCAGACAAAACACCTATATACATTAAATAAATAATAAAAACTTTAAGAGACAGAGAGAGAGAGAGAGAGAGAGAGAGAGAGAGAGAGAAGCCAGATATGGTGGCAATTGCCTGTGATCCTATAGAGGAGGCTGAAGCAGGAGGGTTGCAAGTTCAGAGCCAACCTAAGTTACATAGCAAGACTCAGTTGTTTTGTTTTGAAAGGCTTCCTTTT
This sequence comes from Ondatra zibethicus, assembly GCA_004026605.1. Taxonomy (NCBI): domain Eukaryota; kingdom Metazoa; phylum Chordata; class Mammalia; order Rodentia; family Cricetidae; genus Ondatra; species Ondatra zibethicus. The sequence goes on from PVIU01000403.1 coordinate 124,328, forward strand.
CCTCCTGGTAGTGTACAGCTTACTGTTGCATTGTACTTAACTGTGCTCAGGGTTGAATCCATGCCTAGGTTTCAAGGTCACGGGAGTTTGATTTATCCTAGAGTTCAGTAAACCATGGGAGGCTTCAGGGTGATTGAGAAAAGCCACAGGCTTAGCACCATGGATGCTGTTAGGGCAACTGGAGATTTTCAAGGACATTTGCCCATATAGGACATTCCTGACTTCGGAGACTGTCCCGCTGTCCCCAGCACAGACACAACTTGAGTGATGGAGAAGTCACTGGCGCACCACAAACATCTACAAGCCAAAGCTTCAGGACGAGCAGCTTCTACTGCGCTTTCTGGGCAGAGGGAAGGGGCCACAACCAAGGACACTCGTGTCACTGCCTGACCCACCTCTTCATCCATAAAATCTTCAGGTCCAAGAACAGATCTGTCTGCTCTGTTCTGTCTTGAAGACACGAAGGTAGAAGGTGTCCATCCTGGAAGGAAAGGAATTTTGACCATTATGATCCTAGACAGTAGTTCATCTGCTGTTTGTTTGCTTTTGTTTATTAAGATGGAGTCTGACCAGCCAGGAGCTCACTTGGTAGACCAGACTAGCCTCAAGTTTGTAGTGTTCCTTCTACATGACAGTCTGGGGACTAGGTATGCAGCTCAGTGATGGAATCGCAGTGAAGTCCTGGGTTCTATCCCCAGCACCTAAATAAGAAATCATTCAGTTAACTGGGTGGTGGCACAGGCCTTTAATCTCAGCACTTGGGAGGCAGAGACAGGTGGATTTCTGTGAGTTTGAGGCCAGCCTGGTCTACATAGGGTTTTCCAGAACAGCCAGGACTACACAGAGGAACCCTGTCTCAAAAAACCAAAAATAAGTAAATGAAAAAAAAAAAAAAAAACTCATTCAAGTTAACTGGGTGGTGGAGCAAGTGGATCTCTGTGAGTTTAAGACCAGCCTGGTCTACATAGCAAGTTCTGGGTTAACCTGCTCGATATAGTGAAACCCTGTCTCAAAAAAGAGAGAGGGAGGAAGGGAAGGGAGAAAGGAAGGAAGGAAGGAAGAAAAGAACATGTACTACTTTAAATACAGAATTGATTAGACTATCTAGTGTGACATTTTAATTTCTTTTTCTCCAGGTCATGAGCAAGCTGTAGCCGGTGTGTTACAGTCCTGTGGCAGGTGGTTCCTGGGCAGTTCTGATGTTACTGAGGCTCCTTAACCTCTATGACCCCCAGTTGCCTCATCTCCAAAATCCCTGTGACACCTGTCCTTAGTCACTGAGTCAGAGGCAGTAGTGATTAGCTGAGAGTCTGCCTGAGGGCACTTAGGGCAAAGTCAGAAGAAATGGAAGTCACTATCTGGCTTTAGTCACCTGCTGGAATCTCTCCATTTTCCACAAAGTAGCAGCAAAGCTCTTCACTTCCAACAGCACCTAGGTCAACTCTGGGAGCGTCCCAGACGCTCACAGAACATTTCTGTGTTCTATGGTGTGTGCACCAGAATGTTTAAACAACTTTATTTTGTAAAGCCAGGAGGGGATCTGGACATGGTAGGTCATGCCAGTCACGCCAGAAGGCAGGAGGGGATCTGGACATGGTGGGTCATGCCTGTCACCCCAGAACGCAGGAGGTAGTCTGAGCTACACAAACAAACCTCGGAGTGGAGCCCTTGGGCTCTAGTGATCATGCTTGAGTGGCCTCTGGCTTCTTTAGCACCGTACCTTCTTTTGAGCCGACAGTATTGAAGTATCCTGCAGAGAAGCCGCCACTAAAAGCGCCGTGAAAGCGTTTATACCTTCCTTTCTCATCCCTGACAGTCTGGTCCTGAAGAGGAACGGGTTTCTTTGGTCTTTCACCTGGAAAACAATGAAAAAAGAGAGGGGACTGTGCTGCGTTAGAGAGAATTTAGGGAAAATGTCACTTCTTAGACATAATGAATTGCTGATGAGCTCCGTGTATTACCATTTATATGAAGTTGCTATTTCTAGACTTTATTAGCTTGTAGTCTATAAAATAAACTATTCTCTTAAGAAAGATGTTGCAGTAAGAATGTCCAAGTTGGGAAATGGGAAGATGGCTCAGGGGTTAAGAGCATTGGCAGCTTTTGCAGAGAACCTAAGTTCAATTCCGAGCACCCACATGGTGGCTCCTAACCATCTGTAATTCCAGTTTCAGGGGATTCAATGCCCTCTTCTGGCCTCCGCGGCACCAGGTATATGCATAGTATATATACTTACACACAGGCAAACCTTCATAAAATAAATAAATCTAAATTAAAAAAAAAAAAAGAATGGATGTCCAAGCCTGGAGATGGCTTAGTGGGCAGAGTGCTTCCATACAAGCTTGAGAATCCAAGTTCAGGTTCCCATTCCCAGAACTCACTGTGGTGGTTGGAATGAGAAATGTCCCCCACAGGCTCGTGTATTTAATATCTGGTTCCTAGCTGGTAGCGGTATTTGTGAAGGTTGTGGAGAGGCATGGCCTTGCCAAGCATGGTGGCGCATGCCTCTAATCCAGCACAAGGGAGGCAGAGGCAGGTGGATCTCTGTAAGTTCAGTGCCAGCCTGGTCTACAGAGTGAGTTCAAGGACAATGAGAGCTAAACAAAGAAACCCGGTCTGAGGGGTGGGGTGGGGGAGGTAGTGGTGGAGGTAGTGGTGGCAATGGTGTACCCTTGTGGCCCTGCTGGAGGGACATCACTGGGGGCAGGCTTTGAAAGTTTTAATCTCCCCCACTTCCTGCTCACTCCCCCTGCTGTGCTGCTGTTCAGCTGGCTCTCTTGGCTTCATGCTTTGGCGATCTGCTTCCACGCCTCCCTGCCATTATGGACCCTAAACCCAAATAAACCCTTCTAGAAGTTGTTTTGGGTCATGGTGTTCATCACAGCAAGAGACGGGTGACTAATGCACCCACACAAAGCCAGATGCGCTATCCCGTGTGTGCAATCCCAGCATTCCTCTGCGTGCAGGAGGATCCCTGGAAGTCCACAGCCTGGTACACACAGGAGCCCCAAACAAGAAAAGCCTGTCTCACAAGGTGGAGGGCCAAGACCTATACCTAAGGTTATCCTGACCACCACACTCATGTCATGGAACACATGTGCTCACACATATAAACATGTACACACACACAGCACACCAAAGATAAAAATGTTCTGCTTCTCCTACTAAATTTCACTAAAAAATCCAAATTCGGGCTAGAGAGATGGCTCAGTGGGTAGCGTTTGCTGTGCAGTCCCAGTGCCTGTGCAGCAGACAATGTGGGCATCTACAAGCCAGCGCCGGGGGAGGCAGAGGTGAAATGGAGAGCCACAGACGGGGGAGATGCTGGAGCAGCACGTGACACCAGGAGCTTTTTGACAGTAGGAGCACTGTTTGGGGCCCAGGGCCTTCTGCATGCTAAGCATGTATTTTGCGGAGCTATACCCCCAATCCTGAAAAGGAACACTTCTGTGCCTTTTCTGGAACAACATCTCTGACTCTAGAACACTCCCTTCAGTTACTACCCGTTTCCCTCTAATATTGAGTTTCCTTAACATCTGCAAATCTCCACTTAATCATGAATGTGCTCTTTTTAAATTGATGTGTGTGTGCCTGTGTGCACACATGCTATGAGTGTATGTCTGTGTGTGCACACTTGCTGTGATGTGGATGTGCCTATGGATGCACACTTGCCATGGAGTGTGTGTGTGCCATGAAGTATGTGTGCCTGCATATCACACGTGCCATGGAGTATGTATCTGCCTGTGTGTGCACAGGCCATGGAGTGTGTGTGGAGGTCACGGCAACTTTCTGTTTTTGCTGTTTTGTTTTTCGAGACAGGGTTTCTCTGTGTAGTCCTGGTTGTCTTGGAACTCAGTAGACCAGGCTGGCCTTGAACTCAGAGATCTGCCTGCCTCTGCTCCCGTGTGCAGAGATGAACGGTGTACACCACCATGCCAGGCAGAGGACAACTTTTGAAAGTCGAATTTCTCATTCTACCATGTGGGAAAAGTGCCTTAGGCTTTAAGTTTTAGCTGTTATGACACAAGCTGCTGCCTATAACTCCTAAGTTCTGAATTTATTTAAAATATAAAAAGAATTCAACTGTGGTGGCATGTACCTGTTGTCCACAAACGTTTGGAACAGGAAGCAGGTTTGTGGGCAGTTAAGGGCATGATCACAATGTCCCACACTCTCAGAAGCTAACTTCACCCTTACTCCAGCACCCTTAGTGCTGGACTTCAGTCAGATCAACTGCTCGATGCCTTAGCTGCCCAGCTCTAAAATATGAATGCCACTAGTACTTGGGCACAGGAGCAGGCCTGTAACCCATGTACAGCTGAAGTAAGACATGCTAGAGAGTATCACAGAACTGGTAGCTATTTCAAAGTCATGTGTGAAATTAGATACTGCCTGTGAGGGACTCAGCAAGAAGGACACACATGAAGGACTTTTAAAATGCTGGCTAGCATTGCTATTGCTGTCTTGCTATTAGCATTTTGTATCATGAGTGAGGTATCGCCAAAAGCTTGGTATATCCATGACTTAAGTAAAATAGCTCTGACTGTCCTAGAACTCTTCTTGTAGACCAGGCTGGCCTCAAACTCACAGAGATCCGTCTGCCTCTGCCTCTTAAGTTCTGGGATTAAAGGCATGCCCTAGCACGGCCTAGCCAGTTCTTACTTTTTAACAAACAAACCAGTAGTTATTAATTAATTAATTAAAAAGCCAGGCATAGCCTGGTGGTAGTGGCACACGCCTTTACTCCCAGCACTCAGGAAGGCAGAGGCAGGCGGACCTCTGTGAGTTTGAGGCCAGCCCGATTTACAGAGTGAGTTCCAGGACAGCCTGAGATACACAGAAAAACCCTGACTCAGGGAGAAAAAAAAAAAAAAGTCAGGGTGGTGGTGGTGAACGCCTTTAATTCCAACACTCTGGAGGCAGAGGCAGGCGGATCACTGTGAGCTCAAGTCCAGCTTGGTCTACACAGTGAGCTCCAGGAAAGCCAGAGACACACAGAGAAACCTTGTCTCACAAAACAAACAAAAAGTCATGCATAGCGGTGCGTGCCTGCAATCCCAGCACTTGGGAGACTGAGGTAGCAGGATTGCTGTGAGTCTGAGTCCAGCCTGGGCTAATATGAGACCCTGTCTCAAAAACCAAACCACCCCATCCCAATCCCCTACCAAGAAAAAAAAAGAAAGGAATGAAGGAAGGAGGGAAGGAAGGAAGGAAGGAAGGAAGAAAGGAAGGAAGGAAGGGAGGAAGGGAGAAAAGAAAAAAGGAGAGAAAGGAAATCATACGAAAAGACCAGGTAGTCTGAGTTCAAATCCCCCTGCTGTACAACTATTAGTTTTGTGGTCTTGGGCAAAAAAAATGTAATCTCTCTAGAGCTTGGCTTTTAAAACTGTAAGAGTTGAGTAACAATAGAAACCCTCTTTTTGTGGAAGCAACAAGAATTAAACATCCACCAGTAAACAGATCAGAGATGGAGCATTTGCCTAGGATGAAAGATGCTCTGGGCTCCATCCTCAGCACCAATAAACAAATAAATCATGTATAACGCATTGCCATAGCAAGACTCAGTTAATACTAGCTATGGTGCCTTTTTTTACTTTAAAAAAACTGAACTACAAGCTGGGCTGTGGTGGTTCATGCTTTAATCCCAGCACTTGAGAGGCAGAGGCAGGTGGATCTCAATGAGTTCGAGGCCAGCCCAGTCTATTTTCGCCATTTGTTTTGTTTTCTTTAAAAAGCAAAACAACGACAGAAACAAAATCAGAGTCTCAAGTACCCAGGATGGCCCCTAAAACGTAGCTAAGGATGACCTTGAACTTCTGCCCCTCCCACCTCTACCTCCTCAGGGTTAGGACTATAGACAGGAACCATGCTGGCTTTATATGGTGCTGGGGATAGCTCAGGGCTTCAAGTGTGCCAGGAGAGCACTCTGCCGAGCGAGCTACAATCCCAACAACAATTTTCTCCGTTTCTTAAAATATTAGCAGACACACTCCTTGCTTTGTGTGCCCCTGGCATGGTTCCTTGCTCGGTCAGATTTCTCAATCTCAGCACTACTGACAGTTTGTTCTTCGTGAGTCTTTGTTGCTGGGAGATGTCCCAAGTGCTGTGGGATATTTAGCAGCATCTGTGGCAGACTGCCTCCCCTCCCCGACCTTGACAACAAGCAGCAGCTCAGGTGAAGGAAGGCCTTCCTGCCAGGACATGGTGCAATTCATGCAGCCTTCTTGACCTGGAAGGGAGGATAATATCTGCAGACAGCTAAGTGGGACCAGTGGAGGCAGGTCATGAGAGTCAACTGGTGTGACCAACCAGGGCCCATAGAACTCCTCGGGAGATGGTGCCATCTCTAACCAGGCTGATGGGAAAACTCCAGAGAGGAGGTGATACTTTAGCCAGCCACACTGTAATCATTGTCACTAATAACAGCGACTTCCTCCCTTATCAGGAGCCGATAAGTTGCTTCATTAATCATACCTGGATAAGGGTACTGATTAAGGAACTGCCCGAGGTCCATGGTTAATAAGCACAAAGCTGAGCCAGATCTCATACCACCCACATTGTTCCTAACTTATTCCTCAGCTAGATTTTCACGAGAGCCTCACAGCTGGCGGAAACCCAGTTCTAGACTCTGGTAGAAAAAGCTAAACACAGAAGCCAACAGCCCTGTGCACATGGGTCTGACAGTGTGAAGGCCCTCAGGATGAGCGGAATGTTGTTAGCTGCAGGTAAAGGCACAATTTCAACAGAAACATTAGTTTCCATCAGCAAACAGGAGGTCTAACAGGGCAGTGCTGGACCCCTAACAGAGTAATTCAGGCTTAGCATGCACAATGGCCTGATTTCATCCACAGCATCCTCTCTCCACAAACACACACACAAAACAAGAACATGATGTCTGGTGTAAGGAGACGATCCAGTTGCACTAGAACAGGGTGAGATGCAGCCAGAGAAGAGGCAGACAGTACAAGGTCCTTGAGCATGGCGCTATGGGGCCTGTGATGTGCCCTGTGCTGCGAGAAGCGTGGGTAGATTTAAGGGTGATAGTCACAGCATCAAGGAGAAGGAAAACTGCCCTAAAATGAATCCGTCTAGGAGGGTGGAAGAGGAGAATTCTAGAATGAGGGGATAGTGTCTAAGGAAGAGTAGGTAGGTACTGGTGACATCTTCCCTCCCGATACGTCACTGAACTCTCTAGCTAATACTTAGCCAATAAACCCTGCTGTCAGGACCAGAAGCTTTAATTAAGGTTTAATTAAGTCAGAGGAGCAAGTTCTCTACCAGTGTTCATCTGACCTGTCCCAGCTTCAAAGCGGGAGGAAGAGTGATTAGTGGTCTAGTTGGACTGTAAAGCGCAGCCGGAAACTTCAAAGTGCATCGGGGGCTGTAATGTAGCTCGGTGGGAGAGAGAGGGATCAGCGTGTGGAAGGCCTTGGGTTCTCTGGAAAGAAGGCAGAAGAAAAGGAGAGGGGTGGGCATGGGGAGAAAGCTCTAAAGCTTTGAACACGGAGGAATCACAGAGTGTTTCCAGAGAGGCTGGAGAGATGGCTCACCAGTTAAGAGCATTTGCTGCTCTTCCAAAAGACATAAGTTTGGATCCTAGCACCTACATCTGGCAGCTCACGACCGCCTGTAAATCAAGCTCCAAGAGACCCAATGTCCTATTTTGGCAGCCCTCCACACACACAGATATACATATGCATAAATAATAAAACAAATCTTTTTAGAAAAAAATGTTTCTAGATCCCTCCCCACACACACATATACATAAATAATAAAATAAAGCTTAAAAAATAAAGAAAGTAATGTTTCTAGCCAGGCAGTGGTGATGTACACCTTTAATCCCAGCACTTGGGAGGCAGAGGCAGGTGGATCTTTGTGAGTTCAAGGCTAGCCTGGTCTACACAGCAAGTTCCAAGACAGCCAAAGCTACACAAAGAAACCCTTCCTCAAAAAACCAAACAAGAAAAAAGAGTGTTTCTAGATCAAAATAAGAGAAGAGTATACAAATCAATGTCCTTTCCTTTCACCTGAAAAGCATAGTTGGAGCAGTTTTTCGTTTCTAACTTCTATTAAGAACAGGAAGAACTGGAGGGTCTGGCAAGAAGCCTCAGTGGACAAAGGCACCTGCTGCCCAGGCTGACAACCTGAGTTTACTCTCTGGGACCCACACAGTAGGAAAGAACTGACTGCCCAAAGCTGTCCCCTGACCTCTGCACCCAAACTGTGACATGTGCATACCGTCCCACGGTAATAATAACACAATTTAAAACAGGGAGAAATAGAAAAGTCAAGGTCAAACAGTTGATGGCTCAGCAGCACATCTCTTCTCAAAGAGATGCAGAAATGATATGAATGGATGTTCAACAGGGCTCGAGCTGTGAGTGCATGACCCCTGCCCTCTTCTGCCATCGCTACGGCTTCTCTGTGAGCTTGTGCAGGATACGATCCAACAGCATCACATATTTTAGCGCTTGCAAATCCTGGGAGCTTCTTTTTAAAAAAAAATTATTTATTCATTCATTATGTATACAGTGTTGTGCCTGCATGTGTGCCCACATCCAGAAGAGGGCACCAGATCTCATTACAGATGGTTGTGAGCCACCATGTGGTTGCTGGGAATTGAACTCAGGACCTCTGGAAGAGCAGCCAGTGCTCTTAACCTCTGAGCCATCTCTTCAGCCCCGAGCTTCTTCTTTACTAAGCCTGAAACGCCTCTAGTCAAAGATCTTTATCAACCGATTCTTTATGTTCATAGGGTGTTGTACCTGCCAGTAAAACTGATGTGAACAAACAGTCTAGAATTAGATACAGGCATGGTGACCCTGCTTAACCCCACAGGCTGGTCAGCTTGGGGAACTCTATAATTAGGGCTGAGAGGACTTTAAACGACATTTATTACAGAACTGAGGGTGGTGGGTGTAAAACAGATGTCTCAGGAAACACAAGGGCAACCTTCAAACATACAAGAACTTGTCCAGAGACTAGCCTTTCTCCTCCTTGGTCAGCAGAGGGGAGGGGAAGAGCCAGAATCAGATAAATGTTTCTAACGATTGGAATTGTTGGGTCTGGAGAAGTGGCTCAGCAGTTAAGAGCACTGGCTGCTCTTCCAGAGGTCCTGAGTTCAGTTCCCAGCAACCAAATGCTGGCTCACAACCATCTATAATGAGATCTGGCACCCTCTTCTGCATGCAAGGCATACATGCAGACAGAACACTGTATACATAATAAACAAATAAATCTTTTTTTAAAAAAAGAACTATTTGGGCAGGGGGTGCAGCTCAGTTTGTAGAGTGCTTCCCTAGCATGCACAAAAGCCCGCATTTCACCCAAGCACCACATAAATCAGGCATGCAGCACATGCCTACAATCTCAGCACTTGGGAGGTATAGCAGGGGGAAGCTCAAACTATACAGCAAGTCAGGGCTAGCCCAAGACTATGTGAGACTGTCTCAGAAGAACTGTCTAAGATAGATGGGACTGTGTGGTGTGCAAATCTGCAATCCCTGTCCTGAGTTCAAGGCCAGCCTGGTCTAAATACTTAACAAATCCAAGGCCAGCTTGGGCTCTATAGAAAGGCCCTGTTTTATAGCTACAGCTGCCAAAAAAGAACAGTTAGTAAGAAAAAGTCTCAGTGAAAATATCTCAGAAGTATAACCAACAGGATGTGGTCAGTATGGGAGGAGGTGGCGGAAATCTCACCAACAAAAGTCTGTAGGTAACCTCTGGGCCCAGGACCACCACTGTGATCCCTCTGTTTTCCCCGCAGGTCCATCAGTGGTTGTGGACACCAAGTAGGTAAGGCCAGTCATTAAGTGGAACCGACCAGAAACGCCAGAGAACCTGATTCATCTCACCTCCACCCCGTACCTCACCAGCAATTCCAGTCAACCCCGCTCTCCAAGTCTACCCCATACAAAGGTCTACTTAACAGCTGTCATGGCCAGCACTCCAGGCCACACAACTACCATCTCCAGAGCTTCTTGGCTAATTTCCTGGTTTCATTCTGCATATCCCAAACCAGGCTATTCTCAAAATTGAAGCTAACAAGGTTAAAATATACATCCTGCCAGGCAGTGGTAATGCACGCCCTTAATTGGGAGGCAAAGGCAGGAGGATCTTTGTGAGTTCAGCCAGGTGCGGATAGCAAGACCCTGTCTCAAACAAAATAGAAAAAAAAAAATACATCTCTCCTTGTGTAACTTGTGTAAACTGCGCCAACAGGTAGTTTCCCTACCCTTAATATACTTCCCAGGAGGTGGTGGCACACACCTTTAATCCCAGCACTTAGGAGGCAGAGGCAGGCGGATCTCTGTGAGTTCGAGGCCAGCCTGGCCAGCGAGTTCCAGTTCCAAAGCTACAGAGAAACCCTGTCTCGAAAAATCAAGTGTGTGTGTGCGTGCGTGCGTGGGCGCACGCGCGCGCCAAACTCCTAGCTGGAAGTGATGGCACACGGTTATAAACCAAGCACGTGGAAAGCAAAGACAGAAGGGTCAAGAGTACAAGGCCAGTCTCCACTATATAGTTTGAGGTAGCGTTTGAGGTTTGAGGTAGCGTTTGAGGTTTGAGGTAGCGTGAGCTACAGGAGACCCTGTCTGAAAAAAAAAAAAAAAGGAGTCTAATTCTTGGGGCTGGATGTGTAATTCGGCTTTAAAAAAGTGCTAGACTAGTGTGCACGAGGTCATGGGTTCCATCCTCACCAACACATACACACACACAACTCCTTACTATTGCAAATGTCAACCACACCTGTCCTGACTGTCCCTCGATTGCTAAGCTGGCTCCCACTTCGGGGATTTCCTATCTCAAGTGTTTCTTCCCAGATCTTTCCAGGGCCCGTTTCTTTTGCTTTCAAGTCTGGGTGCAAGTGTCCCCTCGAGCAAGGGTCTGCCTGACCACCCTCCATCATATCCAAGTTGCTTAGTCATTCTTGCACCTCCCACCCCTCCGCGTCCTCCTTTGGCCCCCAGAACACCGCACGCGAGTACGGAGCACACACCTCCCCACCGGGTTCCTGTGCGCACAGCGAGCAAGCCCAGGCCCAGGCCGAGCTGTTGCTGGGCTCACGTGCTGGACTCCCAGCCTGTGCCCCGCAGACTGTGCAGGCCATCGAACCCTCACCTTCCTCCAGAGGCTCCAGGCCCGTCCCATAGCTGACCAGGTCCTCCTCGCTGTCACTGTCCAGAGCCGCCATCCTGCTCCCTTCCGGGCTCCGCCCCCTCGCTACGGAAGCTTCTATGGGCCAAAAGCCTTCCCACTTTCCCCTCCGTGAGCCTGAGCACACTTTAAAGTTCAAGTGTTCATTTGCGAGGGAAATGCCACCTCCGCCGGGGCCTAATCCTATGCGAGGCAGACTCGGGTTTCAGTTAAGATTGCTATCTATAACAGCCATCCTGGCCCTGTCATGTGCCTGAGTATTGAGAGAACAAGGCAGTAAGACGCTCGATGCCACCCAAATGTCAGGAGGCAGAATGTACCTGTCCCTCAGCTAGCTCCCTTGGCCCTTCACTTTCTCAGCAGCAATCTTCCACCCATCCTAACCACCCTCGGTAAAAGAGCTGTGCACTCAGGCACCGCTGTCTGGCCCTCTGTACTGGAAATGAGAAAGAACACAAAAGGCAGAAGTGTATACAGTACCCCTCCAACACACACACACACACACACACACAGAGTATTCTGGTCATCCTTATATTTGTAAAAGCAAGGTCTCCTTCTAGACTTCTAAAAGGATTCACTGACTCTGAGAATATCAGAACCCATGCTTGCAGCAGATTGGCCAAAGACGAGATACCAGGCATGGAGAGAGAGACGGAGGTCAGCCTAGACTACATAATCAAACACTGTCATAAATAATCAAATAAATAAGAAGGTAAAAGAAAAGGAGATGTTGCTGAAAGGTTCCTCCCTTTCCCACTCCACCCACAGGCAGTCCGACTCCTTTCGGCAATGAGGACACCCCCTGGAGCACACCCAGCTCACTTCCGGTTCTCTCACTACCTCATCTCCTTCAGGTCTGTTCTTAGAAAGGTAACTGTCTGAGAAGCCTTCTTTAACGCTATCGAAAAGACAGTATTCTCAGCCGAGGGTGGAGAAGGGAGGAATACATCGGCTGTCCAGTGCTCGCCCAGAGTGCACGAGGTCTATCCTCCCTGAAATAAAATGCAAAGCAATCTCTATATTCTTGGTCTCTATTCCTGTTTTCTCAGTATTTCTTAACTTCTAACATATTATATAACTTAATTATGTCATAATTATTTTCCTTTTTAAAGATGGATTGTTTATTATTTTATGTATATGAGCATTTGCCTGCTTGTGTGTATGTGTACCACATGTGTGCCATGGAGGCAGGTAGACAGTGTCAGATCCCCTGGAGCTGAAGTTAAGGGTAGCAGTGAGCTGTTTATGTGAGTGCTGGGAATAGAACTTCTATAAGAGCAGCGAATGCCCTTAACCACGGGAGCATCTCTTCAGCCCAAATCTATTTAGTTGTTATTTTACTGTCAGTCTCTCTCCTATGAAATTTAAGTAGTCGGTGTTTTTATTATCTCTTCTCTCCCCTTCTCTCTCTCTCTCTTTATTGGTTTCTCTCTCTCTCTCTCTCTCTCTCTCTCTCTCTCTCTCTCTCTCTCTCTTTGTGTGTGTGTGTGTGTACTTGATCAGTGTGGTGGCCAGCCCTTGGGAAGAAGAAAAAGGATACAAATTTGAAGCCAGCCTGGTCTATATAGCAAAACCTCATAAAAACCAGGTATGATGACTCACTCCTGTCATCCTAGCATGGGGAGGGTGAGAGTGGAGGCAGGAAGATCAGGAATTCTAGGCCACCTGTGGTTATCTACCAAGTTAGACATCAGCCTAGGCTACGCGACTCCCTATCTTACAATAGGTACACAGTGGGGACTGGAGAGGTGGCTCAGGTTTTTGTTGTTGTTGTTGGTTTTAATTTGGTTTATCGAGACAGGATTTCTCTGTGTAGCCCTAGCTGTCCTGGAACTAGACCAGGCTGCCCTCGAGCTCACAGAGATTTTCCCGTCTCTGCCTCCCGAGTGCTGGGATTAAAGGCATGCGCCACCCCCACCTGGCTTGATGGTTCAGTTTTTAAGATTATTTGTTGTATAAAAAAAAAAAAGATTTTTTGTTGTTTCAGGTTTAGTTCCCAGCACCTCCATGGTGGCTCACAGCTGTCTCTAGTTTTAGAGAATTCAATAACCCCTTTTGGCTTCCGTAGGCACCAGGCACCCAATGGTGCGCTGACATATAAGCAGACAAACACTCATACATATAAAATAAGGATAAATAAATGTTAAACACACACATAATCAATCAAGTGAATAAATACTTCTTTTTTAAACTGATACATAACCAGGTAATAGTGACATGCGACTTTAATCCCAGCACTCAGGAGGCAAAGACAGGTGGATCTCTGAGTTTGAGACCAGCCTTGTCTACAGATTGAGTTTTGGAACCACCAGGGTTACAGAGAGAAACCCTGTCTCAAAAAAACAAAAACCAAGAAAGGACGAGAGAAAAAAAGAAAGAAAGAAAGCCCAACAACAAAGAAACCTGACACATAAGAATGTAAGAACATAAGACAGACACAGGTTGGGTGGATGGTGGTGGTGCACACCTTTAATCCCAGCACTTGGAAGGCAGAGGCAACCTGATCTCTGTGAGTTCAAGGCCAGCCTGGTGGACATAATAAGTTCCAGGACAGTCAGGGCTACACAGAAAAATCCTGTCTTGAAAAACAAAACAAAGCAAAAAATACAACGTAATATGTACCATGTAATTTTAAAGGCCTTATTTATTTATTTGTGTATGTGTGTGTGTGTGTGTGTGTGTGTGCGCGCACACACACACACGCGCACGCACCTTTGTGAGTTTGTGTAATACCAGATGTGTGTCTTCTGGAAGAGCAATAAGCACTGTTAACTGCTGAGCCATCTTTTCAGCTCTTACCGGACCCCATTCTGTAATGATACATGAGCATACATTTTATTTTCTGTGCCTTTGGTTTACTCACAGACATATCTAGTATGCTCTGTAAGTTCAGGAGTTCTACCCATTACATTGTATAATGTGTAAACCTGTACAGATGTATCTATCTTCTCAAACATTTATCCTTTGTTGTTAGTTTAGTTTAGTTTTTGAAACAGGCTCTTACATAGATCAGGCTAGTTTAGAACTTCCTAAAAGGCCCTGTTCGACTTTGAACTTTTTGTTTTTGTTGTTGCTGCTGTTGTTTGAGACAGTATTTCTCTGTGTAACAGCTCTGGCTATCCTGGAATTGACACTAGACCAGGCTGGCTTCCAACTCATGGAGATCCACCTGCCTCTACCTCCCCAGTGCTGGGATTAGAGGTGTGCGTCACCATCTGGATTTTTGTGTGTGTGGGGGGGGAGGTTTATTGTATTTTACCTGTATGTATATGTGTGCACCGTGTGTGTGCGTGCCTAATATTTGTGCAGCCATAAAATGACATGGAACTAGAATTAAGGACAGTTATGAAATACCATGTAGGTGTTGGGAATCCAACCTGTGTCCTGTGGAAGAGCAGCCAATGTCTTAACTCCTGAGCCATCTCTCCAGGCCTTGACTTTGAACTTTTGGTCCTACTGCCTCCACTACCCCAGGCCTTCCATCACAGGCATGTGCTACTACATTCTATTATTCTAGTTATCATTTCTTTAAGATGAAAACTTCCAAGCTTCTTTTCCCCCTTGTTTTTTGGAATGTAAAGTATATTGTTAGCTGTAGGGTCCTACTGTGGAATAAAACAGCAGAACTTCTTGCTCCTAGTTAAGCATACCTTAGTGCCCCTGGACCAGCCTTTCCCCATCCTCTCTTCTCATCTCTTCCCTCCCTAACCTCTAGGAACTATTCTTCCTTGTTCTTCTCTGATGAAATCATTCGTTAGGATTTCTCATATCAGTAAACCTTGTGGTACTTGTCTTTCTACATCTGATGTGGGATTCCCCTCTGTATGCCGTGATTACCATTGATTAATAAAGAAACTGCTTTGGGCCTATAGCAACACAGAACAGAGCTAGGCGGGGGGGGCGCTAAACTGAATGCTGGGAGAAAGAAGGTGGAGTCAGGAGGAGCCACGTAGCCCTGCCAAAGACAGACACCAGATGGAACCTTGCTGGTAAGCCACAGCCATGTGGCAATACACGGATTAATAGAAATGGGTTAAATTAAGATGTAATAGCTAGCTAATAAGAAGCTAGAGCTAATAGGCCAAGCAGTGATTTAATTAATACAGTTTCTGTGTGGTTATTTCAGGGCTGAGCAGCCAGGAACAAACAAGTGGCTCCTATAACATATGTCTGGCTTGTTTTATTCAACATAATGAATACTCTCTGGTTCCATCCACGCCATTGGAATTGTCAGGATTTTTTATTCATTTGTCTGTCTATCTATCTATCTATCTATCTATCTATCTGTCTATCTATCTATCTAGTTCCATCCATTTTCCTGCAAAATTCAGGCTGTCATTATTTTTTTCTGCTATGTACTACTTCATTGTGTAAATGTACCACATTTATCTATCTATCTATCTTTGAGATAAAGCCTCATATAGCCTAGGCTGTCCTTGAACTCACTATGTAGCTGAGGATGCCCTTGAACACCTGATCCTCCTGCCTCCACCTCCTAACTGCTCAGCAGGTTTTCAGTCTTCTATGTGGTTTAAATGAGAATATTCCCCATAGGCTCAGATGTTTGAATACTTGGTGCCCAGTTGGTGGTGCTGTTTAAGGGAGGTTTAAGAGAGGTGGCCTTGCTAGGGAAAGTATATCACTTTCAGGTTTCAAAGCCATGTGTAATTCCCGGTTTGCTCTCTCTGCTTCCTGTTTGTAGTTCAAGCTCTTAGCCAAGTGTGGTGTTTTACACCTCTAACCCCAGCACTCAAGAGGCAACGGCGAGAGGATCCCTGAGGCCAACCTAGTCCATAGAGCAAGTTCCAGGACAGTCAGAACTACACAGAGAAACTCTGTCTCAAAAAACAAAAACAAAAACAAACAAACAAAAATGATGAAGGCTCTTGGGACTGGACATATACAAGCCTGCAGTAAACAGACATGCAGGCAGGCAGGTGAAATATCCACACACATAAAATAAAATAGGGTGTAAGAGGTGTAAGTTCTTAGCTCTGGACTATCATCGTGGATTCCTATCCCTCTGGAATCCTAAGTCCCAGTAAATTCCTTTTTCTGTTGGTTGCTTTGGTAGCGTGGTGTTTTATTCCAGCAACAGAAAGTGGCTGATACATCTATGTCCCTGGCTGGCCTGGAACTCACTATGTAAACCAGGCTAGCCTCAACCTCACAGAGATCTGACTGCCTCTTCGTCCAGAGGGCTAGGATCAAAGGCCTGTGCCAACATGGCTGGAAGGATTTCATTCTCTTCCGTGTCTGGATAGCGTCTGTTTCCGTACCATATTTTCTTTTTATCCTTGAATCTGTGGATGAACACGCCCATGGCTTCCATTTCATGCCCAGTGTGAACAGTGCCACAATGAGACAACACAGGAGGCAAGTGTGACATCCTCTTCACTTCCTCTGCTTCTGTACTGAGGAGTGGAGTTGCCGCATCATACAGTGGATCTGCTTTTAGATTTTAAACATTGGTTTGTTTGCTGGAGTAGGGCTTGCCACATCTGAACAACTTCATGGAGTCGGTTCTCTCCTTGTGCTTCCATGTTGGTTCTAGGAATTGACCTCTGGTTGCCAGGCTTTTGTGGTGAGCGCCTTTAACCGGCTGAACCACATTGCTGGCCCTAATATAGTATTTTATGTCTGGCTTCCTCTGCTCAGCAACACCGGTGTGAGATTCCTTGTGATTCTGTATGTAAAAGCAGGATGTTCATTTTATTGTTTGTGATT
Organism: Ondatra zibethicus; assembly: GCA_004026605.1. Taxonomy (NCBI): domain Eukaryota; kingdom Metazoa; phylum Chordata; class Mammalia; order Rodentia; family Cricetidae; genus Ondatra; species Ondatra zibethicus. The sequence goes on from PVIU01000403.1 coordinate 141,209, forward strand.
TTCCATTATGTGACCCTGCCGTGCCTCGCCCATCTGTTCTACAAGTGAATGGGCCGTTAGGTAATTTCTTGTTAGGGAACTAGATGACTTCTCTCTCAAATAGTACAGTTAAGAATGTTCTTTTGTTTCTTTTTTGAGAGGGCGTATGAATGTGTGTGGAACATGAACGTGTGTGTGTGGGGGGGGGCTGAGGCTAAGCTTACATGTTCTTTAGGAAGACTGCCCACCCTATAAAATTTTTGTTATGTTTTGCTTTTGTGAGAGGGTCTCACGAAGCCTGGATTGGTCCTTTTTTTTTTAAAATATTTATTTATTTATTATGTATACAACATTTTGTCTGTGTGATGAAGACAGATGAAGGCCAGAAGAGGGCACCAGACCTCATTACAGATGGTTGTGAGCCACCATGTGGTTGCTGGGAATTGAACTCGGGACCTTTGGAAGAGCAAGCAATGCTCTTAACCGCTGAGCCATCTCTCCAGCCCCCTGGATTGGTCTTGAGCTCACTTGTGTACCCAAGGATGACTTTGAACTTCTTATCCTCTTGCTTCTAATTCCACGTGTTAAGATTTCAGGTATAGGAGCTGGAGAGATGGCTCAGCAGTTAAGAGCACCGGCTGCTCTTCCAGAGGACCCAGATTCAAATCCCAGCACCCACATGGCAGCTCACAACTGTCTGTAACTCCAGTTCCAGGGGATCTAACACCTTCATACCAATGCACATAAAATAAAGATAAATAGGGCTGGAGAGATGGCTCAGTGGTTAAGAGTACTGCCTGCTCTTCCAAAGGTCCTGAGTTCAAGTCCCAGCAACCACATGGTGGCTCACAGCCATCTATAATGAGATCTGGTGCCCTCTTCTGGCCTGCAGGCATACATGCAGACATAATACTGAGAATACTGTATACGTAATAAATAAATAAATAAATCTTTAAAAAAATAAAAAATAAAGTTAAATATTTTTTTTTAAAAATCCCAAAACACAGACTAGAGAGATAGCTCAGAGGTTAAGAGCATTGACTGCTCTTCCAAAGGTCCTGAGTTCAATTCCCAGCAACCACATGTTGGCTCACAACTGTCTATAATGAGATCCCATGACCTCTTCTAACATTGTATATGTAACAAATAAATAAATCTTTAAAAAAAAAATCTCAAAACACACTGCCGGGCAATGGTGGCGCACAACTTTAATCCCAGCACTCAGGAGGCAGAGGCAGGTGGATCTCTGTGAGTTTATGGCCAGTCTGGTCTACAGAGCTAGTTCCAAAAGCTACCAAGAAACCCTGTCTCAGAAAACAAAAAGAAAAACAAACAGACAAAAACCAAAAAAATGAAACAAAAAAATGTTTTAAAAAAGAGATTTCAGGTATGTACTGCTGTGTCCTGTTTTATGTGGGACTGGGGACGAAACACAGGGCCTCCTGCAAATTGGATAAGGCCTCTGCCACAAGGTTTTTGAGACAGGGTCTCTCACTAGGTCCTGAGGCTAAGCTAGGTAGCCAGTGAGCCCCAGGGATCTCCTGTCTCTGTCTCCCCAGTGCTGAGATTCCAAGTGCGTGCCATCATTCTGAGCGTTTTGTTACATGGGTTTTAGAGCTATAAAATATGCCCTTGTGTTTGCATAGCATTCTCTTTGTGAACTGAGCCACCTCTCCACCCTTACCTCAACCTTCTCATCCTCCTGTTTCTACCTCCCAAGTGGGGATTTGAACTCTTTATACTCTTGCTTCAGTCCCCCTGGTGGGAGCCATTACAGACCTGTGCCGGTATACACAGTTCAATGCCAGATTTTAGTTTCACACCAGTTTGGGCAACAAATAAGTCTGATGTTGCTTCCCTATTGGGTTAGCAGTAGCAGGTCTCATTTCCTGGTCACAATGAGGTCAGAGTTATGGTAGAAGGAGACTGTGGGATGCCCTGTAAGTGAGTAATGAGGCTGTCTGAAGGTACCTGATGTTGGCTACACCTGAGTTCAGATGGCTCATGTATCCTGGAGATGGATGCCCGCTGGACCTCTGAAGACATATAGAAGGGAGCTTTAGGTCAGCTGGTGTGTCTTTCATGACATGCTTCCTTTTCTTTTCCTTTTCTGTCTGTATTATGTTAGGCATTGTACACAGCACCTCATACACGCTAGGCAAGCCCTCAACCACTGAGCTTCATCCCCATCACTTTTCTTCCTTAACAAAGGTGGCAGCTGGAAAAAGGCAATGATGTCAGACTAGATTAAATAATAGACCTTGGTTTTTATTGTATTTGCTTTTTACAAGTCTCTCTCTATAGGGCAAAGTACAGTTGGATCTTCTCTTAGGGTGATGACATAGTGGCCTTGAAAAATAAAACTTGAGTCAGCCTTGGTGGCTCACGACTATAATTCCAGCACTTGGAGGGCTGAGACAGAAGGGTTCAAAAGCTCACACAGTGAGTTTTGCGACAGCCTGAACAACAGAATGAGAATGTGGCCCAAGAAATATGGTGTGTGTATATAGTTTGTTTTGTTTTGTTTTGTTTTGTTTTGTTTTGAGAAAGGGTTTCTCTGTGTAACAGCTCTAACTGTCCTGGTACTCAATCTATAGACCAGGCTGGCCTTGAACTCACAGAAATCTGCCTGCCTACACCTCTTGAGAGCTGGGATTAAATGCATGCACCACCACTGCCTGGCATCTAAACACTTTTCTTAAAAAGATTATAAAGGAGGGGTTGGAGAGATGGCTCAGTGGTTAAGAGTACTGGCTACTCTTCCAGAGGTCCTGAGTTCAATTCCCAGCACCCATATGGCAGCTCGCAACTGTCTGTAACTCCAGTTCTTGGGGAACCAACATCCTCTTGCAGCCTCCCCAGACATGGTGCACAGGCATACATACAGGCAAAACACTTGGACACATAAGATGAAATAATTTTTAAAAAAGACTATTAAGTCACCGTTATGATGAGTAGGTTTGCGCACCCAACAAACTTTAAGGGCAAACTGAGCCAGACTTGGTTGATGGGCCCTTGTCATCCTAGCAATTGGGAGCCTGAGGGTGGAGGATCTGGGGCTCAAGGCTGGGCTACACAGTATGTTAGTATTTTAAAGTAAAAATGGCAATTTGAACTTCAGGGTGTTAGGTGACGGAACTCCTGAAGGTAACACGGAAGTGCGGAGCCAGCAAGCCTGGGGTAAGTGGGACACTAATGGGAAGTGTGCCCTTGGCCACTTCCTTCTTCCCGGTCTAGGTCCCTCCCCCTCAGGATGAAGACCCTTTAAGTCCTGTGATCTGCTGAAGGGTGCTGAGACTGGAGCACAATATCTGTTTAACTTCCTGGTTACAGTTGAGACTAAATTATTGATAAGTTTATGAATATTAACATGGTTAATATATTGACCCACTACTCTAAAAGCCTGAACCAAAGTGGCTTCTTTTAACCCTCAGCCCTAGGCCAGCACATTTCCACAAAGAATTAAGTATAGCATGACTGAAGTGTGCCAAAAATCACCTTAATACTAGATTGACTTGGGAAGGAAGGAAAGTTTTTTTTAAAAGGTTTATTTATTTTATGTATGAGTACTCTATCTGCATGTACACCTACGTGCCAGAAGACGGCATCAGATCCCACTACAGATGGTTGTGAGCTACCATGTGGGTGCTGGGAATTGAACTCAGGACCTCTGGAAGGACAGCAGTGCTCTTAATCATTGAGCTATCTTTCCAATGTGGGAAAGTTTGTTTTTTTGTTTTTTAATTAGCCATTTCCAAAACATCTGCCCCAGAGTTTAGCTGCTTAGGACTCTGTAGGTTTCTTTCTTTCTTTTTCTTTTTTCTTTCTTTCTTTTCTTTTCTTTCTTCCTTGGAATATGGAGACAATGTCTTTCCACTGAGCCCAAGGGTGGTGGGTTAATTTTTTGTCAGCTTGACACTAGAGTCATCCTGGAGGAGGGAATCTCAACTGAGAAAATGCTTCCATAAGATTGGTCAATAAGAAGCTGGGTGGTGGTGGCACATGCCTTTAATCCCAGCACCTGGGAGGCAGAGGCAGGTGGATCTCTGTGACTTCGAGTCCAACCTGGTCTTATAAGAGCTAGTTCCAGGACAGGCTCCAAAGCTACAGAGAAACCCTGTCTTGAAAAAGCAACAACAACAAAAAATTGATATGGTAGGGCCTAGCCCACTGGTCCTAATTATGCACAATTAGGTCCCGAGTTGTAGAAGAAAACAGACTGAGGAGCTGAAGAGATGGCTTTGTGTTTGAGAGCTCTGACTGCTCTTCAGAGTACCTGGGTTCAATTCCCAGCAACCACATGGAGGCTCAAACTATCTGTAACTCCAGTTCCAGGGGATTGGGCAGCCTTATAGGTCCTCCATGGGTACCAAGCATGCATGTTTTAACAGTGCACAGACAAACATGTAGGCAAAATAACTGTGGTGCTTTGAATAAAAATGGGCCCCATAGACCCACAGGGAATGACACTATTAGGAGGTGTGGCTTTGTCAGAGTAGGGGTGGCTTTGTTGGAGGAGGTGTGTCACTAGGGGGTGGACTTTGAGGTCTCAGAAACTCAAGCCTGTCTAGTGTGTCACCGTCACTTCCTGTTGCCTGCAGATCCAGATATAGAACTCTCAGCTACCTCTCCAGCACCTGTCTGCATGTCTGCCTGCATGCTGTCATGCTTCCTGTCATGATAATGGACTAAACCCCTGAATAGTAAGCCAATCTCAATTAAATGTTTTCCTTTATAAGAATTGCTGTGGTCATGGTGTCTCTTCACAGCAATAGAAACCCTAACTAAGACAACTACCATACACATAAAGTAATACTAATTTAAGGAAGAAAAAAAAAAAGAAAGAAAAAGCAGGCTGTGCAAGCCATGGGGAGCAAGCCAGTAAGCAGTGTTCTTCACCCTCTCTTCTTCATGTCCTGCCTTGGGGTTTCTGCCTGGAGTTCCTGAACTGGTTTTCCCCAGTGATGCATTGTAAGGTCTACATCAAACAAACCCTTTCCTCCCCCAGGTTCTTTGGATCAGGCTGTTTGTCACAGTAATATAATGCAAACTAAGATATCAGGTTAGCTTTGAGCTCAACAATACTGCTGTTTCAGCTTCCTGAAAGGCATTGAGATCACAGGTGTATACAGTCCCATCCCTTGACAGGGTCTTTCTTTTTTCTTTCTTTCTTTTTTTTTTTTTTTTTGGTTTTTCGAGACAGGGTTTCTCTGTAGCTTTGGAGCCTGTCCTGGAACTAGCTCTGTAGACCAGGCTGGCGACAGGATCTTTCTTAAACTGAAGTAGCCCTTTTCTCATGACCAGATGGATTTAAAATGATAACATTTGCTAAGCTGTTGTCATTGTTTATTAAGCACTTATTTTAAAACTCTCGAAACGACCCCGATACACTTCAAATATTTTTTACATTTATTTATTTTGTGTGCATTGGGGGAGGGGAACATGTACGTGCCACAGCGCACGTGTGGGGGGATCAGCGCGTGTGGAAGTTGGTTCTTGCCCCTTCTATCCTATGGGTCTCCGGGATGGAACTCAGGTTGTCAGCAACTTTATCCGCTGAGCCATCTCTCCAGCCACTCTAATACACTTTTTAAGGAGTGCGGAAACAATTGGTTAGTTTTGAAAGCTGATTGTCTTTACCCGAGGATTACATCGCGACCTACGGACCATCAAAGACAGAAGCAGCAGACAAAGGTGTCCCTTGGTGGTGGTAATGGGGGGAGGCAATGCGAGGAGGAACATGGCTCCGCCGGTTGGGGACTCTAGGCTCCTGCAGCTAGATCATAGCCTCCTGCCACCAATATCCGACCTCCAGTAAGAGGTAGCGCGAACCCCGAGCTTAGGGGACCCCTGATACTCCTGTACTAACCACATGATTCAGAAACCCTGGGCCAGCCTGAGAAAGAATCATCTGGGCCCCATTCTGTAAGTGAGAAAACCGAGGTTTGTTTTGTCTAAGATCCTTAAAAACATCCTCAGAGTTTCGCGCTCAAAGCCCCTCCAGCTCAGTAGATGGCCCCCTCTCCTGGCTTCTTCTGCCATCCACCCACAATGCCCAAAACCAGCCAAAGCTGTCGGTGGCTTTTCCTCCTGTAAGCTTTACTGACTTCCCTTGGCCAGCGCCAAGAGCTCCTGAGCGGAGATGAACTGGGCCTGAATCCTCCCGGTGCGTACAAGCCCCTGGGTGGGAAAATGAGCGTGAATTGCCCACGCACGCTCTCTACATCTACTTCTCCCAGGGCTCCCGAGAAAAGGGTGAATCCCAGTTTGGATTTCACTGCGGTCGCTGAAACCCCTGTCCAATCCGCTGCACCACCTTGGCGCTCACAGGTAGAGCTATTAACCACGCTCAGAGTAAGAATGTAGGCTCAGCAGGCAAGCGGTGCGCTAGGCTCTAGCTAGACTCAGGCTCTGAACGCTGGCGCGGAAAGGGCAGGGCGTGGTCTATGCAAATGAGGGCGGAGGCTTCAGGGCTACGTCCTCGGGCGGGGCTGGAGGATGGGCTCGTGTGCTGTGGGCGGGGCCTGAGATGAGTGGGGCGTGGCTCCAGAGAGAGGTATAGGCCTCCCGTAGGAGGGGGCTGGGCCTAGATGAGATGGGGCATGGCTCCAAAGATTAGGGGGTGTGGCTCACTTTCAGGGATGCAGGGTACAGCGGAGTTCCAGGCTCGGGATCCGCCTACGACTTTGCTTTTCTGGGAGGGGCGGGGCTCCAGATATCTGGCGCTCTGGGGCTCGGGAGGGGCGGCACTGAAGCCGCTCGTCCAGCGGGGCGGGGCGGGGCGGGGACGGGACAGGGGCGGGGGCGGTTCCCGGCGCCTTCTGGGGCCCTTGGTGGCCACTGCACCTCAGTTCACTCTCGGCTCTCGCGCCGCCAGCATGACCGACGCACTGCTACCCGCGGCTCCCCAGCCACTGGAGAAAGAGAACGATGACTACTTTCGGAAGGTGGGCGGCGAGCCCTAAGACCCTCTCTGTCTGCTCAAACTGTGGAGCGCGGTGATGGGGCTTGCGGCAGGGGTCGGCCTGGCCCGGAGGGGGAGGGGACGGGCGCGGACGGGCGGGGGCGCGGGGCTGGTGCGGGAAGGGAGGGCGAAAGGGACTGCGTGAGGCTGGGCGCCCGGAGCAGATGGCGGCCGGGCTCGGGCGCACAGGTGCACGGGCGAGCCGCGCGCAGGTAGGAGTCTGGAGAGGTAATTCGGGTGGCCCTGCCAGCCTTCCCGCGCCCGTGGGGTAAGGACCAGCCCCTGGCCACGCTGGCGAGCTCGGTCCCTCCGCACTGCGACCGACCGTAGCCCAGCTTCCACCCGAGTACTTACTGCGGACTGAGAGTTTTGATCTTTTGCCTCCCAAATGCTTTCAGCGTTCTCTACCTTTGACTTCTTAGTAGGTAAGGGGAGGGTGGCTGTTGCAAAGGGACCTCGAGCGCGCCTCCCTCGTTTGTCCTGCGTCGCCCAAGAGGGCCAGAGAATGGCAGTCTCACCCCTTCTTCAAAGCGGATTTATCTGTATTTGGTTGTCCGAGAGACGGAGCGGTCGAGAGACTGGGCTCTGCGCGCTTGGCACGTCCTGACGCTCCTTGCAACTTACCCGACTGCCTTTCGCCCTGGAGCTCAGTTCCTCAAAAGCGACCCCAGCAGGCGCCCATACTGGAGCTGGCATGCCCAACAGCTGCAGGAACCGGCTTACGAAAACGCTTTGGAGGTTCGAATCACAGTGACAGGCTTCTCACCTTCCTTTCAGGTCCCTAGTGAGTCTAAAAATAGCCTTTGGAGTTTGGCCAAGGTTCACCTGGTGGGTTGAGAGATTGTCGTGGATATTTTTCTAACTGATACGATCGCAGGCACAGCAGAGTAACCATGAATAGGGAAGTGAAACTGCTTCCCACAGAGCAATCAATTCTTAATTGTTCAGCGCCACTTCGCCACTTCATAAATGGGCTTGGCAGCTTCCTTCTCCTGCGGGACACTGCCGACTTAGAGTTTTTGCTCACGAATGAAGTAGTTGAACAGAAGGGGAATATGGAGACAGGTGGGGACAGTGAACAGTTTTTTAAAGTTGCTTTTGGCATTTAAAAACGTTTTAAGTATATTTAAGTTGAAAGATGTCATCATGGAATTACAGGATTATAACTTCTAATTATGTGTGGCATTTGGGCCAGAGGATCACAGGCCAGCATTGTAGGAGCTTGCTTGGCCTGGGAATCGCAAGATGTCCAACGTAAGGCCCTAGGGCCTGACTGCCACCCCCACAAAATTGCTTTACAGCCTCCAGAAAGTTGCCGCCTCTTTCTGGGACTTCAGTTCTTGCTAGATTGTTTGTCATTTGAACAGATGGTTTGGCGGACCTGTGACAGTTTCTGGGGGGAGATGGCAGGGGAAGTCGGTGAATAACATACGCTGGAGGGTGCCAAGCCTTTCAGAACAGGTTCTCCCTGTGGAAACTTCCAGTGAGTCTTAGGGGAGGACACAGGTGGGGAAGAGAAAGGATCGGAGTATGGGTGTTTTTTAAAGTTTTAAGAGTGTATGGGTGTGTGTGAATTTATGTCTATATGGATTTATGTCTATATGCACCACAAGGCCTTGCAGGCCAGCAGAAAGCACTGAATATCCTAGGACTGGAATTACAGGTCATTGTGAGCATCCCCTCGACATGGATGCTAGGAAGCAAACTCAGGTCCTCGGCAAGAGACGCGAGCACTTCTACCCACTGAACCATCTCTCTAGCTCTTGTCTGATACACGCGACCCACAGATTGACAAGCTGCTACTTTAGACCCTGTGATCCCATTGTCTTTATCTTCCTTCCTTACTCTGATACACATTGCTGATGGCCTTAGCCAGTGTGAAAGTCTCTGACGAGGTAGCTCAGTGGAGTGCTTGCCTAACATGCACCTACCTGATCCTGGGTTCTGTTCCCAGCACTGTGAAAACAAACAGGTGAATAAAGCAGGCTGTTGGTATCCTCTTGCTCACCTATCCGTCCCACACCAGCTTCTACCCCTAACTTAGGTCGTGCACCCCTACTGAAAGTTGGGTTACCAGGGATGTCAGCTGGGGAGGTTGGGATGAAGAGTGGGACCTGGCAATCTGCCAGCTGCGGACTGGCAATGCCATTTTGGGAGTCACTTCGGAAGGGATGGGAGAGAGAAGGCGAGAGCTGAAAAGGTGACAGTGTGGAGGAAGTCGAGAAAGGTTAAGTCTTTTTAGCTGACAGCCAAGGTTGACTAGCCTGAAGAGTGTGGGAGAGGCCAAGATTATCCCTTTCCGGGAATAGCAGAAAGTAAGTCATTGGGGAGTGAGAACAAACAAAAGGGTGGCTGGGTTGCTGGAGAAGATGCTGGAGGGAGGCAAAGTAAAGAAGACAGAAGGCAAGTGCACTCGTGTGTGTGTGTGTGTGTGTGTGTGTGTGTGTGTGTGTGTGTGTGTGTGTGTGTGTACATTTGTTTTTTTCCAGAAAAGGTCTCTTTACACAGCCCTAGCTATCCTGGAACTCTGTAGACCAGGCTGGCCTTGAATTCACAGAGATCCGCCAGTCTCTGCCTCTGGAGTGCTGGGATTAAAGACGCACACCACCACTGCTCAACTCTTAATGTATGTTTTTAAAAAATTTATGGTGCTGGGGATTGAACCTGGGGCCTCATATATTTTACTACTGAGCTACAATCCTCATTCCCAAATGCTTTTAGAACAGGCAAGTCTACAGACTTGTTTTTTGTTTTTCTTCTCTCCTGATTTTTTTTTTTTTTTTTTTAGGAGAGAGTTTGAATTCTCTACCCTCTAGTTTTTACCTCCCAAGGACTTGGTCACAGGTCTGGCCTTCCCCACCCTGTTAGAGTCTTCTTAAAAATTTGGTTTTGTGTTTGCAGCCCCAGGGCTTGTGTCTGCTGGGTTATTATTCTATGGCAGCCTCCTAAAGCACTACCAAAGGTGAGGCTGAAGTCCCCTTAGCCAATTTGTTGCCCCTAGGCCTCTCAGTCCCTTCCTTCTAGTGGGTGGACTGAGTTTTGCTTTCTAAGATAAACCTTGATTACTTGCTCATCAGACAAACCAAACAGAAATGCCTGGAGCTGTGATAGCACACACCTGAGAATCGGTGCTGACAGGCTGGTTGCTGGACACAGTGAGTTCCAGGCCAGCTCTGTCTCAAAATACAAATTAACCAAAAGGTAAAAGTGAAGAAGTCAGGTGTGGGGATGCTTTGAGGCCAGGAAAAGGGTAAACTGAGGAAACATTCTGGCTGGTGGGAGGGAGGTGAGGTTTGAAAGTATTGGGAGGGTGAGCCAACTAAGGGGAGGGAATAGGTGCCCCAAAATTAGAAATATACTCCAGACCTTATACAACAGCCCTCAGGTCAGACTCCTCGGCTCCTGTACTTACAGGATTGGATCCTTATTTGCCCAAGACAAACTTAATTTCTTATCAGTTCTCTGTCATCCCTTCCTCTTGGCTTTCAAAGGCTGTTCTCTCTCTTGGAAGGCCCTAGATCAGGGCCAAACTGTTGGACCCAGATTCCCCCTCTCTCTTGCCCCCTGGGGAATAAACCTAGAGTCTTGAGAGGTTGGGCCAGTGCTCTGCCTTTCTGTGACATCTCCAGCTCCTGGGCCTCATTTCCTGGGATGCAGAGCCTGGCTGGGAGCTGAGGCTTTGTCTGCAACGTTCAGACTGTGCATGAAAAGGAATGAACCTTTTTAGTGGTGTTCTGAGTGAGCAATGGGGTGGCTCACCGGCCTAGTCAGCTGTGTTTTGTGTGACCCACACACAAAAGGGAACCTAATTGCCCACAAGTCCCTCTGCAAGTTGATCGTGGATCCAAAGGATGCCAAATAACAGAGAGGGGGCTTCCTGGTAAATCGGGGCCGGGGGGCTCTTTGGGATCGTGCAGGACCTGGTTGTACATAGCTTGAGAACACAGGCTAGGCAATCTCAGGACAAACTCTGTCCTCTGGGTCTGGTGGATACCTCGGAGGCATTTCTAAGAAGAGAAGATGAGAGAACTTTCTAGGCTATCACGGTGTCCTGTCTTTCTCTTTCTCTGGCTTCTCACTGGACATTTTTCTTTTTCTTTCTCACTAAATTGTAGGATGTTTACATTAAACCATGATTCTATAAGTTTACTATAAATGCCTTGTCTGGGTTCTTTCTGTTTATATATTTAAAGTTCTTTCTTAAGAGAAGGGTCGGTCCAATTTGCTGCTCCCCTTCTCCCTCTAGATTTTAATTTTCATTCAGAAAGCCTTCAAAATAAGTGTGCTCAGACCTGCTGTTCACTGCAGAGCCCTGTGAGTTTCTGTGTGTTGTTAGCAGACCCCTTCTTGCGGGGGTGGGGGGAAGAGTCGTGTGTCGTCCCCCCCCCCCAGGGGCTGTAATCATAAAATCCCTCAGAAAACCTGTTTTAGCTGGGAGAAAGAAAGAAAGAAAAATACAGAAAACCTCTCCCCAGTACTTTAGGGAGGCTCAAAGTGGGAGGTGTCAGTCCTGTGCAAAGGAGGTTGACAGACACTAAGGCTTTGTCACTTGCTATCTCTCCGCCTCCTCTTCCCCAGGGAACAGTGAATTTAGCTCCATTGTTTTTACTCAAGAGCTGTAGAGCCCTTGATTGTTTGTTCTCTAAACCTGCCTGCTGGACAGGGCCCCAAGGTCCACTGTGTCCTGGTTTATGGCCCCTGTTGACTCTCTGGCCAGGCCATCCTGGAGGCTCCAATGGGAAGGAAGGAATCCTTCTTTGTCTTCTAACTTTTTGAAAAAAAAAAAAAATTGAGACAGCATCTCATTATGTAGCCCTGGCTGTCCTGGAACTCACTATGGAGACCAGGCTGACCTCGAACTCACAGAGATCCTCCTGCTTCTGTCTCCGTAGTGCTGGGATTAAAGGCGTGCACCACCAGGCTGGGCTCTTTCCTTTTAAAGTCCAGACTCTTTTCTTCCTCTGCACCAGTGCATCTAATTCCATACAAGAGGCTGTGTGTCATGAGTGTCACATGTGGTCTGCGGGGAAGTCTTGTTTCATTTGTTGATGATATAAGGCTGGTTATCGAACCCAGGTCTTCTGGTAGTATAAAAAAAATTGAGTGGGACAGAGATGGATCGCTCTGTTGCTCTGTCCTCTGTTTACTTCTCATTTTGAGGCAGGGTCTCCCTAAGTTTCCCAGGCTGGGTAGACCCTTAATCAAGCTAGAGCTGAAGCCATTGTTCTGGGTTTCTCAGTTACAGGATCCAACTTGTTGTCTTCTGTGCCTATGCTACTTTTAAATCAAAGTTTAATTTCCACATTATAAAACATACACATCTTAAGTGCAGAATGCAATGCATTTGGACAACATATATGCCTATAGAATCACCACTCTATTCAAAATCTAAAAAGTTTCCATCATTCCAACACTCACAAAAGATACAAACCCAGTAACAGCCAAGGGTCCCCCACTCTTTTTAAATAAATTTATTTTTATTCTATGCGCTTTTGTGTTTTGCCTGCATGTATGTCTGGGTGAGGGTGTTGAGTCCCCTGGAACTGGAGTTACAAAAGGTGTGAGCTGCCATGTGAGTGCTGGGAATTGAACCCAGGTCCTCTGGAAGGGTGGTCAGTGTTCCTAACCGTTGAGCCATCTCCCCAGCTCCATGGTCCCCCACTGTTAATATGGGCCTAAAGGCAGACTGAATGCAGGCTGACCATGGCCTTCATGAGGATCCCATCTGGCAGCGGGGCACACCAACAGTCCAGAGGGCCTACTGGCTTTCCTCTTTCTGTGGGACTGTGGCCAGGAGGAGTCCCCTGGCAGGAGCAGAGCTTTCAGGTGACTCAGAGGAGAGTCAGTGTGATGAGCTGTGACACTGTAAATGTCCCTTGTTTCCTGGGGCTGTTTGGACAGTTGCCAAGACACCACCTGATGCTGCTGGGCATCAGCTTTCTCTGGACCAACACTTCCTCCTGACACAAAGGCTGCATTGGAAGTGGCCACAAAGCCCAGGCGGTGCAGGTGCGTCTGAGCCGTAGGAGCGGGTGGCCAGCGTGGGCAGCAGGGCTGACCGCAGAGCGCCAGGGACAGGGAAGGTGGTGAACCATGTGAGTTCTGGCTTTTTCAGGGAGAGCTGGGAGTTCATGTGGCCCCTAAGATTTTGGAAAACTTCCCGGTTTCCTTTTGCTTCTAGGAGAATAGAGGGACCCAAACAACTTCAGAGGTGGTTTATTTTTCTTTGGTACTGTTTGCATTTCCCGGAACCAGAAGTCGTCATAAAGACGGCAATCACAGCCACGTACAGGTTCCAGGTCAAACCCAAATATAAGCCCCTGCCCCCACCCCACTGCCTTGCTGTCTAGATTGGCAGGACTGTTCCAATGGCGTGACAATCCTATTGGTTAGAATAAGTGGGCCATAGGGTATTTCTGGAAATACAGTTCACTTGTGGACATTCTGGTGATTGTTTGATTGACATACAGTAGATGCTGATGTTGGTTATGGATCTCACTGGAAGTAGCCTATGGTTTAATAAAGTCTCGATCCTTCTGGTGCCTACTTCCATTCTTTTGGGAATGACTCCCCTGAGAATGGATCGGGACGTTGGAAGGAAGGCAACAGGGCCTCCACCTGGTGGGTATCCTAGAAGGGTAAGAGGGCTATTTGATTTTTGTGTTTTATTTTTATTTTATTTGCATTGGTGTTTTGCTACATGTATGTCCTCGTGAGGATGTCAGATCTTAGAGTTACAGACAGCTGTGAGCTGCCATGTGGGTGCCAGGACTTGAACCCAGGTCCTCTGGAAGAGCAGTCAGTGCTCTTAACTACTGAGCCATCTCTCCAGCCCCATTTTTTGTATTTTTAATGTTTCTAACCTTCACTTTTATTTATGTGTATGGGTGTTTTGCCTGCATGGATGCCTGTGCATCATGTGCATGTAGTGGCTTCAGAGGCCAGAAGGGGAAGCTAGATCTGGGACTGGAATTTTAGACTGTGTGAGCCTCTATGTGGCTACTGGGAATCAAACCCTGGTCCTCTGGAAGAGCAACCAGTGCTTTTAACCATCACGTCATCTCTCCAGCCTCACAAGAGTCTATTTGTAAAATCAAATCCATGCTTTAATTTTTTATGATCCAGGTCTTGCTGTGTAGCCCAGGCTGGCCTCAAACTCCAGATAGTCTGGCCTTCCTCCCAAATGGGGAGATCACAGGCCTGCCCCATTTGTTCATTTGTTTATTTTAGCCGTGGAAATCTCGGCTCCCTCCCTTCAGTCTCCGGCGTGGTGAGAAGTGAAATGAGCTGTGTGCGTATTGCAGGGTATGGCTTGCTATTTCCGTACTTTCTGGCTGACAGCTCTGGCAAAATCAGCAACAAACAATTCTTGTTTTCCAGATTCTGGAGGCTGAATGAGGGATTGTGCAAACAGAAAGGAGAGATAAATCTCCTTGCTGGAGAAACACACCTGCCTTGTGTGACCCAGTACTGGGGTCTCTGGTCTAGTGCTGTTCCAGGGCCACCCTGTCTGTTTCTCTTGACTGCTACACCTCCATCTTGCACATATGTGCGGGCTTTCTCTGGAGTCACTCGTGTTCTCCAAATTCAATGTCTCCAGTTTTCCCCTAGGCATTGCTGTGAAATAGTGTTTCACAGGTGAACAAACCTGCCACAGTCATCCCAAAAGATGAATACACCTTAATATTTACTTATTTCTTTATTTTAAGACTGTTCTTGCTATGTAGCCCAGCCTAGTTTTGAACTCCTGATACTCCCGCCTCACCTCTTGAGTGCTGGGACCCCGGATGTGTACCATCACACTTAGCATCCTGTGATGGACGTTTACTCAGCAATAAGAAATGAACAAACATTGGATGTAGCATCATGGGCAAATCTCAAGACATGTTGTTGGGAAAACTAAAGATGGACGTTGATTCTGTTTATGCAGCGTGAGAACACACAGAAATGTAAGGTGAGAAAAACCGAAGCGTTAGGCCTATGAAATGGTCTGGCTGTTAAAGCATGCCGAGTCTGAGGAGCTGCATTTGCTCTGCAGAATCCACAAGATGGAAGGAGAAAGTGACTCCCAAGAGTTCTCCTCTGACCACCACACAAGTGCTATGATACATGTGCACCATATGCATGTATGTGTATGTATATCTATGAATGCACACATTCATGTGATCTCACACACATGAAGCACAAACACACACATATATAAAATGTAATAAGTTTAAAAAGAAAGCCTAGTATTGATTGCTTGGAATGATGGAAACTTTTTAGATTTTTGAATAGAGTGGCGATTCTATAGGCATATATGCTGTCCAAATGCATTGAATTTTGCACTTAAGATTTGTATGTTTTATAATGTGGAAATTAAACTCTGGTTTAAAGGTAGCCTAGGCAAAGAAGGTAACAAGTTGGATCTTGTAACTGAGAAGTCCAGAGCAATGGCTTCAGCTCTAGCTTGATCAAGAGTCCAAATGCTGCCACTAAAGTGGTGACACACGGCCACATCCTTAATCCCAGAGGCCACCTTGGTCTACAGAGTGAGCTCTAGGACAGCCAGGGCTTCGCAGAGAAACCTGTCGGGTTGTTTTTTTTTTTTTGTTTTTTTTTTTAAGTCTGTTCCCTGTAGCAGATTCCATTTCCAGGGAAACACTCTCCTACTGCAGCTTAATTCCCCTGACCCCCTCTTGAGGTACAGTCTCAGTATGTAATGCATGGTGATACTCAGGTCTCTGAAGTTCTGGGATTGCAGCTGTTCACCACCACAACCAGCATGGGCCTCCTGTCAATAAGCTCAGGGTGACATTCCCCACCCCTATTCTTTGCCCTGATTCAATCTTAGTTCCAGGGACTTGATTTTTCAAGTATCTGGGCATGAGTCCATGTTCTTCCTCTTGGGAAGGGGGTGGGAGAACAGAGATGTAGCTCTCTAACCACCCCAGGCTTTGAGGTGAGGGGCGTTCCCCCAAGCAGTGTGAGGGGAAGCCTGGCAGCCCTCAGCCAGAAAGCACATGGCTGGCGAGTGAGCTGCCTGAGCAGCCTCCACAGCTCCTAGCTGTAGGGTCCAGGATGCTATGCCAGCATTCACGTAGGGGTTGACATCTGGGAAGTGGGCCCTAAAGCTTTTCCTGGGTATTAGCTGTCTGACTACTTTCTTTCTCTCTTCTTTCTTTCCTTCCTTCCTCCCTCCCTCCCTCTTTCTTTCTTTCTTTCTTTCTTTCTTTCTTTCTTTCTTTCTTTCTTTCTTTCGGCTTATTTTTACTTTGAACTATGTGTGTGTGCTTGCTTGAGTGTAGGTTTGTGTCCATGAGTGGAGGTGCCAGTGGAGGCCAGAAAAGGACATTGGATCCTCAAGTACCTTGAGCTTCTTGACTCGTGTGTGTGTGTGTGTGTGTGTGTGTGCATGTATGTGTGTGCTGGAACCAAACTTGGTCTTTTGTAAGAGTAACAAATCTTCTTAACCACTGAGGAATTTCTCCAATACCCCCTTTCCTGTTTTAAAAGTAATTGAGCTGGGCGTGATAGCACACACCTTTAATCCCAGCACTCGGGAGGCGGAGGCAGGTGGATCTCTGTGAGTCTGAAGCCAGCCTGTGCTGGGATTAAAGGCATGTGCCACCACTGGCCGGCCCCATCTAATCTTTTGAGGGAACCAAATGGACCTGTGTAGTACACTTCCTTCTTTGAAAGTCTGTTTGTGGTTTATTTATTCATTTACTTTTATATTTTAAAGGAAGTCCAGTTATGTAGCTCAGGCTGGCTTTGAACACATCCTCTTTCCTCAGCCTTCCAAATGCCGGGATAACAGGCTTGAACTGCCTGCCTGGCGCTCACCGTCTGTAGGACTGTCAATAGTGGCTCTTAAAGCCTAACAGACAGGTTAACTCAGTTGTGCCTGAGCTCTGGGCCACGGTGGTGTGGGAGCTGCTCTTCTGGTGACATGGAAGAGGCACTGAGCTAGTTGGAAGCTGTTTGTTCAGGGTGAGAGAGAGGCTCACTATCAGACAAGGTCAAAGGGCTCGCAACAGAGCTTAGTGGTAGAACGCTTGCTTACCTAACATGCATGAGGCCCCAGGTTACATCTATAGCATGACACAAATCAAGAAACTTGCTAACATGACAAATTTTAGGGCTGGGTGTCGCTCAGTGGCAGATTACTTGTCTGGTATGTGCGAGACCCTGGGTTCAAATCCCATCACCACCACTACCACATGCACGCATGCACGCACGCACGCATGCGTATGCTCACACACGATAAGACCAGGGTGAGAAATGTGTGGTAGGTTCTCTCAGAAAAGGACTCATCAACACTCAACAGGGACTCCTGGGCGACTCAGCCCCTTGTGGTACGGGGGCTTCTTTCTGAGGGTCTTGCCTACATTTACCTGTCTGGGAACTTTGCAAGTGGCTGAATGGGTGGTTTTTGTCAGTTGCAGCAGCGTCCAGCATTCCTACCTGTCAGTAAGAAGTAATGGAGTTAGTTCTGAGTCCAGTGACTCAGTGCAGTTTAATCCCCTGCATTCCTAAGCGTTATCTAGAAACTGGACCCTAAGTCTGTAGGCTGCGTAGGCAGAGATTCCAGGAGGTAGGGAAGGTATAGGAGCAGGAAAAAATTCTTATTCATAAACCGGGATGGATGCTTAGCTGAGCTTCAAGATGGACTTTGCTATGAAAGTATCTGTAAAACAGCCTGGTGAGCCATGGCATTCTGAGGCAAGTGGGACCAGCCCTTCATAGTGGTGCTCAGCCCTTTACTCTTAAAGCAACTTAACAGTAAAACCATTTTTAACGGCTAGAGAAATGGCTTAACAGTTAGGAGCACTTGCGGCTCTCTCTGGCCGCAGACCCAGTCCTTGCCTTCCCCGGGGAGCCCAGCCTATGACTGCCTGGAACTCTAGTTCTAGGGGATCTGACACCCCCTTCTATCCTTTGCAGCCATTGCATGCTTATGCACACACACAAATGCAGGCAAATGCTTGCGCACACACAAAATAAAAATAAGTAAAATCTGAAAGAAAAAAAAGTAATAGTTTCTGGGGAAAAGACATCCCCATGTCCTTAAAGGGAATCTCATGCAGCCCAGGCTGGCCCAGACGTTCTCATCAAACTTCCTTTCCCTTTAGAGTGCTGGGATTGCAGGTATGCACACACAGGACCTCATGCATGCCAGAGAAGCGCGACACCAAGATCTATTCCACCCACGCCCCAGATTTAAAAACAGTGTGCGTGTGTGTATACCAGAGATGCCCACATGGACAGAGGTGTTGGATCCCTTGGAGCAGTTGTGAGCCATCTGATTGGGTGCTGGTCCTCTACAGGAGAAGTACAAGGTCTTAACAGTTGAGCTGTCTCTCTAGCCCTACTCTCTTTGCCCCCCCCCCCCCCCCCCCCCCCCCCCCCCCCCCCCCCCCCCGCATGGTCTGCCTATCTGGCAAAGGCTGGCTTCAAACTCACTATATATAGTCCAGGCTGGCCTTGAACACCCAGTCCTCCCTCTTCAGACTTGAAGTGTTGGAAACAGTTTTCTCATTTCAAGCTTAAAAATCAGGGATTAATGATCTCAATTGAAAGTCACTTGCTTTAAGATTCATTCCAGCTCAGATTCTGAGTATCTGTGCAAATTAGAAGGCAGCCATGCTCACTGCTTTGCCACTAGTGCAAATGTAACAGAAGCAATTGGAATATGGAGAAAAGTGTCGTCTGGGACTGAAAACTGGGAGGGGGTGCAAGGGTGGAATTTTGTGCTGGAGGGATGATGGTCCCCTTCTGGGAAGAGAGTATGAGAAATTCCTGAGGAAGGAAGGTACCTCATTTCTCTCTAGTCCAAAGGCCAGATTGTGGGGCCCCTGAGCGGGTTGAGCTGTAGATAACCTGCCTCTCCCTCCTAGGGGTCCAGGCTATGAGTGTAGAGGGTGGGGGTAAGGGAGGAGGTGGTTGAGGTTGTAAGGTGTGAGGTTCCTGAGTTGGCAGGGGCAGCTCCATCTGAGAACATTTCCTGCCAGGACACTCCCAGGGAGTAGCCACTGGCCCAAAGATAAGCCTCACCAAGGAATGTGATCCTCTCTCAGGCCCTGCCTGTCTGAGCTAGGGAGGGCACCATTAGGTTTAAATGATCTGAAAGTTGATAATCCAAAGACCCTGGGGGGTAGGGGGAGGTTAGGGATGTACCCAGGGGTAGAGCTCTTGTCTAGTGAGTTCAACCTGCCAGCACTGCAGAAAGAAAAAGGAAAGAAACAAATACCTCAGGAAATCATAGGCAGAGAACACGAGCAGATGTTGATAAAGAAGTCTAAGTGATCAGCCTATGAGAGTGTTTACCTAAGAAGACTTGAGTTCTGGGAGACTGAGTTTCTAGTTTTGCAAAGATGAAAAATAATATTTCAGGGGCAGATGAGAAGGTTCAACAGGTAAGGTGATTGTTGTCAAGGTTGGCAACCTGAGATTGAATCCCAGGACCCACACAGGTACTTGGCAGAAAGAGGGAACTGACTCCCGCAGGTTTTCTCTGATCTTTACACACATGCCATGACAAGTGTGTATATAATAACCCGCCCATGATAATAATAAATGATACTTTTGGAAAATAGGTATGACAATGTCCACTTATAATCGCAGTGTTCAGAAAGCTGAGGCAGGAGGATCACTGTAAATTGGAAGTTGACCTGAGCTGCACAGGGAGACCCTGCCTTAAACAAACCGAAAGCAATTAAGAAAAAAAACAAAAGAAGAAAAAAACTCTTTGAACTCGGCAAATAAGATAACCCAGTTTTAAAATGGGCAAAGGCTTTGAGTCAGTAATTCCTCAGAAAAGACATCCGAATGACTACAGACCCATGAAAAAGACTTGACAGTCTCTGGGCCAGATTTCCACGTCTAAGGACCAGCCAAGGAAATGACATAGGACAAGAATTCTTACTGACTTAGTCAGGGTCTAAGGTCTCTTAGCAATAGTCTCTGCAATGACCAGAGTGATTTTATTTTACTTTTTGTAGGAGAGGCGGGCAATACCAGAAATGAAACCCAAGGCCTTGCACATGCTAGGCAAGCCCTCTGTTGTTGAGTCATAGCCCCTAACCCAAGCCAGTGAAAAAGTTGACTCATGTTGACATACCACACACACCCGGATGGTGTGCTGGCTAACCTGATGTCAGCTTGACATAAACCTAGGCATATCTGGGAAGAGAAAATGCCAATGCAAGACTGACTTGTGGGCAGGTCAGTGGGGGTGACGGTATAAGAAGGAAGACCGAGCAACCCATGGGGAGCAGTAAGCAGCCGTCTGGTTTCTGCTGCAGTTTCTGCTCCCAGGTTCTTGCGTTGAGTTTTTGCCCTGACTCAGGAAGTGATGACAGAGTGTGACCAGAGAGTTGTAAGATGAAATAAAACATTTTCCTCCCAGGTTGGCTTTGGTCATGGTGTTTTATCACAGCCATAGAAACCTAACTAAGTCAGATGGCTGTCATTAAAGAAATAAAAAACAGCAGGTCTCGGGCTGTAGCTCAGTAATGAAAGGTACTTGGCTGACTCTGTTGGTGAAGAACTGGGGGTGGGGCTCCGTGGTAGAGAACTTGCTGGAATCTACCAGTGAGGAACCGAGCACATGGCTTAGTTAAGGAATATTTATTTGCTAATGGGAATATAAAATAGAAATTGGCAAATTATCTGATAGTTTCTCGAATGGTTAAACATAGACTTAGCTGTATGACCTCTAGGTACATGGAAAATCAAGTCAGCAATGCTTGTTCAGAGAACAACTTGTGTGGGAAACGAGACTTTAGCTGGTCTTTTTGTTCTGTCTTTGTTTTCAAGACAGAATTTCTCTGTGTAACAGCCCTGGCTGTCCTATAGAGCAGGAGGCTGGCCTTGAACTCACAGAGGTCTGCTTGCCTCTGCCTCATGAGTGCTGGAATTAAAGGCGTGTGTGAGCATGGGTGTATGCACGCACGCATGCGTGCATACACACACACATTGTGTGAACCCTAGGGAGAGAAAAGCAAGTTATGTACCCTCCAACCTGTTCAGGGGCCCCCTGATCAGTGGCCTTTGGGCTAAAGGGTCAGAAATGAGTTATTTTCCTTTCTCAAGGTTTCTCCTCCCCTTTCCCCTCTTATTTTATTTAATTTTTTAATTAAAAAACTGTTTTTTTGGTTCAGGGTCTCTCGTAGCCCAGACTGATCTTGAATTTGTTGCTAAGTCTGCCCTTGACTTCCTGATCTTCTGTTCTCAAGTTCCGAAGTACTGAGATTGTAGGTGTGGGACACCAACCTGGGCCTCTAGCTTATTTGTGATAGCAAGCAATGAGAACACTTCAAGTGTCCAGCGACTGGTGAATGGTTAAACAGAACAAATGCTGTACGCTTATCTAACCACGAAAGAGCGGACTGGTGCAGGCTGTGATCTGGGTGAACGTTGAAAACAACATGCTAGCCAGGTGTGGTGTACTAGGCTGTAAGAATGTAGGAAACTGAGGCAGGGGGACAACAGATTAAGGCTACCCTGGGCTTAATAAGACCATTTCAGATAACAATGAAACAAAATAATAATGGGGTTGGCGGGGTGGGGGGAGCCTGGAGGACTTGAGTTCAATCCCCAGAACCCATATAAAGGAAAAGAAGCCAGACAGGATGCACACTTGTGAACATTGGTGAGGCAGAAATGGAGGAGCCCCGGCCTCTGACCAGACAGTGAGAGACTGTGTCAACACGTAAGTGAATGGCACCTGAGGGTTGAGGGTTGTCCACTGGCCACCACTAGCACACATACCCATGCACACATACATGCACACACACATAGATGTATTGTGTGAAAGAAGACAGACACAGAAGACTGCATATTGAATAGTTCTATTTGTCTGAAATATCCAGGATGAGCAAGTCTGTACAGGCCAAAAAACAGAGCTGGCAGGGCTCAGGGATGAGGGATGGTCCTAGTGAATACGCAGTTTATTTTTTGAGATGCTAAAATATTCTAAAATCAGAAATAGGCGATGACTGTGTGTTGCTGTGAAGATATTAACAAACAAACAAAAACAGACTTGGGTGCTCCTTTATTTATTCGTTGGGGATTGAACCAGGGCCTTGAACAAGCCAAGCCTACACTGTTTGTTGGAGGGCTGTCTCCGGGTCCTGAAGGCTTTACATGGTTGGGTAGGTGGTGCTTTTTTTTTGCTGACCGGTTTTCACTGTGACACCCAGCTTCTGTACTCATTACCCCTCTGCCTCAGCTGTGCTAAGATTACACGTGTGTTACGCCATGACTGGTCAAATGGGTAGCCTTCTAAAACAATCACATTGTTTCAGTTCTGTAACTTAATGCTATCAGATAGGGAAATACTTACACAAATGTAACTCTGTACAGTTATTATTTGTTTTTTTTTTTATGAGGTAAGAGCAACTAAAATCATGTCATTTCTCAGGAATCTCAGATACAGTGTAATCTTTCCTGCCTTTGCTATGCCTTAGCATCCTAGTCAGTTTTTTTGTTTGGGTTTTGTTTTTCGTATTTTGAGACAGGGTTTCACTGTGTAGCACCGGCTATTGTAGAACTCACTGTAGAATAGGCTGGCCTCGAACTCAGAGGTCAGCCTGCCTCTGCCTCCCAAGTGCTGGGATTAAATGTGTGTGCCAGCATTGCCCAGTTCATACTTAGCATCAGTAGACCATTTTTTAAATTTAATTTTTATATTACTATTATTATTTTGGTGTTTTGAGACAGGGTTCCTCGTGTAACAGTCCTAGGTGTCCTGGAACTCGCTCTGTAGACTAGGCTGTCCTTGAACTCACAGAGATCCGCCTGCCTCCGCCTCCGAGTGCTGGGATTAAGGGGGTGCACTACCACTGCCCGGCTTGTTTTGAATTTTTGTACAGTTTTATTTGTTGTTGTAATTTTGGGTTGGCACACTGTTCTTTAATGGAACATGGTGACAGTGGTTCATCATCATTGCTACTGGATTTTGGAGATTTGGCCTGTGCAGGGCAGTGGGTACTTTGTAATGAGCTCCCAGTGGGCTGGTCTGTATGCACTGGTGCATTTTAATACTAGGGGAAGAGGACAGTCAGTATCACCAACATGGTGGGAGAATTGACTGAGGTAAAAGAGACCAACTCACAGTGTCTGTTCCATTTTTTTTGTTGCTGCTTTTGGTTTTCAAGACAGGGTTTCTCTGGGTAACAGCCTAACTGTCCTGGAACTTGCTTTGTAGCCGAGGCTGGCCCCAAACTCACAGAGATCGGCCTGCCTCTGTCTCATGAGTGTTGGTAATTAAGGTGTGGGCCACCATGTCTGGCCTCACAGTGTTAGTTTGGTGGATGCATTATTATGATATTTGCATTTTTATGCCTTTTTTATTTTATATGTTTTCTACAGTGTCATTAAAAAACTATTTTGAGATCATAATTGCCACATTTCTCCCTTCCCTTTCCTTTCTCTAAACCCTCCCATAGGCCTCTTCCTCCTCTCCTTCAAAGTTCATGGCCACTTGTTCACTAATTGCTATAGCATGCTATATATGTGTATACATATACATTCTTAAAGATGACCAGTTCATATAATGTTACTAGTAGGTGTGTTTTCAGGGCTGACCCGTTGGTGCCCTAAATACAAACTGCTGTGCTCTTCCTTGGGGAGATCTGCTGCCCCACTCCCAGCTTTCCTCACTTGCCTGTGGTTCCTTGTGTAGGGTTGAGACCTTGTGGGCATTTCCCTGGCCTCTTCAGCGTGTCCATTGCTGTCTTCTTTGTTCAGCTCATGTTGATGAGACTTTATGGATTGGTTAAGCATTTTTTTTTCCTGTTCTACAGAATGTCATCATTTTTGGTGTGACTGATCTCTGAAGGGGTGTCTCTTATTTTCCAATCAGGGCTGTAATCCCCTTGCACAAACTGGCCGGAGCAAGCTGCAGAACCAAAGGGCTGCCCTGAACCAGCAGATCCTGAAGGCTGTGCGGATGCGGACAGGAGCTGAGAACCTTCTGAAGTGGGTACCTCTGGCTTTGCCACCTCAGTCAGGAGCCCCGGCTCTCCTGAGGGCCTGGCTATGTGATAGATGCCCGGAGCCCACAGCCTCGGCTGGGCTCTTGCTTTTCAGCTTTGAGACTCCTGGTCCTTTTCTTCCTAGAGCTTTGTCATGTTAAAGACACACTCCCTGTGTTTGTGGAGAATCACGACAGACAGTGGGACCACAGCCAAGTGTGTCTCTCTGTGTGTGTGTGAGTGTGTGTGTTTGAGATTTGTTTAATTTTATGTGTATGAATGCCTGCATGTATGTGTGTACAACTTGTGATTCCTGGTGCACATGGAGGCCAGAAGGTGGTATTGCAGATCCCCTGGAACTGGAATTGCAGATGGTTGTGAGCTGCCATGGTGGTGCTAGGAACGGAACTTGGGTCCTCTGCAAGAGCATCTAACTCCCTCCCCCACCATCGTAGCCATCTTGTTTGGAAGTCCAGTACTGTCTTAGCATTTGCTCTGGACATACTTCCCTTCTCCACTGCCCAGAGTTACACCTGGTAGAGAGAGACAATGCTTGGTCAATGTGTGTTGCCTGGATAAGGGATGGGAGAGCAGAAAGAAGAGAATGGGACTTTTTTTTTTTTTTTTTTTTTTTGGTTTTTCGAGACAGGCTTTCTCTGTAGCTTTGGAGCCTGTCCTGGAACTAGCTCTGTAGACCAAGCTGGTCTCGAACTCACAGAGATCCGCCTGCCTCTGCCTCCCAAGTGCTGGGATTAAAGGCGTGCGCCACCACCGCCTGGCGAGAATGGAACATTTTTATTACTAGTGTCTACCTTTCCAATGAGAGGAGTCATAAGTAGGATATGGTGGCATATATCTGTGGTTTCAGCTACTTGAGGGCCGAGGCAGGAGGATTGCTTGGACCCTGGAGTTTGAAACACCTGGGCAACATAACAAAACCCTGTCTAGAAGAAAAAGGAGCGAGTTAATGAGAGAGGCAGAGCGGGTTCTGCTGGGTCCTCACTGCTGTGCCGTGAGGATAAAATAATTACTTATCAAGCGCAGCTCAGGAAAGCTGTACCCTCGTCTAGACAGCTGGAAATCCTCCCCACACCCTTAAGTGCAGTGTGCCAACTTGCTTTTGTCTACTAGAGTGTGGTTTCCTCCCACAGAGGACGAGCTTTGGATATTGGTTCTTGCCTTCCATCTTTTTGAGGCTGGGTCTGGCTTCTGGCACCTGAAGCACACAGCAAACCCAAGTCATTAGTATTTTGAGGCAGGTGCTTTTCCCTGCCAACCTGTCTCAGCCCCTAGTCCGCAGAGGCTTACAGGAGAGTTCTTTGGTTTTATGAGTCAGGGTCTCTTGTAGCCCAGGCTGTCTTAAAACCTGCCACGTAGTTAAGGATGACCCTGAACTCCTGATTCTCCTGCTTTTACCTTTTTGTGCATGTGTGGGCGTGCGTCCACGTGGGTGTATCAATCTGTGGAGTCTGTTCCCTTCTTCACCCGTGTGAAATCCTGGGGACCGAACTCATCCTGTCAGCCTTTATCTACTGAGCCACCTGACTAGCCCTGATTTGAAGTTTTTATAGCAGATACTAGGGCTGTAATGTCTGCCTTGTTCTGTGAATGAAACAGCCCCTCTGAGGCCCAGGCTCAATCCAGTGGTCAGGTTGGCAGTTGTGTAGCTGATAGGCTGAGGGTGGGGCAGGGTTGTAAATGATTCTCCTGGAGACTGATAAGTTAAACACCCTGTTTGGAGGAACCCGGAGGTATTTATTAATCTGACTCAACTGACATGAAAGCTTCCTGAAATCAAGGAGGGCATCAGGCCAAGCCTCACTCTGGCCCCACGGTGTTCCCGCTACTAGCAGCAGGTAATTACTGCCATGCTTTGGGCCTGGCTGTCCCAGCCTCAGATTTCTAGGTGTCCCACGAAGGTTCCTAGGTGAGAATAGTTACAATGTAGGCAAGAGGGCCTTTGGGAAAACATCCCAATCAAGGCAGGCTTGGAAATGAGAGTCTCAGCCTTGAACCACACAGGCCACCGTGACTGGGCAGGTGCTATGAGTGGGCAGGTTTCACATCCCTGAAGTTCCTCCCCTTCCCCGTGTCATCCAGGAGTCCGTGAGTGTCCTAGAGCTGTGGGGGGAGATAACCGGCACTTTGAAGTGCTGCTCCAGGCTGAGCACTGGCTGTACTCAATCCTCCCACTTCCTGTCCCTCCCTTGAGAAAGCTGAAGCAGAAACCAAATAGTATTTATGAGACAGAGATTAGAGCAAGCTACCAGGTTGTTTGGTTTTAATGAACTAGTTCTTTGGGCAGAGAACAGGCTGTGTAACCATTCTGGGTAGACCTCCAGATGGCCTTTCCCTGCTAGTTAGACTCAACCAGGAGAGCCTCGCTCTGAGGCTTCTGTGTGTCAGTATACATGCTGGAGAGGGAAGGGGCTGGGCCCCATTCTGGGAGCTATGGGAATGGTAGGGGTAGGAGAGTATGCAGCTCAGGCTGGCCTGGAAGTTGGGAGATCTTCTGTTTCAGCCTCCTTAGTTGCTGCTAACAGACATGCATCACAACACCCAGGCCTTTTCTTTTCTTCTCTCTCTCTCTCTCTCTCTCTCTCTCTCTCTCTCTCTCTCTCTCTTTCTCTCTCTCTCCTTCCCCCCTCTCTTTCTCTCTCCTTCCCCCTCTCCCTCCCTCCCTTTCTCCTACCCTCCCTCCTTCCCTCTCTTTTTTAAGACAGGGTCTCACTATGTAGCTTTGGTTGGCCTGGAAATCACTATGTAGCCTAGGCTGGACCTTGAAGTCGTGATGATCCTCCTGCGCCTGCCTCCTGAAGGCTGAGATTGCAGGTGTTTGCTACCACACCCAAGTTTCATATATGGGTAACCAAGATATAGTCCCGGTCCTGTTTTTTGTTATGTTTTGTTTTTGTTGAGAAAAGAGTCTCACTTTGTAGCCCTGGCTGGCCTGAAACTCAAGGTCTCCCTGCCTTTGCCTCTCCCAGATGCCTGTTCCACCATGCCAGGGTTTTAAAATCTTAGGATCCCTGAACTTAGAAATATTGAGGACCAGTTAAGGGGTCAAAAAGCGACACACTGACAACCAAGTGAGTAAGTTCACTTTGCAATGTCTAGGCCCAAGTGTCCCACTGGGTTGCCGTGGAGGCTTGAGCACGGCTGTGCAGTGGGATGCCTGAGTTCCCTTGACCTTCAGACTGATGCCTGATCCTGGACCTGCCTTCTTCCCACACTGGGGCCGTATCTGATGCCTTAGCCATGTGGGGCACCTCGTGGCAACACCCCCACCACTCCCCCCGCTGCCACCATGCTTGAGTACCTGGCGGAGCGGGATGTGGGAACAGTTCTAACAAACTGGCCAAGTAAAGACAACTTGCCAGAGTTGGTTAAACAGTCCCAATATGGTCTCCAAAGCATGTGGGAGACACGGAGTCAGGGTGGAACCTGTTCTCAGAGGGACAGTTTTACTAAAAGGTTTGGAAGAAAATGAAATTACTCTAAACCAGAAATGAAGAGCTGATGTGATTCAGTTATAGAGCGCTGGGCGTGTCATCCCCAGGACCTCACAAAACAAACAGGGATACATGGGTCATAATGTGAAATTCCCACTTATTTTTGCATTGGACATTTCATGGCTGTGACAAATATTTGAGTGGGAGAACCAATTCAAAGAGACTGGATGTAGCCGGGTGGTGGCAGCGCAGGACCTTAACCATCACTGGGAGACAGAGGCAGACAGATCTCTGCTAGTTCCAGGACAGCCAGGGCTACACGGAGAAACCTTGTCTCAAAAAACCAAAACAAAGGGCTGGAGGGATGGCTCAGGGGTTAAGAACACTGACTGTTCTTCCAGAGGCCCTGAGTTAATTCCCAGCAACCACATGGTGGCTCATAACCATCTGTAATGAAATCTGGTGCCCTCTTCTGGCCTGTAGGCATATAGGCAGGCGGAACAATATATACATAATAAATAATTGAAAAAAAAATCAAAACAAAGCCAGGTGGTGGTAGCACGCAAGCACTTGGGAGGCAGAGGCAGGTGGATCATTGTGAGTTCAAGGCCAGCCTGGTCCACAAAGTGAGTTCCAGAACAGCCAGAGCTGTAACACAGAGAGACCCTGTCTCGGAAACAAAACAAAACAAAAGCAAAACAAAACTAAAAAAAACAACAGCAAAACGAGAGGCTGGATTTAGTGAGCTCATTGGCGTTTCAGTCCGTGGTCAGCTGGATCTGTTGACTGTGGGCCTAAGAAAAGGAAGAATATTCTGTATTAGGTGTGTGTGGCTGAGGGGACAAGATAATGTCTTTCAAGGGCATGCACCTAATGGCCTTTCTCTAACCAGGCCCCACCTCCTAATGTTCCCACCACTGCCCCATAATGTTCACATCCTGACCCCATCTGTGGGTTAACATTGATGAAGTCAGAGACCCTCATGATCTAGCCACTTCTTCAGCTCCCCATATCTGAGCATGGCGTGAAGAACAAGCCTGCAACACATCAGCTTTGGGGGGGACACTTCTTATCCTTTTGAGCTTGAGGTTGAGGAGCCATTGTCACGTGGGAACTTTGCATGGTAGACAAGGCACGTGTAAGGCTAGGCTGGGATGCATGAGACCTTGTCTCAAAGGAAAGACAAGACCCCAGAGGCTCCAGGTTGACGGAAATCATGTGGCGTGTGTTTGGTAGTAGAAGGAAGAAGTTGGTTGTGGCCAGGCTGACCCTATTTACACTGGTGGCTTGACTTCTGAGGGCACTAACTGTGGGGTCTTGTCTTCCCAAATGGTTCTTATAGCACGTACACGCTCTTTTGTGAAACCTGAGTGAGCCGATTCTTCCCTTGTGACACAGGTCACAGAGTTGGGGCGGTGTACTTTTTCTGGACAGGCATGGGCCAAAACACTCCCTGCCTGATGCCTCTCAGGCTTGGGTTCAGTTTCCAGGTTACAGCCCCAGAGAGAGACGCACAACTGGGCTGCGGCTGTAAAAAGACCACTTCATTCAGAAAAGCAGCCTGGGGACGGAGCACAGTGACCAACAAACCCAAAGCTCTATCCTTGCATCTTTGCTCCCTGACCAGGGCCAGATGGTCCCAGATTTGCCTATCCTATAGCCTGGCCCAGAGATAGCTGGCAACACCCGCCATCTTGCCAAGGTGTACCATATTTGAGATGAATGGACGAGAAAAACCTCACCTATTCTAGAAACAGCTCAAACCTCAGGATCGATTTCTGAGTCGTCTTTGTACCCAAAGCCAATTGTTCTGGCTTTGTAGTGACTTGACCAGGCTGGCCTTGAACTCACAGATCCACCTGCCTCTGCCTCCCAAGTGCTGGGGTTAAAGGTGTGCGCCACCACCACCTGGCTGTAGTGACTTTACATCAATAGCACACGTCCTCCAAATCAAAAAGCTTTACTTTCTCAAAATCATTTTGGCTCTTTTTGGTTCTCTGCAGCTCCATATAAATTTTAGCATCCCCTTCTCAATTACTCTCCCTCTCTCCCTCTCCCCTTCTACATTCCCCCTGCCCCCCCCCCCCCCGCTTTCTGTGCTGGGGCTGAGTACCTTTCTCATGCTGGAGTACTCTACCACTGAGGTTGTTAATTAAGCTGGCATCAACCTGTCATCTCAGTACATGGGACAATGAGAAAGGAAGAGAGAGCAAAATGAAGGGAAGGAGGGAAGGGAGCTGTAACAAGTCTTTCTCTGTCCTACCAGCTCCCAAATAATGACACCAAGACTTATTAATTATGAAAGCTCAACCTATAGCCTGGGCTTGTCCCAACAGCTCTTTTCTACTTGCATGTATTCCTGCATACCAGAAGAGGGCACCAGATCTCATTATGGATGGTTTGAGCCACCATGTGGTTGCTGTGAATTGAACTTGGGACCTCTGGAATTGGCAGCCAGTGCTCTTAACTGCTGAGCCATCTCTCCATCTCCCCACTAAGCTCTTCTAACTTAAATTAGCCCATTAGTATCCATCTATGCGTTGCCATGTGACTCATGGCTTTTACCTCTCCTCTTGCATGTCTACTCCTTCTCTGTCCCTGCTGGGGACCCCACCTTCCTTCTCCCAGCATTCAGTTTAGTTTTCCCCACCTGCTTCTGTTCTGTCCTGCTCTGCTATAGGCTCAAAGAAGTTTTCGTTATTAATGGTAATCACAGTGTACAGAGGGGAATCCCACATCACAGTGTAAAGGAATATCCACAACAGGGAGCGGTAAAAGTGTGCATTGGAGCTGGGTGGTGGTGGCCCATGCCTTTAATCCCAGCACTTGGGAGGCAGAGAGACAGGAGGACTAAGAGTTTTGGGCCAGCCTAGGCTATAGA
Source organism: Ondatra zibethicus (assembly GCA_004026605.1). Classification (NCBI taxonomy): domain Eukaryota; kingdom Metazoa; phylum Chordata; class Mammalia; order Rodentia; family Cricetidae; genus Ondatra; species Ondatra zibethicus. The sequence goes on from PVIU01000403.1 coordinate 171,446, forward strand.
GTGTAACTGTCTCACCAAAAAACAAATCAGAACAAAACTTAAACTATGAATATGACCACATACAAGGTTGGATAGTTGGCTCAGTAGTTAAAAGAGTGTGTGCTGGTGATCCCAAAAATTCTACCAAGGAACTTCTACAACTCATAAACACATTCAGCAATGTAGCAGGATACAAGATTAACTCAAAAAAATCAGTAGCCCTCCTGTACACAGATGATAAAAGGGCTGAGGAAGAAATCAGAGAATCAACACCCTTCACAATAGCCACAAATGGCATAAAATATCTCGCAGTAACTCTAACCAAACAAACTTGTATGACAAGAACTTTAAATCTTTGAAGAAAGAAATTGAAGAAGACACCAGAACGTGGAAAGACCTCCCATGCTCTTGGCAGAATTAATATAGTAAAAATGGCAATCCTACTGAAACCAATCTACAGATTCAATGCAATGCCCATCAAAATCCCAACAAAATTCTTCAAAGACCTCGAAAGAACAGTACTCAAATTCATTTGGAAAAGCAAAAAACCCAGGATAGCCAAAACAATCCTGGGCAACAAAAGAACATCTGGAGGCATCATAATCCCTGACTTCAAACTATACTACAGAGCTACAGTACTGAAAACAGCCTGGTACTGGCATAAGAACAGACAGGAGGACCAGTGGAACCGAATAGAAGACCCGGATATCAATCCACACATCTTCGAACACCTGATATTTGATAAAGAAGCAAAAAATATCAAATGGGAAAAAGAAAGCATATTCAACAAGTGGTGTTGGCATAACTGTATATCAACATGTAGAAAAATGAAAGTAGACCCCTATCTATCACCATGTACAAAACTCAAATCCAAATGGATCAAAGACCTCAATATAAAGCCAGCCACACTGAACCTTATAGAAGAGAAAGTGGGAAGTACACTTGAACGCATTGGCACAGGGAACCACTTCCTAAATAGAACCCCAGCAGCAGAGACACTGAGAGAAACAATTAATAAATGGGACCTCCTGAAACTGAAAAGCTTCTGTAAAGCAAAGGACACGGTCAAAAAGATAAAACGACAGCCTACAGAATGGGAAAAGATCTTCACTAACCCCACATCAGACAGAGGTCTGATCTCCAAAATATACAAGGAACTCAAGAAATTGGACAACAAAAGAACACAAAATTCAATAAAAAAATGGAGCACAGACCTAAACAGAGAACTCTCAACAGAGGAATCTAAAATGGCTGAAAGACACTTAAGGAAATGTTCAACATCCTTAGTCATCAGAGAAATGCAAATCAAAACAACCCTGAGATTCCATCTTACACCTGTAAGAATGGCCAAGATCAAAAACACTGATGACAACTTATGCTGGAGAGGTTGTGGGGAAAAGGGAACACTTCTGCATTGCTGGTGGGAATGCAAGATGGTACAACCCTTATGGATGTCAGTGCGGCGATTTCTCAGAAAATTAGGAAACAACCTTCCTCAAGACCCAGTAATACCACTTTTGGGTATATATCCAAAAGATGCTCAATCGTGCCACAAGGACATGTGCTCAACTATGTTCATAGCAGCTTTATTTGTCATAGCCAGAAACTGGAAACAACCTAAATGCCCCTCGATCAAAGAATGGATAAGAAAAATGTGGTACATTTACACAATGGAGTACTACACAGCAGAAAAAAATAACGACAGCTTGAATTTTGCAGGAAAATGGATGGAACTAGAAAGCATTATTTTGGGTGAAGTAATCCAGACACAGAAAGACAGTTATCACATGTACTCACTCATAGGTGGTTTTTAAACATAAGGCAAAGAAAACCAGCTTACAGATCACAATTCCAGAGAATTTAGACAACAATGAGGACACTAAGAGAGACCTACATAGATCTAATCTACGTGGAAAGTAGAAAGTATAAAAAGACAAGATCTCCTGAATAAATTGGGAGTATGGGGACCTTTGGGGAGGGGTGTAGGAGGGAGGGGAGAGGCAGGGAGGGGAGCAGAGAAAAATGTAGAGCTCAATAAATATCATGGGGAAAAAAAAAAAGAGTGTGTGCTGTTCTTGCAGAGGACCCAAGTTGGATTCTCAGCACCATGTCAGGTGGCTCACAGCTATCTGTCACTTCAGCTCCAGGAGGACCTGACACCTCTGGCTTCCTCAAGCACCAGTACTCATGTGTGCACACATGTACACACACACACACACAAAATAAAAAGAACACAAATCTTAGCCAGGTGTGGCTGGTACATATCATTAATGCCAGCTTGGGAGGCAAAGGCAAGTAGCTCTCTGTGAGTACAAGGCCAGCGTGGTCTTTAGAGTGAGTTCCAGGTCCATGAGCCAGGGCTATATAATGACACCCTGTCTCAGATAGATAGATAGATAGATAGATAGATAGATAGATAGATAGATAGATAGATAGATAGATAGACAGATAAATAGATTGATAGAGATAGCCAGATGTGGTGGCTTATGCCTTTAATCCCAGCAGTTGAGAGGCAGAGACAGGTGGTTCTTTGTATTCAAGGCCAGCCTGGTCTACATAGGGAGTTGTAGGACAGCCAGAGCTGTTACACAGAGAAACCCAATCTTGAAAACCAAAAATAAATAAATAAATAGATAAATAAATAAATAAATAGCCTTTCAAAAAGAGAGACTATACAAAACCTGATAAAGAGCATCTCTCTATGAAAGCTGGGAGCTACCATCATATTTACTGGTCAAAGACTGATTGCTTTCCTCTTCTGAACAAAACAATAAGACCACTCTTATGCTCTTTTTTCTCTTCCTTTTTGCAGTGCTAGGGATGAACCCAGGGCTTTGTACTTGCAAGTGTTAAGGAGATAATTTGTGACCTATTCATGGGTGAAGAGAGAAGGTTTTTTGTTTGGTTTTGGTTTTTTCTTTTTCTTTCTTTCGTTCTTTTTTTTCTTTTTTGTTTTGTTTTATTTTGTTTTTCAAGACAGGCTTTCTCTGTGTAACAGCCCTAGCTGTCCTGGAACTTGCTTTGTAGGCCAGGCTGCCCTCGAACTCACGGAGATCCACCTGCCTCTGCCTCCCGAGTGCTGGGATTAAAGGCGTGCACCACCACTGTCTTGCCTGGTTTTGGTCTTTTCTAGGTTAATTCCTTTAAAGGGTTTCTCAGGATTCACACCCAGCAGTTTGCAGTGTTGCTAGACACATCTCAGGTCCATCTGTTGGCTGGTGTGGTCCGGATAGCCCAGGGTCTCTGAGGTGGCTCATCTGATTGCATCCAATATTCATCCCCTGAGATTCCTTGAAGGAATGGCTCAACAAAGACAGCAGCTGAAAGTCTTCTCTCTCTCTCTCTCTCTCTCTCTCTTTCTCCCCAGAGTGGCCACAAACCAGAAGGTGCGGGAGCAGGTTCGCCTGGAGCTGAGCTTTGTCAACTCAGACCTGCAGATGCTGAAGGAGGAGCTGGAGGGGCTCAACATCTCCGTGGGAGTGTACCAGGGCACCGAGTGAGTGAGCAGTGTTTTCCAGAAGCTCTCTGGGCCTCATCGTGTGTCCATATCCAGGATGCTACACCAAACTGGTGTAGTGGACCGGGCAGCGCAACTGGAGTGAAAGGGATGAACCTGTGACGGGGTTTGTAGGGAAAGAACTGGAGTGCAGATTGAATGCCAAAAAGTATAAACTGCTTTGATGTACGTATTTTACTCTGAAAAGTGGGAACCCATCCAGATGCCCATAGGAAGATAGCACAATGGGATCCTTTAGAAATGGACCCTGATAAATACTTGAGAAATGAAGACTGAGGTTCAAACCCATTCCCCAGGGAGTGTTTGAGGTAAGGCCCTCAGGAAATCACAAGGATTTATTCTCTGCTCCCTGTAGGTGAATCACGGAGGGTGGTGTGGAGAAGTACCCATGTTTAAGAAGAAATAACCAATGTGGTCTGGTAGCTCGGGGCAATAATCCTAGCTATTCAGTGAGCTGAGACAGGAGGATCATGAGTTTGAAGCCAGCTCAAGCTACATAGCAAGATACTGTGTCAGAGTAAAAAATAAAATGGTCAGGAGATGTGGCTCAGTGGTGGTAGAGCCCCTGCCTCAAATCCCTGGAGAAGACCAGGTGATACAGTGTTTGCTTAGTTTGCCTAAGGCCCATTCCTAAGTGTCACAACAAAGCAAAATAACCAAAATGCCCCCAAGGAAGTAGTTCCCATGTCTTTTGTATGGGGAAGCTGTGGCTTCTGAAGAAGTAAGTGGGTGAGCCTGGGTAGAAACAAGAGATAGTTTCCTGGACCAGCAGAAGGAAGACACTAGAGCATTTTGAGTCCCTTCGGAATGTGCATTTCTTAATACTAATCCTTGTATGTCACCTGGGGCATTTCTCAAAAGGAGAGACAAGCGTTCATGCCTGGAACCTTATTTGGCCTGCGACACCTGTGTTTATCTGGCTTACCTGTGGGCTCCTAGTGCAGTTTCAAAAACCCAGTGAGAACAAACAACAACAAACCCTACCCCACCCCAACCCCACCTCCTCGGCAAGATTCTCTTAGCCTGTGCTCTGGGGTTAGATTCTAGCCTTTCGTTCATAAGAGGCTCAGGCGTTCCGGGCAGGGTAGTAGCCTGTTCTGGGTTCCTGTTCGCTGTTGAAGAGCAGAGCTGCTCTTCCTACAAAGCTGAATGCTTGCAGCTCTGTGTGGCCACTCCTTGTGGTGGTTTCAGTTAATCTCCCGTGTCACCTGGAAAAGTAGAGGGACATGAGGATTCCAAGGGACACCTTTCATGTTTTCCAAGTGAATTGTCTCTTTTTAGTACCTTAGGCAACTCTTCTGTGAGGTGGGCAGAGAAGTCATGAGAAAATTCAGAGAGACCCAGGCCACAGAAAGTCATGTTAGTGCCACCCTGAGGCCCCCTAGTGTCCTCTCTCACTGGGGCAGTTGCTGCCCTTCATGAGGCCAGCACGGGAGGACTGGGGTCTCCAACAGTAAGACCCAGACATACCTGCTTCCCCCAGGGTTCTGTCTTCTGGGGAGGCCACAGGCCTGGGTTGGGTCTCACGTGCCTTTAGCACCATTGTGTCACAGAGGCCGTTTCAGCTTTCAGTCTCGGTCCACTCAACCCTGCCCAGCATTCCTGGCCTTCTCCCTGGGCCAGGCTCAGCAGCCCACGGAGGTCTCTTGTTACAGGTCAAAGAGCTAATTCCTTATTTGCAAAGCACAACACTTCCTTCTGGCCCTGCCCTTAGGAATGTAGGTCCAGGGAGCATTCACAGGTCAATCTGTGGGGTGACAAAGTGGCCAGTGGGGGGGACGTACAGTAAGATACATGGTATGACAAGTCCCTAAAAGAAGAGAGCATTGAGAGGTTCTATCAGGGAGATGCTGGGGGCGGGACACACATGCATGCAAGTGTGTGCATGTACACACACACACACAAACACACACACTGTGGTGACGAGTAGACCAGGGAGGTGACAGTGGTTGTAGCCTAGAGGAAGGTCCAGTGTGGCAAAGCGCATGTGGGAAATGGTGAGAACCCCAGACATGAGCCTCGTGCATTTGGGCAGCCCTGTATATTAACCCTAGCGCAGCTGTCCATAGAGGGCTAAGACAGAGATGAATCCAACCGAGACAGTAGGGGCCTGCTGTCATGTCCAGCGTCTTAGGATGCTGATGTTTGTGCTGGGTTGACCTAGAGGATGGGGGTCAGGGATCTGAGCTGGCAGTTGGAGGCAAGGCCATGGGTGCGAAGGGGCTAGGCTGGGGTGGGTTGCTCATGTACCTTTTGTGTTCTTATAGGGAGGCCTTCACCATTCCGCTGATTCCTCTTGGCCTGAAGGAAACCAAAGAAGTTGACTTTTCAGTCGTCCTCAAGGTAAATCTCAAACAGCAGGCTCTGGGCTCAGGGTGGAAATGATTTAGGCACCGTGATCCGAGTGTCAGGTGATGTCCCTGAGGTGACCCCAGAACCTCACTTGGCTGCTTACAAGGAGAATTTTGAATATTGATTCCTCTGAAACATGACATCATTCTGACATGCTGTCCGTCCCTGTTATGGTCTGGGACTGGACCCCAGGATGCTGTGCATGCAGACAAGTACTCTGCAGTGAGCTGTGTTCTTAGTATGTCCTTGGTGATTCTGTAGCTTCTTTTGTGTGCCTGAAGAAAGGCAGATTATACTCTATTTTAGTGTCTTTATTCTCAGAGAATTAAAAATGTACATTTATTTATATATACATAGATTTATCTGTGTGTTCTCTCTGTGTATGTGTGCATATGTATGTGTGTGTGTATATTTGTCTGTATGTGTATGTTCTGTGTGTGTGTGTTTACTTGCAGACAGGTGAACTTGCAAACCTTTATGGATGTATGGAGGTCAGAGAAGAATTTGCAGCTGGTTCTTTTTTTAAAAAAATATTTATTTATTTATTATGTATACAGTATTCTGTCTTCATGTATGCCTGCAAGCCAGTAGAGGGCACCAGACCCCATTACAGATGGTTGTGAGCCACCATGTGGTTGCTGGGAATTGAACTTAGGACCTTTGGAAGAGCAGGCAATGGTCTTAACTGCTGAGCCATCTCTCCAGCCCCATAGCAGCTGGTTCTTTCTTCCATCAGTTGGGTCCCAGGAATGGAAGTCAGGTCACTAGACTTGGCAGCAATTGCCTTTACCCTCTGTGCCATCTTGTTCTTTTTCTTTGAGACAGTCTCACCATGTAGCCCAAGCTGGAACTCATATGCATGAGATATACCTTTGAAGGCCAGAGGTTGTAGGCTCCCCTGGATCTGGAGTGAGGGGCAGCAGCAAGTAACCTAATGTGGGTGCTAGGACCCTAACCCAGATCCTCTGCAAGAGCAGGAAGTGCTCTTAACCTTGGAGCCACCTCTCCAGCTGCTCAAAACGTATCTTTTAAGAACAGCTGGTTAATACTTTGAAAACATCTTTGACCTGTGTTCTCAAGCAGAGACTGTTTATCTCTTGGTATAAATAAACCTTTATCAGGGGCATTTAAAATCATTATTGTTATTTTTGTGATAGATATGGGTATTTGCCTACATGGATGTATGGGCACCCTGTGCATGCAGTACTGGTAGTGGCCAGAAGAGGGAGCCGGATCCCCTGGAGTTAGAGACTGTTGTAAGCCACTGTGTGGGTGCTAGGAAATGAAGCCAGGTCTTCTGCAAGAGCAGCTCTTAGCTAGTGAGTTAAGTACGTCTCCAACCTCTCCAGGGTGTTCTTTGTTTTTCGAGATAGGGTTTCTCTAGTAGCCCTGGTTGTCCTTATTTTGTAGACCAGGCTGGCCTTGAACTCAAAAGATCTACCTGCCTCTGCCTCCCAAGTGCTAGGATTAAATGTGTATACCACCTTATCTGCCTTTTTTTTAACTTCCGCTCTTGTCAAATCCAGACCACATCCCTGTGTGTGTTTGGGGGAGCAGGGGTACTCCAGTTGGAGAAGGGTAGGTAGTAGCAATTTAGGATTCAAGGTTATCAGAAAATTGATTTCTTGGGAGGAAAACATCTGACCGTCTGCCACCCTCTCACAAGTGTGTGACCTCTGGCTGTGACCCACCATTGCTCTGTGGCTCTAGGCAGTGTTTGAAGAAACGTCTTCAGTCGTGTTTGTGGCATTGTTTCTTTAAGATCTAGCTTAGTGCCAGAGTTACAAGAATGCAGACATTTTTAAAGGCGACTTGTGTCATAGAAACCTGGGGATTTTATGGCTTTTGTAGAGATCCAAATAGGTCATGTGCCAAATTCCACATTAAAGCAAGAGAGAGAAAAAAAAAGCCCATGTTGTGCACATGGCCAACCACTGCTCAGCTGAGGTTTCCAACCGTGTCATTTTAGCCTAAAAGGGGGCCTGCCGATGTCAGTCATGCGCAAATGAGACCAGTTAGCAGACTTTCAATTTTCTCCATTCCACATTTATGCTTGAGAGAAACTCAGACACCGGAGGAGTGGCCCGTGAACTTGATCCAGGCGGTCGGGCGGGCAGTTCCATTTCAGGCCTGACCTGTGTTTCCTTGGAATGTTAGGTCAGGCAAGTCTCATGACGCGATTCGCTCTATTGAAAGACAGAAGCTCCCAAGTAGCCGTCTTCATTAGCAAGCACCACCAGGGCTGGAGCGTGTGCTTCAGTAAAGAGCGCTTGTCTAGTTTTAAGACTCTGGGCTCAGCTGAACAGTGGAGGCACGCACCTTTAATCCCAGCACTTGGGAAGCAGAGGCAGGCGGACGTTTGTGAGTTTGAGGCCAGCCTGGTCTACAGAGTAAGTCCGAGGACAGCCAGGCTACACAGAGAAAACCTGTCTGGGGTGGGGGAGGCCCTGGGCTCTATTCCCAGCATTATGAGATGTGGGAAGAAATGCCATTAAAATAAATTACTTTTCCAGGCAGTAAGGTCACGTGTGGCTCAGGATGGCCTTGAACTCCTGGCACTCCTGCCTCTACTTCTCAAGTAGGCAGCACGCCTAACTTTCTACGTTAGCAATACTGGAGTTTGGACCCAAAGCTGTGTAACTGGCTAGGCAAGTGCCCTGAACTACATTCCTAGCACTCACTTCTGCTTTTTTCTTTTGAGACAGGGTATCTATGTAGCCATCCCATCTCCCTGCCTCAGGCTTCTGACTGCCAGGTGTCCAGGCGCACCCTACCGTACCTGGCTGCCACACATAATGCTTCTGTGGCTTGGCAAGTTTCCCCCAAAATGTTGAATTTATTTTTTCATTAGTGCCTTTTAGTTTAGTGTTTATTTTCTGTGTTTGCATGCATATGTGTGTGCTGTAGCAGGTGTGCTCACCTGTGTGTGTCTGTGTGTGTGTGTGTGTGGGGGGGGAACCAGAGGTTAAAGTTGGGTGTGTTCTTCTGTCGAGCGCCACCTTATTTAGTTATTTGTTTTCTGGGACGCGGTTTCTCTTTGCGGTTTCTCTTTGTCTTCCTGGCTGTCCTGGAACTCGTTCTATAGACCAGGTGGCCTTGAACTACAGAGATCCACCTGCCTCCGCCTCCCAAGCACTGGGATTAAATGCACGCCCCACCACTGCCTGGCTGCACTTTTTTTTTTTTAATATACTACTTCGTTAACTCTTGGAGTATTTCCTATATTCAAGTCAGGTATTTTGGTCATTTTCACCCTCCTTCTCCCACTCCCCCATCTCCCCTGCCACTTCCCTACTTTACGCCTTTTTATTTTTATAACCCACCAAATCCTATTTGAGCTGCCCACATACTAGGAGACATGGGCCCACCCATGGCATCACTGTGGATCTACTGCAGGCCACACCCTTAAAGAAAACCAGCTCTCCTTCTATTGGAAGCCATCAGCTGTCACAGCTTCTCAGTTATGGTGGGAGTTTATGAGCTCTTCCTGCTCGGCTGGAGCATTGACTGGGTGGGTCTAGTATAGGTTTTACGAAGGCAGCCACAGCCTCGGTGGGTTCATGAGTGCACGGGTCTTCCCCAAACCACCTCACTGGTCTGAGGCAGGATCTCTCATTGAACCTGGAGCTCATTCAACCTTTTGGTTTTTAAGTATTAGGTCAATGAATTCCTAATCTCTGATTATCTCACCCTCTCTCCGAGACATTGGGGTTCCGAGCATGCACCATAGACCTAGCTTTTACGCATGGATACCAAGTTCTGATGCTTGTGCAGCAAGCACTTTGTCCACTATGCCATCTTCTCTCCCCCTTAATATATTTATTTATTTTTGGTTTTTGTTTTGTTTTCTTTTGGTTTGGTTAGGTTTTTTCAAGACAGGGTTTCTCTGTCTCTTTGGAGCCTCTCCTGGAACTAGCTCTTGTAGACCAGACTGGCCTCGAACTCACAGAGATCTGCCTGCTTCTGCCACCCAAGTGCTGGGATTAAAGGAACGCGCCACCACCGCCCAGCTCTTTGATTTATTTTTTAAGATTTTTGTTATTTTCAATATATATGTCTGTGCCCCCTGTGCATGCCTGCTGCCCCTGGGGGTTAAAAGAGGGTATCCAATCCTCTAGAATTGGAGTTACAGATAGTTATGAGCCACCATGTGTCTGGGAACTGAGCCCAGGTCCTTTTGAAAGAACAGTCATGTTTCTTAATTGCTAGTAATATCTTGAAACCTCCTCCCCCAACTTTTATATATTAACTTTTAGGATTTTTTTAAATTTCGTAATTTTCTTTTTGAGACAAGGTTTCTTTGTGTAGCCCTGCCTGTCCAGGAACTCACTCTGTAGACCAGGTCCAGGCTGGCCTCCAACTCAGAGAGGTCCACTTGGCTCTGCATCCCAGTGCTGGGATTAAAGGCATGTACCGCCACCTATCTAAAAATGTTTTTAAAAAGGAAGAAAAATAAAATAGGTAAACTTCAAGTTTAGGTTTGGATCCCAGAATATACTGTGTGTATACAACTAATCTGAAAACGCCTGCAGTCAAAAGCATCAACAGTCCCAGGGGTTTTGGTTAAGGGCTACTCGTCTAACTTGTATATGCTATTAAGCCTGTCGTGGGTCACCTCCCTGGGTCAGTGTGAGCTGGGTGAAGGGAAGGAGCTTCAGACAGTGCCTGGCAGTGCCCATCACTGTCTACTGAAGGACCACCTGCACTCAGAGCAGTTGTCAAACAGTGGGTTGCTGTGCTCTCAGTTAAAGAGTCCGTACTGGGGTATCTTCTAAGCCTAACCACCAGGGCCATTCACACAAAGGTCCCCATCCCATCCAGATATCATCCCTAGACCCAGGTCACATTGGCTCCAAAGGCCATGTGTCCAGGTACTGAGTCAACATAACGGTGGAGGGGTCTGGGCACTCGTGGGTCTGTCAGAAGTGGTTAATGCATCATCATTTAACCGCTACAGAGACATTGTTCCCTTCCTTTAGTTTTTTTCTTTGCATTAAAAAAAATTACTTTCCCAGCCTCATCTACTGATCTACAGAGTGAGTTCCAGGACAGCCAGGGCTACACAGAGAAACCCTGTCTTGAAAAACCAAAACTAAGAGAGATCCACCTGCCTCTGCCTCCTGAGTGCTGGGATTAAAGGCGGGCACCACCATTGCCCAGCCATGTGTTCCGAAGAAGAAAAAACAGGGAGGTCTGTGTTAGAATGGGCTAGGATGCTGTTGTAAAGGAGAGGGAGGATGAGGGACAAGGGTATGCAGGGCTATTTGTCTCGGAGGATCAAAGGACTGCCTCTGGGTAGAGAGGAGACAGACATGGCACAAAGGCAAATGGTGGTTTATAAAGGTAAAGGGGGATACACCTTGTTACCATGAGGTGTTTAATTTTAATTGGGTGTGTTAATTAGGAGAGCTCAAGGGGACTTCTGATTGATGGGCGTTGGTAGTCTGTTGCAGGAGGAAGATGTGCCAAATAATGGAATAGACTTCGGTGGTTAGCTTTAGGAATGTAATCTAAGGGTTTTTAGCAAGGCAGAGGGAATGGGGGAGAAAGGCAAGGCCTACCAGAGCCACATGCTGTAGTGGATAGTGTCCCTTCAGGGACAGAACCCCCACGCCCCTGGTCTTGTATGTGCAGGGTACCCTCGCCCCCGAGGTGCCGCTTCAGCTGCTGACTCATGCCATGTCTTTTTTTTTCTGACAGGATTTTATCTTGGAGCATTACAGCGAAGACAGCTATTTGTACGAAGATGACATTGCAGACCTTATGGACCTGCGGCAGGTGAGTCAGCTCTGCTTGCCTCGGCTTCGGGATATCCTGTGGCTGACACTCGTAGCCTTCGAGAGTCCCGGACGCTGGGCATGGGGAGTGGCTGTCAGGATCGTCGTGGCATTTGCTGCACCAGAAAACCATAGAAGGGGTAGACCTGCCCATGATGGGGCCGGGGCTGGGGTCCCAGATTCCTCACTTTGTGTCCGTCCCCTCCACTACCTCCCCGGGAGTTCATGCTACCCACAGCAAGGTCTGTTTGAGTGTTCCTGTATGGGTCCTAGGCCATGATCCTCAACTTGCTCACCCCTCCGCGTCTTCCTTTGCAGGCTTGTCGAACACCCAGCAGGGATGAGGCGGGGGTTGAGCTGCTCATGTCCTACTTCATCCAGCTGGGCTTTGTGGAGAGCAGGTTTTTCCCGCCCACCCGCCACATGGGGCTCTTGTTTACCTGGTAGGTGCTCTCTGGGGTCCCCTCTGCTGTGCGCCTCATTCTGACTGTGGTGTTTGCCTAGCAGGTGCCAGGGGCGGGGACTGTCTGTGAATCGATGTTTGTGTAAAGAACCAGAGACGGAAAGCCTGCTCCCAGGGCTTCTTTCCTGTCAAAACAAAGGAGCCTCGTGAAGGGGGCTGTTTTTCTGTGCGTTCATTTTGTCACTGAGGGAAAACCAGAGCTCTCAGGTGGCACTAATGAGAAGCAAGACAGATTTTTTTTGGGGGGGGGGATTCTTTTCTTTCATGGGGCAGGGCTGTGGGTGTGAGCTGGACCTGAGTTTGATCCCAATGAAAAGGGCAGCAAAAAGAGAGTTTTTGTTCTGTTTTGTTTGATTTTTCGAGATAGGGTTTCTCTGTCTAACAATCCTGGCTCTTCTGGAACTCACTCTGTAGACCAGGCTGGCCTGGAACTCACAGAGATCCACCTGCCTCTGCCTCCCGAGTGCTGGGATTAAAGGTGTGCGCCCCACGGCCGCCGCCTGGCTTGTTTTTAAGGCAGGATTTCTCCATGTAGTCCCAAGATTCCTTTAAACTGACCTCGAACTGGTTGCGACCCTCCTGTCTCTGCAACCCAAGTGCTGTGGTTACAGATGTGTACCGCCCGGAAGGAGGCTTTGAAACTTGAAACAAAACATTTGATTCTTTTCCGTGATAATTTAAAGACTATTATGGTTCCTCTAGAAAGGTTCTTGCTAGATGGTCAAGACTGTCAAAGTCACAGTCCTCCTGCCTCAGCCTTCAGAGGGTGCCAGGATGATAGGCATGGGCCAGCAGGTCTGGCTTGTGGGGATATTTTTCTTTTTCTTTTGAGATAGGGTGGTTTCCGATTCATGATCCTCCTGCCTCAGCCTCCTGAGGCTGGGATGGTAGGTGTCAGACTTGTCATCTTGCTTGGAAACAAAAGCCTGATTGCCTGTGCACCTTTGAATCTCACGCGAGAAGTGAGTTTTGTTTTGATGCGTCCAGAAGTGGCATTGACTAGCCACGGCATCATCTGTCTGATCAGAACCTATTTGTTTTGCACAGGTATGACTCCCTCACCGGGGTTCCGGTCAGTCAGCAGAACTTGCTGCTGGAGAAGGCCAGCATCCTCTTCAATATCGGGGCACTGTACACCCAGATTGGGACCCGCTGTAACCGGCAGACACAGACTGGGCTGGAGAGTGCAGTGGACGCCTTCCAGAGAGCTGCAGGTGTGTGTCCTCCAGGGCAGCCATGCTCCAGTCCTGAACCCACCGGACGGCACCAATGGTGCTGATTCTCTGACCCCAGCTGAAAAGAGTCTTGCTTGGGTCCTCTGCAGACCCATCAAGTACTAATGCCTTACAAGTCTGATAAAGGCCCGGGCATGGCTCCAGAACTAGAGCGCTTGCCTAAAAGCTACCAGTGAGGGACTGGGAAGTGGTTCAGAGGCAGTAGAAGGCTTGACCGGCTTGAGGGAGACTCTAGGGGCAATCTATAATGTCACACACATAAAGGAGGAAGGAATGGCTGTGAGACTTCTTGGTCAGGAGACTTACTCAGTGGTTGGCGTCATGTGATCTCAGTACAGTAGGGCTCATATGCATAGTGAGGCTTGTGGTTAATGATTAATTTTTTCCAGGTGAGTGGCTTCGGTGTCGGCTGGGACTATTTCTCAATAATGGGAATACAGTAACTTGCCCTAGCTAGTGAAGATGTAGCCTTTAGAATTTTCTATTAGTTGTTACTCTAGTGATATTTTATTTGTGTTTTAATAAAGCTTGCCTGAAGACCAGAATAGCAAAGCAGCCAAGCCACTAGAGAGTTCTTACCTCTGTCCTCAGTGTGACTGCAGACTTAATGCTCTCCACCAGACCTCAGACTGCAGACCGAGACTCTGAGCTCCTGTCTCCTCCCATTTTATATTCCTGCTGGGACTAAAGGTGTGTGCCACCACTGCCTGGCCTGTATGGCTGTCTAGTGCACTCTGATCTTCAGTCAAGTTTTATTTATTAAAACACAAATAATTCTCACTGTATGTTATTATATAGGTCAATACAGTGATCTATGCATAAGGGGACGTGTTCCAAAACATGTGTAAACTACTAACAGTTCTGAAGCCTGTTTGAGGCCTGGAGGTGGAGCTCAGGGATAGGACGTTTGCCTAGCATGTGTGAGGCTCTAGGTTTGACCTCCAGTGCTACAGACAAATGAAGGGAATGGAGAAAAAATTCCCACATATGCCCATATCTGTGATAGATTGGGCACAGTCAAAGATTAACAGCTAACAATAAAATAGAACAATGATAACAATGCAATGTGATAAATGGTATGAATTGCTTATTTCTGGAATTTTCCGTGCAATATTATCATATTACAGTTGGCTGAAGGTAACTGAGCCGGAACAAAGCTGAGCCTCAGATAAAGGGAATTACTGTTACTATTGGTTTTCGGCTTATGCTTAACCAGCCAAGTTTGCAAAGCCTGTAGCTGCTGATTTTAGCACTGTCAGGTACCGTGCACCAGGAGCCTGCTGCTTCTGTCACTCCCAGCCACTTGCGGGTCCTCCTGCCTCAGCCCAAGAGTTAGGGTGACAGACATGAGCCACCACAATCGGTGGCTTGCTCCTCCCTCTCCTGTTTTAACTTCATTACCCCTACAGCAGCTCAGCCTGATATGAACCAAAGTCAGGACCGATAAAGAAAACCAGCTTACACCAAGTTGTAAGGGCCGGGTGGTAGGAGTTGGTGCAGCCGGTCAGCCTGGTGCTGATCGTGGTATCAGAGGGCTCTGTGTCACTCCAGTCTAGCTGGCCTCTGTCCACATAATGAGGGTAATAATGGCTGTCATGATGCAGACCATAGGATGACCTCCGAGTGGCCAGTTGGATAAGTTTGATAGCTTTTTTTTTTTTAATCCTTTGAGACAGTTCATTATGTCGACCATCATGGCCTTTAACTCACTATGTGTACTAGGCTGATTTTGGATTTTGAACTTGAGCTGACCCTCATGCTTCGTCCTCCCGAGTGCCGTGATTATAAGTGTGTGCCACCACGCGCCACTCCAGCCTTGCATCCTTTTGCCCTCTCCCTGCGTAAGCCTGCCTGGAAACATCATTCTAAAACCCATGAGGTATCACAGCTTTGCCATTTTGACTCATGGAAGCAAGGTCTTGTTAATATTTAGCTCGGGCTGACCTTAAACTCTCGGTCTCTGGCATGCTGGGATGGCAGGTTTGTCTAATTGTGGCTGGCCTCTGAGGAGTCTTAGGGAGTCACACTTTGACCTGCCTCAGAGGCTTCAGAAATACAAACAAAGAAACTCAGTGACAAGACAGGCTGGGATGGAGGAAGAGAGGGGGCACACAGCCTGGGGCAGACACCATCCTTCTCTGGGGTGGCAAAACCAGCGTAACCAGTTGGATGGGAGGCAGGCAGTCCAGGCCCCTTCAGCTCCTGTTAACTGTCCCCCTGTCACTGCTTGACTCAGGTAACCTTTCTGGTGCCAGGAAGTCAGTAGTTGAGGGTGGCAGCGTGGGCAAGTCCAGCGGAGGATTCCCCAGGGAAAGCCCCGGCACCCCTCACTCACCCTACTGGCTCTCTGTTTTCTCCATCACATGCTCAGTCGTGGATGGAGTGTCCCAGGTGGGATAGAAACAAAGGTGCTCAGATGGCTTCCTGGCTTTATGCAGATATAAATGTCCTAGAAGAGAATCCAATGTAAAAGACCGTGGTGAGGGACAGATGTCATAAATTACAGTTTCGACCATTTCTTTTTTTTTTTTTTTTTTTGGTTTTTCGAGACAGGATTTCTCTGTGGCTTTGGAGTCTGTCCTGGAACTAGCTCTTGTACACCAGGCTGGCCTTGAACTCACAGAGATCCGCCTGCCTCTGCCTCCCGAGTGCTGGGATTAGAGGTGTGTGCCACCACCACCCAGCTCAGTTTTGACCATTTCTTACTGTAGTAACTACGCGTGAGACACAATCGTCTTATTGACTGTTGTTTTTAAGTGTGCAGCTCCTCCAGCACCCCTTGCGGCCATCAGCACCCCCAGTTCCAGTGTGGCCTCATCACGCACACTGCAGTGGCCCTATTTAGACATGTTTTTATTCGCTCGTTGAGACAGGGTCATTGGGCCACCTTTCTGCTTAATTCTTCCAAGTGCTGGCATTACAGGGGTGTGCCACCACGCCTGGCATCTCTAACTATCAGACTGCAATGTCCCTTTCCTTGTTCCTGTAGCTCCTAGTGACCTCTGTTCTACTTTACTCGTCTGAGTTTGACTATTCCAGGAACCTTACCAAACGAAATCTTGTACTGTCTGTCCTTCCGTGGCTGCTTTATTGTCCCCAGCTTGAAGTCTTCACTTATGCGGCCACACATCCGAGTTCCAGTCCCCTGTCTTTTGAGACAGGGTGTCACTGTGCAGCCCTGGCAGGCCTGAAATCTACTGTGTAAACCAGACTGGCTTGGAACTCATGGAGATCCTCCTCCCTCTACTTCCCCAGTGGCCTCCACATCGGGATTATCCCTCATTGGACTGGGGACAAACCTGGGGCTGCTCACATTGTAAGCGCGGCTCTCTACTCCCAGCTTTACCTTCAGCCCCTCAGTTTGTTTTGTTTTGTTTGTTTGTTTTTGTTTTTTATTTTTCAAGGCAGAGTTTCTCTGTAGCTTTGGTGCCTGTCCTGGAACTAGCTCTTGTAGACCAGGCTGGCCTGGAACTCACAGAGATTCATTTGCCTCTGCCTCCCAAGTGCTGGGATTAAAGACGTGCGCCATCACCACCCGGCTCCTCTGTTTTTGTTTTT
Source organism: Ondatra zibethicus (assembly GCA_004026605.1). Lineage (NCBI taxonomy): Eukaryota > Metazoa > Chordata > Mammalia > Rodentia > Cricetidae > Ondatra > Ondatra zibethicus. The sequence goes on from PVIU01000403.1 coordinate 188,327, forward strand.
GTTTTTGTTTTTTTTTTTTTTAAGGCTGGAGACTATTCCATTGTGTGTATCTGTAGTTATTTTGATCACCTGTTAATCCATCAACAGGCATTTGGAGTGCTCCATCTGTTGGCTAAGTCTTGTAGACCAGGCTGGCCTCGAACTCAGTCTGCCTGCCTCTGCCTCCCGAGTACTGGGATAAAAGATGTGTGCCACCACCACCCGGCAGCAGTCATGTCTTTCATGCAATTATTTAGCTCTGCACAAAGGGGTGGAATGGCTAGATAGCATGGCAACTGAGAGTCAGATAGATTTTGTGTGTGTGTGTTTGTGTGTGTGTAGCCCAGAATGTCTTTGAACTCTCCATCCTCCTACATCAGCTTCCCTAGTGCTAGGATCAAAGGTGTGTACCACGCACCTGGCAAAATACATATTTTTCAAGATGCTTTAGGATTATAGGTGTGTGCCACCTTTATATGTGTGTGTGTGTGTATATACATATATATATATATTATAGGTGTCTGCCATGTATACCTGTGTGTATGTGTGCATATATAATAGAAATATGTGTATAAGTTGTATATGCACATTAGGTAGATGTTAGATAGATAGATAATTTTTCTTTGCATTGGTAGTGACTTGTACTCAGGCACCTGGGGTGCTATGCAAGCACTCACTGATGAGTGATCCCCCAATCCAGTTGTATTTTCTTTTTTCTTTCTCTACAGTAGCACGATAAAACAAGTGTGATTTCCTACTAAAGAGCAACAAATTCTGTTTCTAGGGGTTTTAAACTACCTGAAAGAGACATTCACTCACACTCCAAGTTATGACATGAGCCCCGCCATGCTCACTGTACTGGTCAAAATGATGCTCGCCCAAGCCCAAGAAAGCGTGTTTGAGAGAGTCTGCCTTCCAGGGATCCAGAATGAGTTCTTCATGCTTGTAAAGGTGGCTCAGGAGGCTGCCAAGGTAAAGGCTTCTGAGTTCCTCTGACTTTTGGGTGGGCAGGATCTGCTGGTATGGGTGCCTAGGAACAGCGCAGAGGTGGGGGGCGGGTAGTCATCCACAACCTGAGCAATGGGCCAGCGCTTCCAAGGTGGCTGGCCTGCATTTGCTTGGCAGGTACCGGCCTTTCAGATACGGCTCATCGTGTGCCCATCTGCAACTTAGTCGACAAAGCAGCCTAATGACAGTTGGTTGAGCCTCTGTTAATGCCCATGCTGACAGCAGGTGGACTTGCTTGGCTTTATGCCTACATTCTGGAGCATTCTCCAGCAGGGGATTGATTCGTCTTAGAAGAAAGGACTCTTTCTCTGCAGCCGGGCCTGGGAGGGGCCCCTGTGCCAGGCTTTCCTTGCCCGCATCCCTTCCGTTTCAGGTGGCAGAGGTCTACCGGCAGCTGCATGCAGCCATGAGCCAGGAACCAGTGAAAGAGAACATCCCGTATTCGTGGGCCAGCGTGGCCTATGTGAAGGCCCACCACTATGGGGCCCTAGCTCATTACTTTGCCGCCACTCTCCTCATCGATCACCAGTGTAAGGCTTGGGCTCAGGGCTGTGGGCTTGCTCCCTTTGGGGCTTGAGGAGCTGAAAGGGAACTGCCTTCCTGCCTTGGATTTAGGCCCGCCACAAGGCACCAGGTGGAAAAGACACACTGACCTAAGTGGCTATTACACAGGTCTGTGGAATTCAAGGCCAACCTCTCTAATGGAAGTCAGGGGGATAAATAGCTTCATTTTGTTTTTGAGACAGGGTTTCTCTTTGTAGCCCTGGCTGTCCTAGAACTCATTTTATAGACAGACTGGCCTCCAAATCGTAGAAATCCACCTGCCTCTGCCTTTCAAGTGATGGGATTAAAGACATATACCACCACACCCATCTTAAAATTATATTTTAATATTTATTTAAAATTTTATTTATGTTGTCTTAGCTACCCATGTATTGCTGAAAAGAGTCACTATGACTAAGGCATTTAACTTGCTTACAGTTTCAGAGGGATTAGTGCATGACCAGCATTGCAGGGAACATGGCAGGAGGCAGGCATGGTGCTGGAGAAGCAGCTAAGGGCTCCATCCTTATCCATTGGCAGCTGGCAGGGAGAGAAAGAAAGTCACTGGGTCTAGTGTGGGCTTTTGAAACCTCAAACCCCACACACATCCTCCATCAAGGCTACACCTCCTAATCCTTTACAAACAGTTCATCAACTGGGGACTAACCATGCAAATATATGAGCAAATGTGGGCCATTTTCATTCAAACCACCATCTGTGAGTATGCATGATTGTGTATGTGAGTGCAGTGCCCATAGTGGCCAGAAGAGGGTGCTAGCTGCCCCAGAGCTGGAGATAACAGGGAGTTGTGAGCTGCTCCGTGTGAATGCTGGAACTATACTAGGGTCCTCTGCAAACCAATATGCACTCTTAACACTGAGCCATCTCTGCAGCCCGAATTATTTTTTTTATTTTTTATTATTATTTCAAGACAGCATTTCTCTGTGTAACATCCCTGGCCATCCTGGAACTCACTCTGTAGACCAGGCTGTCCTCAACTCACAGCGATCCACCTGCCTCTGTCTGCCTCCCGAGTGCTGGGATTAAAGGCGTGCGCCACCACCACCCAGTTTATTTTTAATTTTGGAAGTTTTGGGGTTACTTACTCAGTAGTGTTTATTTTAATTCATTTAATTATTGTATATCTAATTAGAGGAGGAGGCCTAGGCTGGTCTTGAACTCAAGATCCTCCTGCATTAGCCTTTCAAATGCCACCACACACATCCTCAGATAGTATTTTGCTCTGTTTTGTAGGAAAGGATGTCATGCAGCCCAAGCTGGCCTTAAACTCCTGTTCTTTCTGTCTTGCTCTTAAGTGCTAGGCTTATAGGTATGTGCCACGGTATCTAGCTAAGGTGATATATTTTTTATTTTAATGAATGAATTTGTATGTGCTGCTGAGCATCTTGGCTGATGGATGGTATTTTAAATTAATTAAAATTAGTGCCAAAAAATCCGTGATTAAAATTTTAAATAAAAAAATGGGCATGGTGATGCATGCTTTAAATCCCAGCATTCCAGAGGCAGAGACAGGTGGATCGCTGTGAGTTTGAGGCCAGCCTGGTCTACAGGGTTCCAGGACAGCCAGGGCTACACAGAGAAACCCTGTCTCAGGGAGGAAAAAGTCTGTATTGAGCCCTAGTACAGCCCAGTTTGAGAAGGATTGATGCTTTACTCACTGTGGGTCTTCTGTTTGAATAAAATTCCACCACATACGCAGGCTGGCTTCAGGCTCACGGTCTCTGCCTCAGCCCCTCAGCACTGTGCGTGAGCCACCACACTATACCTTCATCCAGATGTTTTTACAAATTATGGGACTGGAATATATTTCCATCCCACTCACTGCATGAACACAGTTAGCACTACATATCACACGCTTGGGCATGCAGCTTAGTTGTTAGACGGCTCGCCTAGTATGCAGGAAGCCCTGGGTTCAGTCTATACCACTGAGAAAGCCCGGCGTGGTGGTGCGCACCTATACCTCACACTTGGAAGGTGGAGGCAGGAGCATCAGGAGTTTAAGGTTATCCTCAGCTACATAGTAAGTGCTGGGCCAGCTTGAGCTATTAGAGACCCTAACTCCCAAATTAACAAGAAAGACCTCTTCCAGGGAAGACAAAGGAAGGAAGGAGACTTACGGGGGTATGGCAGCCCCTGGGAGGAATGCAGAGGGGGCAGCCACAGGGTCACAACTGTGTAAGAAGGCTCCAGATAATGATCAACTTGGAGGAGGAGGTAAAGGAGTTGGATCCAGGGTCAAATCCTGAACCTCTAGTGTGTGGCTGTCCCCTTGGGAGCAAAGGCTTAAGGCCTGGCAGCCTGGGTAAGGAGTTTGGTGGCATTGTTCAAGCAGAGCTGGGGCTAGGGCACTGTCTCCAGAGAGATGTAACTTGGGGCTGTCTTTGCAGTGAAGCCAGGCGCAGACGAGGACCACCAGGAGAAGTGCCTGTCCCAGCTCTACGACCACATGCCGGAAGGGATGGCGCCTCTGGCCACGCTGAAGAATGACGGGCAGCGGATGCAATTAGGTGCGTGCTCCTGTCCTGGGGCTGGGCTCTGCTAGCTCCACAGCCCCCAAACAGGGCTCCGAGGGAGGGCTTGGGAAGGGGACCACCCTGCGTTGAGAAATTGTGTGGGCCTGCCCTAGTCACAGACGGCTTTCCAGATCTGTGTCCTCACCGCTCCTTGAGTGCCCAAGCTTCCGACCACAGCCAGGCTTTTGACTGTCTCCTAACATTGTGGCTGTTCATGGATGGCCCTGTTGTTGCTCCTAGTCCCCTCTGCTCCCTTCCCCTCCTCTCCCCCTTCTCCATTCTCAGAATTGGGAATTGAATAAAGGGCCTCATGAATGCTGAGCAAACACATTACCACTAAACTACACCCCTGCCTTTTTAATATTTTTCTTTTGGGAACAAGTTCTTGGTAAAATGCCCAACTCTGTAGCCCAGGCCAACCTTGAACTTGCTATCCTCTTGCCTCAGCTTCCCCAGTGTAAACAGAGGCGGAGCTTTTCTTTTGACCTGACTGCCTGGTCCTAAGTAATCACACAAAAGCTTCTATTAATTACAGAATGTTCAGCCTATAGCTCAGGCTTATTATTAACTAGCTCTGACAACTTAAATCAACCCAGTTCTAGTCATCTACATTTTGCTGCGTGGCTCCGTGGCGTCACCTGTCCTCTAGGACGTCTTGTTTCCCCAGCGGCTGGCTTGCATCTCCCTCAGACTCCACCCTTCTTTCTCCCTGTATCGCCGGTTGGCTTTCCTGCCTAGCCTTATTCTGCCTGGCTATGGGCCAACTCAGCTTTATTATTAACCAATGGGAGGAATACATATTTCGCAGTGTACAGAAGGAGTATCCCACACCCAAGTGCCGGAATGCACTGGTTCCCATTGTTGTTTTTGATGCTTCACCAACGGCGAGCAAGGGCTGGAAATGGGGTATCCTGGTTTGGTCGTCAGCATGAACATCTCCCCATTTTGGTGATGGTGGCTCTGCCTCTGGGGTGCCTTGGCCATGCCTGGCATTCCTGCCTGCCTCCCTCACTCCACATTTGGTCAGCAGATTATACAGGCTTTACCTAGAAAACATGGCTGAGGTCTCACCTCCTCTTATCCCACCATCCTGGCTGAAGTCACGTCAACAGAGCTTACTTAACTCATGCTGACTCCGTTAAACCCTGCACAGCTCTGTGAGATGGGCCTGGTAGGACCCCCATTTTCACAGCTGTGCTCCCTATTTCCCTGTTCCCACAGACCCTGGCCTCCTTAGTTCTCTGCTCACACCCTAGTGTGTCCCTTTGGGCACTTGTAAGGTCAGGAGTGAGCTGGTCCTTGCTCTGACTCATTCTGCCCTTCTTCCCAACCTCCCTCCAGTCATAACCTCCTTTCCTAGAAGACCTGGTTACGTTCCGGTCCCAGGGCGGTTGCACTTGTGTCTTCTCTTAGGGGCGGCCTCCTCTCAGGCATCGCCATGGCTGCTGTTTTACTTCAGAGCTGTGCTCCATAGTAAACCTAGCTGTCCACTTGGTAGAACCTCGCTCCGCCTGCAGCCCTGGGTTGGATCCCGAGGACCAGACAGGTGTGGGAGGACATGCCTGTGATCCCAGGACTAGGGAGGAGGAGGCAGGAGGATCAAAAGTTCAAGGTCAACATTGTCTACCATAGTAAGCCTGGGATATTTGAGAACCATCCACCACTCCTACCCACATGCACAAAAAAAAAAAGAAAGAAAAAGAAAGAAAGAAAGAAAGAAAGAAAGAAAGAAAGAAAGAAAGAAAGAAAAAGGAAAAAAGAAAAGTTACTTTGGGGGCTGGAGAGATGGCTCAGAGGTTAAGAGCACTGGCTGCTCTTCCGAGAGGTCCTGAGTTCAATTCCCAGCAACCACATGGTGGCTCACAACCATCTGTAGTGAGATCTGGTGCCCTTTTCTGGCGGGCAGACATACAGGCAGATAGAAACACTGTATACATAATAAATAAATCTAAAAAAAAGTGACCTCATCAAATACACATGCGTGTACACACACAAAACAGGAATTTTTTTTTTTTCCTTTTTAAAGTCACTCAATCAGAAAAGCCTTTCTTGGTCTAGGAGATGTTTCTATCTGCAGGTAAAGGACATCTGCACCGGGCCATTGGCTACCACGAGGAATCGCTGAGGGAGGCCAACCTGTGCAAGAAGCTGCGTGACATTCAAGTGCTCCGGGATGTGCTATCCGCTGCCCACCAGCGTACTCAGCTCAAGTACAACCAGCACCGAGAGGATGACGATCTTCTGAACTTGGTTGACGCTCCAGATGTCCTTTGTGAGTGATGGGAACCGCCAGCTGGCTGTGTGGCACCTGTGGAGTGGGGGTGCTTGTGGCTACAGCTATACAAGCCTGTATCAATTTGGCCTTCCAGGACTGAATTGAAGAGGGACCTAGTACTAATCCTGTTGGATATAGTGACTGTAATTCTAGTATTGAGGAGGTAAGGCAGGAGGATGCTATAAATTCAAGGTTAGCCTTCATCTGGGCTATATAGTAAAACCCAGGGTGGAGGTGGGAGGTGCTGCTCTTACGTTGGCCTTTCCACCCTGTCCTCACCTTCACCTCCTCACCTCAGCCTCAGTCCCTACCCTCTCTCAGTCCCCACCTCCTCTCAGTTTCAACCTCCTCACAGTCCCGCCTCCTCTCAGTCCTCTCTCAGTCCCCGCCTCCTCTCAGTCCCCGCCCCTCTCAGTCCCCACCCCTCTCTGTCCCCGCCTCCTCTCAGTCCCCGCCCCTCTCTGTCCCCGCCTCCTCTCAGTCCCCACCCTTCTCAGTCTCCGCCTCCTCTCCTGTGCTTTCCTTGGCATGGTGGTTTAGGGTCTCCTGGTCTTAATTCTGTCCTCCTGAACGGGCTTTGCTAATCCCTCTGCTGAGTCTTCTTGACCAGCCCAAACTCCTAACCTTTCCCTGAGCATTGCTGTCTCTGATTTGGTTTGGGTACACCCCTCCTCATGCTGTCCCAGGCCTGCTCTGGGCTTCAGTGATCTCTCTCAGCCAGAGATGCCTGGGGCTTCTTGGTCAGCCCTGCAGCTTCTGCCAAGGACTACTCTGGCTGTCTTCTTTCCCACCTACCTCCCTAGCTTCGAAGCCAGATGTGCGCCTGTTTCTACTCCCGAACTTGCTCTCTCCCTTTTGTGGCCCCAACATTTCTGACTGTCCTAGATGTCACTCGCAGCAGTGTTGAGGTGGCCTGGACAGTTATTGCGTTGCCGGGGAATACAAGTCATGTCTCTGCAGGACCTCACTCAAAAGGTCACATTACAGGGAGGGATGATTAGGATTTTTTTTTAAATTAGAGATGAGAAATTGGAGGGTAACCTAGTTGAGTCAGGGCCCTCTGAGGATGCAGAGGAAAAACCAGTTCAAGCTGGGCGTGCTGGAGCCTCGGCAGCATTCCTCCTGCAGGGCATGGGGCAGGTCCCTTTGGAATGGAGAGGACTTGTGACCTGCTACCAGACCAGCATCTGTCAGAGAATGTCTGTATGGTCAGATCCTAGACAGACAGATTAGAGCTTTGCTGATTGCCTGGAAGGACAGGAGTTTTAGTTTCTATCGCCTGCTTCAGGGGAAGGAGTTATGAACCAGGAACTATGGATGAGAGTAAAAAAAAAATTATATATATATATATATATATATATGTATCATAGTATCTCACCCGCTCTGTTTCTAGTTACTCTGATCTTGGTCTCTAGAGTTCCGTCCTTAGAGATAGGACCTCGTCAAGCTGGAATACTGGGCTCTTCTATGTAAGTCTTAGCATTTACAGTCGGCCAGCCGCCACGGTGTATTGAAGATAAGGAAGTAGCTGGGGCTGATTCCTGTGGGTGTGGCTCAGTGGTAGAGCCCCTGCTTAGAATCCCCTAGTGAGGGGCTGGGGTGTGGCTCAGTGGTAGAGCCCCTGCTTAGAATCCCCCAGTGAGGGCCTGGGGATGTGGCTCAGTGGTAGAGCCCCTGCCTAGAATCCTCCAGTGAGGGGCTGGAGTGTGGCTCAGTGGTAGAGCACCTGCCTAGAACCTCCCAGGGAGGGTCTGGGGGCGTGGTTCTGGGCACTTCCTAGTTTGTATAAGGCCCTGGATTTGATCTCATGTGCAACCAAAATTCAGACAAAGAGGAAATGCTTATGGATTCAAGTTCATATCCCAGGTGGCCTTATATCAGGTGAAAGTGGGAATGCCTGTTAAAGATTCCACTCAGATGCTGTATTCCCCTCAGCCCAGGAGCTAGACACTAAACTCCATGCTCTAGAGCAGACAGAAGCCCACAGGAACCCAGTATCCTGTAAATGTTCCTAAGAACCGGCAGGGTCGTTATGTTAATGGAGGTACTCTGCCTTGGTGACCATGGCTTTCTGACAGCAGAAAGTGGGTCGAGACCCCTTTGAGGGGGTCAAATGACCCTTGTACAGGGGTTGCCTAAGACCATCAGAAAACACAGATCTTTACATAACGATTCATAACAGTAGCAAAATTGCAGTCATGAAGTAGCTACAATGTAATTTTTTGGTTGGGGTCACCACAACAGGAGAAACTGTAATAAAGGGCCACAGTGTTAGAGAAGATGGAGTTGTGTCTGGTTGTCTCTGTCCCAGCTCCGAATGGTTTAAGGCCTATAGGGAGTGCCCCAGTGAAAAGCATAGTCACCTAGGCCAGGTCTGAGGGGTTTTCCGTCTATGCTGTGAGGTGTTTAAGCCAAGGAGACTTAGTGTTTTTGGAGGGAGGTCTTGAGATCTGAGTTTTCAAATGTTACTTTCCGTGACATGTCTACTTACCCTAATCCATAATCTTCTTTAGCAAAAACTAAACGAGAGGTGGAAATAACGTCCCCCCAGTTCTCCAAAGTGACAGTCACAGACTTCTTCCAGAAGCTGGTACGTCAACCATTTATTTCATAAATTACCTGAAGACTTTTGTTGACCCTTTTAACTTTTCTCTTTATTTATTTACTTATTACTATTATTATTATTATATTTTGTTTTGAGACAAGGCTTCTCTGTGTAGCCCTTCTGTCCTAGAAGCTGACCCTGTAAACCAGGCTGGTCTCAAACTCAAGGAGTTCCACCTGCTTCTGCCTCCTAAGTGATGGGATTAAAGGCATGTACCACTATGCCTGGCCCTATTAAGATAATTAGTAGGCTTAGGGGTATAGCTTAGTCACAATACGCTCCCCTAGCATGCACAAAGCCCTGGGTTCGAACCCTAGTAGAGTAAGAGAGACTATGAATGAATTTCTAAAAGATCATTTTATTTTAAATATAGTGGATACATTAGAGACAGTGTCAATATTGTTCTTATATGATGGCACTGGCACACATTGCCTCTGACATGACATTAGGCACAATGGGGCTGGTTGAGAAACAAAGGCAGGGACATCCCTTGACTCCATGTGTTTGAGAGCAGCCTGGGTCACGTGGCAGTTCTGCCACCAAGCCCTTCAACCGCACGACCCTCTCTTCCCAAGGGCCCCCTGTCTGTGTTTTCGGCCAACAAGCGATGGACGCCTCCTCGAGGCATCCACTTCACAGTGGAAGAAGGGGACTTAGGTTTCACCTTGCGAGGGAACGCCCCAGTCCAAGTGCACTTCCTGGACCCTCACTGTTCTGCTTCGGTAAGTGGGAGGGCCCACAGGGATTGGGGAGGAGTCAGAGTCAGCAGCCTGGACCCAAGTAGCTGGGGGAAGGGTGGGGGGAATGGAGTTTTGGGTTTGGCCGTGCCAAAGGTTTAACTCTAAGTGAAAGGCATACCTACCACCACTACCCCTCAAATGAATTTTTGCTTCTTGTAGTAAACTTTTATGCAAATGTCGGGCTGGAGTGTAGTTCAGTGCTGGGGCACCTAATTAGCATATGGATGTACTCCCCCTCCCCCCCCCACAATCAAAAGACAAAACAGACTTACACCAATGGGTACTTAGACCATGAATCCGGGGACACAGTCTGGAGTTTAATGAGAATCCCTGACATTCATCCAAGCAATTCTTTTTAGCTGGCAGGAGCCAAGGAAGGAGATTACATTGTTTCTATACAAGGCATGGATTGTAAGTGGCTGACCATCAGTGAAGTTATGAAGTTGTTGAAGAGCTTTGGGGGAGAGGAAGTTGAGATGAAGGTCGTGAGCCTACTGGACTCCACATCATCCATGGTGAGCGCAAACACCCCTGGTGGTGAAGAATGGGTGGGGGGAGGTCAGTGAGAGTTTGGCCTTGGCCTTGTCAGCCCCCTGTCTCGCACCTGCGCAACATGGCAGGAGCATCTGAGGCCATCCCCGGTTCTCTCTGCTCATCATCCTGGCAAGAGCTTGCCCTGGGTCAAAGAGAAATTGAAAACTGAGTTTTATCACAGGAGTAATGGGATAAAAATGCTCAGTTAGAACTGAGCACAGTGTAGACCTGGAATCCAGGTGAGGTAGCAAGGTTTCAGGCCAGCCTGGGATACACTGTGAGACTCTGTGCCGGATGGATGGATGGATGGATGGATGGACGGATGGATGGATGGATGGATTAAACACATGGTGGGATTATGTAGAAGGGCTCAGAGACCATGACAGTCATTTCCTGTGAGATCTTGGGAAGTGTTTGCCGCTTCTGTAAGTTCATGTGTGAAGTTAGGGCCTTTGACTGTTTACCCAGTGGGAGGAGGTGTATACTAAAGTGTCAGGTTCACTTCTGCACTTTGCATACTTTACAGTGTACCCTAGACTGTGCACATTATCACAGCTTTTATTCACGGTACTTTGAGCCTAAGCTTGTGCCTATGGTAGTCAGTGTTCCATTACTATAACAAGAGACCTGAGGCAAACTGCTTGTGAAACAAAGAGGTTTATTCAGCTCACAACTTGGGAGGTTGAAAGTCCAGATCTAGTGGCCCCATTGTTCTGGTTATGTGGTGAGGTAGACAGCATCATGATGGGAGAGTGTGGAAGGGAGGGCTCACGGTGGAGAAGAGGAAGCCAAAGCTACCAGGGTCTCAGTTCTCTCCCCAGTGGACCCAAGGGCCTCTGGGAGACTTGCACAAAGAAAGCAAAGCTTGGGTGTGATTTTGAAAAGATTAATATGGTCCAGTGTCCAGCAATGGGAACAAGGCTGACAGAGCTTGAACTCGTGTAAGTAACGAGAAGGAAAAACCCATGGAAGAGACGTAAGAAGAGTGTGTGAGGGAGGGATGGCTCAACAGCTAAAACCTGTTCCTGTTCCTGCAGAGGACCTGGGTTCAGTCTCCAACACCCACGTGGCAGCACACAATGGTATCTTGCGCCCTCTTCTGGCTGCCTTGGACATTGCAGACACTTGTACACATGAAACAACAAACAAATTTTTAAAAAGAAAGAAAATAAGGGTGTGCTGAGCACAGCACCAACAGGAGCACAGAGTGTTCTAGAGGGATAGAAGACCTGTAAGACCTTTAAACAAGTGTGCTGTGACCAGAGGGAACTACAGGAAGTGGAGTGGAGGGCTTGTTTACAGGGGTGGAGTTTGGAAACCATTCAGTCTTTACAGAAGGGTGCTGACGTAGTCTGGTGTTTGTTTTAGAAGGAGAACTGCTGCCTAGAGGCAGGCCATGCGTATCTGGCCAAGTGGTGTAGCCTTTACGTGTGCACATGCGTGTGTGTATGCACGATGTTCATATGTAGCATTTGGCAGCTGTATTCTTTAACTTCATGTTGCTATGACTGAAGTAAGCAACTTAGGAGAGGCTTATAGTGACTCTTGTCTTCGGGGGACACAGTTTGTCACAGTAGGGAGGGCGTGGCAGCAGGAGTGGGTGTTTGTCCTCACATCTTGATAGATCAGCAGATGTCACCTTCAAGGCCCATCTGGGAACCCCCATTTCTGCGAGCTAGGCCACCATAACAGTTTCCATAGCCTCCCAAGGTGAGAGCAATCCTTGAAACAGCCAAAAATAAATCAGACAAGGACGTTGAGACTCACAGGGCCCTGGAAGGAACCCATGGGAAATGCTGTGGGATGGGGACACATAAATGAAATCCATGGTGTTTCTGCACAGGCAGTCAAGCCCCCCCCTCCCCAAACAGAAGTTTGTCTGAAAAGAGCTTAAACAGGCAGCCATGCATGGTCTTGACCGATGCTAGGAATTTAGAGTCCATAGAGCTTGCTCTGCTTCCATGACCAATCAAAGTTTATTTCTGTTGCTGCCCTGCCTTTGAACCAGGCAACAAGGAACCAGACATGGTGGTTAAAAGCAGTTGTTTGGCCGGGTGGTGGTGGCGCACGCCTTTAATCCCAGCACTTTTGAGGCAGAGACAGGTGGATCTCAGTGAGTCTGAGGCCAGCCTGGTCTACAGAGTGAGTTCCAGGGCAGCCATGACTGTTACACAGAGAAACCCTGTCTCAAGGGTGGGAGGGAAGCGGGGAAGCAGTCATCCAACACACACACAGCCTGGCTGAATTTGAGTTCGGCTTTAACTGGTCAGGTGCCTTGGGCAATTCCACGAAAAGCTCTGAAGTTCAATACAGTGGGGGGAAAGGGTCTGTGTCTTGGGGTCTTATCAGGCCACTGTGAGTTCACATAGGGAAGGCCCCTATGGCAGGGCACGAGATCCGTTTGTTTATATAATAGGTGTGATAATGATGCCCAGTATTGTTATGGTTGTTCTTTGTAGCCATGTGAGACTTCAGGTAAAGACACTTGAGCACTGTTTGCTTTTAAAAGAAGAGGTCTGGTTGATTAGTCTTAATTACGTGTAGGTGTGTGTCTGCGTGTGGGTTGTGAGTTCAGGTGCCTGGTGTGGGAGGTCTGTGTGTTGCTTTTATTGGTTAATGAATAAAGAACTGCTTTGAGCCTATGGCAAGGGCAGAACAGAACTAGGCGGGAAAAGCTAGGCTGTATGCTGGGAGAAAGAGGGCGGAGTCAGAGAAAAGCCATGGAGTC
>PVIU01000403.1:201372-331145 GCA_004026605.1 Ondatra zibethicus
GGGAAAGAAAAAAAAAAAAAAACAAAAAAAAACCACAAAAAATTCAACTGGACCCTGGGAAAGAAAAAAAAAAGCTAGAGCAAATGGGTCAAGCAGTGATTTAAATAATATGGTTTCTGTGTGATTATTTTGGTTCTGGGCACCGGGATGAACAAGCAACCCTTCCGGCAACAGGTGCCAGAGCGTTGGGTCCCTCGGAGCTGGAGTTACAAACAGTTGTGTGCCTTTTGACACGGTGCTGGGAACTAAACTCAGGTCCCATGGGAGAGCCACAAGTGCTCTTAACCACTGAGCCATCTCTTGGCCTCTGAACACTGCTTATGACGACTTTCCTTCAAAATAAAATGGTGAGGACTGGGGATGTGGCTCAGTCACCTAGCGCTTGCCTAGCATGCCCTGGGTTCCTTCCCAGTGGGAGGAGAACAAAGGAAGGGCTGTGCCCACCCACCTCAGTCACCTGCCACGCTTTGTTTTGACTGGTAGGGTCCGCACTCCTCCCTGGAGCACAGTTTGGGAGCTACTGGCCCAGTGGAAGGGATCCATGCTTTGGAAGGAAGAGCTGGAGTCAGGCCCTGATTGTCAAGCTGTGCGACTTGAACTGGTTAATACCCTCTCTGGGCTTTGAGGTTTTGGGCAGTAGGTTTTAGGAGTCTGACCAGGCAGTGTTTTCAGAAGTGCTCCATTAGACCCTAAAAGTCCCAGACAAGGTCCAGAAAGGCTTGGAGGGTCAGTAGCAGGAGGCATGCTGTGCAGGAACAATAGAAAAAGCGGCCTGAAAAGGAAGAGAAGCCCTGGGATGCGAGCTGACCCTTGAGTGATCCTGGCAAGGTGGAGGCGGGGGAAGGTCAGTGACACTTCTCCAAGAATGTGGGGGTATGTGCACTCAGAGCGAGCCTGTGTCTGCTAGGAACCCTCTGTGAGGCAGGAATGCAGGGTGTGGCCTGGTACCTGGTGGAGAGGGAGTGGAATCCGGGCAGCAGATGGGAGGGAGGGCCTGCTATTGTAGTGCAAGGCTCGCTGGAGGGTATCTGTGCTGAGAGGTTAGAGGTGAGCAGAGAGGGTGCTAACAGGCAGCTAGGAGCAAAGGGATGGTGGGAACAGGGCAAGACTTAGGAGTGCCGGGTCAGGGGTCATTACTCGGAGACATGGGGTCAGGGAAGTCAGTCAGTCAGAGGGGATATCCTCAGGCTGTCTGCAGCTTTTGAAGGATGGTAATGGGGGAGGCAGGAAGGCCAAGGTGGAATTTAACTGGAGCTGACAACCTGCCAAAGGAGTAAGGTAGAGAATTGACGATTGGGAGAAAGCCCTTATGTAGAAGGCGGCCAGCCGCAAAGCAGGGGAAGGGTGGGAAATACTAAAAGCCCTGCAATCTGCCTCCAAGATTTGGTTCCATTGTCCTTAATGACAGAGTGTGTGCCCCATTGGAGTCTAGGAAAGGGAGAATCTTGATCGAAAATCACCGGAGTCTAAGGTGTACTAGTTAGGGTTACTATTGCTGTGATGAAACACCATGACCAAAAACAACTTGGGGAGGAAAGCGTTTTTTGTTTTTAAGATTAATTTATTATTTATTAAGATTATTAATTATTTATTATGTATATAGTGTTTTGCCTGCATGCATGCCTGCAGGCCAGAAAAGGGTGCCAGATCTCATTACAGATGGTTGTGAGCCACCATGTGGTTGCTGGGAATTGAACTCAGGACCTCTGGAAGTGCAGGCAGGTGCTCTTCACTGCTGAGCCATCTCTCCAGCCCCAGAAAAGGGTTTATTTCACTCCTGGTTCCATACAACAGTTCATCATCAAAAGCAGTGAGGGCAAAGAGCATGGAACTTAAGCAGGACAGGAACCTGGAGGCAGGAGCTGATGCAGAGGCCATGGAGGGTGCTGCTTACATGGCTTGCTCCCCTGGCTTGCTCAGCCTGCTTTCTTTTTCTTTTTTTCTTTTTTCTTTTTTTTTTTTTTTTTTTTGGTTTTTCGAGACAGGGTTTCTCTGTAGCTTTGGAGCCTGTCCTGGAACTAGCTCTTGTAGACCAGGCTGGCCTCGATCTCACAAAGGTCCGCCTGCCTCTGCCTTCCGAGTACTGGGATTAAAGGCGTGTGCCACCACTGCCCGGATCAGCCTGCTTTTTTATAGAACCCAGGACCACTAGCCCATGAATGGGATGGACCCTCTCCCATCAATTACTAATTAAGAAAATGCCTTACAATCTGATCTTACAAGGGCATTTTCTCAGTTCAGGTTCCCTCTTTTCCAATGACTCTATCCTGGGTCAAGTTGAAAAAACTAACCAGCACACAAGAGGACTCACCATAAATATCCTTCCCATATTTTCCCCTGTATTAAAAAATCAAACAGTAAACTCCAGACCCTCCCCCCCTGCCCCGGCTTCCCAAGTGCAACAATTACAATGTGTATCCCACCACACAGCCTCTGTCTGTTTTGTTTATTTTGTGTGTGTGTGTGTGTGTGTTCCATAGAGCAAATGTGAAGGCCAGGGGACAACTTGCAGGCATCGGTTAGTTCTCTCCTTCCACACATGGGTGCTTTTACCTGCTGAACCATCTTGAAGCCCCCTCTGTCCGAGCTTTTTAGAGCCTAATTCTATAAAAGCATCAGCCACCCAAGTTTTAGATTTACATCAACCTGATTTTTTTTACGCTTATTTATTTGTATGAGCACACCATGGTGTGCGTGCGGAGGCCACAGGACAGCTTGAGGAGCCTTTTTCCCTTTCCCTCAGACAGGTTCAGAGGTTGAAGTCAGGTTGTTGGGCTTGGTAGCAAGCACCTTCACCCACTGAGCCGTCTCACCAACCTTCCATCACCCTAACTTCAGAGAGGGTGCTTTCAGTGCACAGTGTGAGCCTCAGACTGTGGGTTCTCAATGCGGCATCTGCTGTGGCTCAGACTGGCTTCCAACCCACTGTGTAGCCAAGCCTGGCTGGGAGTTTCTAATCCCCCTGCTTCTCCCTACCGAGGGCCAGGGTTCTGGGTGGCTTGAACCCTGGACTTGTCAATCCTTCCTAACCGTCTAGTCATAGCTAACACTTTTCTTCTTCCTTCCCCATGGGCAGCATAATAAGTGTGCCACTTACTCTGTGGGGATGCAGAAGACATACTCCATGATCTGCCTGTCCATGGATGATGATGATAAAACTGACAAAGCCAAGAAGATCTCAAAGAAGCTCTCCTTTCTGAGTTGGGGTACCAGTAAGAACAGGCAGAAGTCAGTCAGCACACTTTGCCTCCCGGAGGTTGGCCTGGCAAGGCCTCAAGCCAAGAAGAAACTCCCCACACCCTTCAGCCTGCTCAACTCCGACAGCTCTCTGTACTGAAGAGGGGGGGCTACACCATAGTTCACTCCGCGGCCGACGAGGCTGTTTAAACACCTGAGCCACGATGGGAACGTTCTCCAGCCCCATCTTCTCCGAGCGAGAGCTTGCATTTGATGGGCTTATGAACGTGAGAAGACGCCTCTAGAGATGGGTGGGAAGCCCAGCTGCACCGGGATTTTCGCACCATGCTGCGGTTATTTATTCTATAAAGTAGGGCACAGAAATGCCTGGGTGATGTGGCTCTTCTTGATGGCCATGGTTATGACATCCAGGCACTATAAGAAATGAATTGGAGCCACCTACCTTGGTATATTTTTGAGTGTCGAGATTTGGAAGGTAATAGTGATTTCTTAACCTCAAGTTCAAATGACCTTTAAATGGAGGCAGGTTAGAGGTGATTACTGAAGCTAGGCTGCTTGGCAGATCTCTATGAGTTCAAGGTCAGTCTGGTCTACATAGTGAGTTCCAGGACTACCAGGGCTACATAGAGACCCTGTCTCAATCAAACCAAACAGGCTGCTTTAACTCCTTGGGAATTCATGAGCTGAAAATGGCAACATTTTATGTCATTCCTCCCCAATTTGAATGTTATTTCCCAGCGAGAGTCCAGTGCCTTTTTTTTTTTTTCTTTCGGCCTTAGCTTTTTCCAGGATCAGCTTTCCCTCCAGCCGGATCCCACTGACCAGTTGCTAACACGGCAGCAGTGTTGGGCGATACTGTCTACAGGGTAGATAATATGTTGTTTGATACTCAAAACGTTGCTCTTTTCATTTAAAGTAGAAGGTATGTAGCTGTAATTGAAGAGTCTTGGGTTAAGAAGTAGCTCTGCAGTTTACAAGGTGAAGACGTAAGCTTCCTCAAGCTGAAACCTCGACCTGACTTTTTAAGCTGTATCTACCTACTAACTTGACTTCGGGGCTATAGGTTGGATGACACTGTGACTGTTTTCCCTAGTCATGGTCGACATAGTTTAAGTGATATGCTTAAAGACGTAACCTGTACATCTTAACTGGAGAAGTCGCAAGGATTTAATTATTTTTCTATTGTGCAATATCTTAAGAAAGCAAATGCCTTTAGGAAAGTGTGTCCACTGTCCCCAGGGCTGTTTGTGTACATATTTAAATAAATAGTCGCGTTCATTGTTTGAGTTAATATTTTTCTTTGCTTTTATTTCGTTTGGATTATTTCTTCTGAACTTTTATTCGTCTAAGGCACAAAATGTTTTTATTGTGTTGAGAGGGGAGGAAGAAGGAATGAAGGAAGAGAGGTGTTTGTTTACATTGGCAGGGACTCCAGAACACGGGTACCTGCTGTGTGCGGAGAAGACCTGAGCTGTGACCCTGACACTGGGAACAGGGGCACTCCCTATACAGTGCCCGGTCCTCACAGCCAGCGCCTGGAACCTCACAGGACCTCTCAATGGCAGCTGCAAGGGAAGGTGCCCATAGAAACCTGCTTGAGCTGGCTGCTGCTGCCGTGACTCTCCGGCACTCTCTGGATAGCCCCTCGGGATCCTTTTTATCTTAGCAGAAAGCGGGTAGTGCCACCCACGGTCCCTGAGGCCCATAAAGTCACTGCCTGGACGGACAACAAGGCAGGCGAGTGAAGTCCGTCCTCACTTTGTCTTTCGCTTGTTGCTACTGAGAGGAGGACATTTTTCTTCCTTTTTAAATACGAAACCAGTCGCTGTAGTTTCTAAAGGAGGAAAAGTTAGCTGTGGGGCTGCTGTCACCGAGGCTGGGTGAAGAAGGTGTGGATTTGCTGTGCCACCGCATGTCCGACAACCTCCTGGAGTTCTTGGACGGAAGCGTTACTCAGTTGCTGGATGGTCGGAAACTTCTGGAGCAGAAGAGGAGCCTTAACTTTTCCCACCCCTGGGATCTGCTGCACCGTCTGAACAAGGGACAGCTCGGAGAGCAAGCTCCGCTTCTTCCTGAGGAAAGGGTTCCTGCTGGGCTCCCTGGTTTGCTCCTGAACCTGGAAGGGAAAATTAAAGAAAAGCACATGGGCGCCCTCTAGTGGAGATAGTTTCTGTAAAAAAATGTGTGCGTGTGATTTATGTGTGTATACATATGCATCGCCGTGCTCATGTCCATGCCTGGGTGTGGGAGCCAGAGACTGACGCTGGCGGCTTCCTCTATTGCTCTCCACCTTATTTTCTGAGGCAGGGTCTCCACAGACCTTCCAGTCTTCACCTCCCCAGCACCAGGGCTATCAGCGTGGCCACCACTGGCTTTTTACATGAGTTCTGGGCTCTTGGGGACTTGGCCCTCATATCTGTGGCTATACCGACTGTGCATTTCCTCAGCCCCTCTTAAAACAGCTTTTCCATCTAGTTCAGTTTATGGGTTTTCACATACCAGAAATACAAATTCTTAGATACTGGTTTGGGAGAGGTCAGACTTAGGTCCTCATGCTTGTGTAGCAAGTGTTTCAACCACTGAGCCATGCCCCAGGCTCAGGATTTCTATTTATTTAAGAAATAAATGCAATAAGTCTATACACAATGGTGGTAAATATTTGTGATTCCAAGGACTTGGGAAGTAAAATCAGGAGGACCAGGAGTTCAAGGCCAGTCTGGGCTACAGGAGGTGCTATGGGGGAGGGTGACACCCCACAAACAAACAACAAACCAAGAAAGTCTGATACTTAAACAATGGCATGTTAGAAAGGAGCAAAGGGGGGCTGGAGAGATGGCTCAGAGGTTAAAAGCACTGACTGCTCTTCCAGAGGTCCTGAGTTCAATTCCCAGCAACCACATGGTGGCTCACAGCCATCTGTAATGAGATCTGGTGCCCTCTTCTGGCCAGCAAGCATACATACAGACAGAACACTGTATACATAATAAAATAAATAAATCTTTAAAAAAAAAAAAGGGCTGCCAGCTGCCATTTTTCAGCAGTACAAATGCAGGATAATGATAGCATCAGTGTAGTGCGGAGGCCAAAATCAGAGCTCCAACTTGTTCCCTTTGTTACAGGCTGGTAACGATCATCAGTGCAAAGGTTTCAAGAAATCAGAGAGAGGTTTCACTTGGTTGGCAGAGTGTTTGCCTTGCATGCATAAGCCCTCGGTTCAATCTCCAGCACTGCCTAAAACCCGGTGTGGTGATACACGCCTGTAAGCTCAGCTACAAGAGACCCTGCATCAAAATTATTTTCAGAAGGCCAGGTGGTGCACACCTTTAATCCCAGCACTTGGGAGGCAGAGGCAGGAGGACCTCTGAGTTCGAGACCAACCTGGTCTACAGCACGAGTTCCAGGACAGCAAGGGCTATATCAGAGAAACCCTGTCTTGAAAAAACAAACAAAAACAAAACAAAAAAATGTTTAGGGCTGGAGAGATTGTTCAGCAGTTAAGAGCGCTGGTTACTCTTCCAGAGGACCAGGGTTCAATTCCCAGCACCCGCATGGCAGCTCGCAACTCAGTTCTAGGAGATCTGGCACCCTCACACAGACATACATGCAGGTAGAAACACTAATGCACATAAAATAAAAATAAATCTTAAAAAAATACTTAGAAAAACCAACACCACTATAATAAAGGCAGCTTTGGTAAGGATCAGAGGCAAATGGAGAATCTTCCTGGACGGGATGTTGGAAAGGAAGAACCTGGTACTTACCAACTGGATAATGAGGCAGGATGCTTCCAACTGGTTGGCCACTGGGAGCAACACCATCCCAAGGTCGAGCACGGTAAACTTCTGGACTACTGAGAAGTACTGTTCACTTATCTGTGTTTTTTCAACTATTACGATCCCTTGAAGATGTCCAGACTTCAAGAGAAAAGACAGCAAGTGATTTGGTAGCACACTTCCTTTTAAAGTTCAGAAACTCATCCCTTAGGGCTTGGGAAGGTTGAGAGGGGTGGAGATGCAGGGAGATGTTGGAGTTCAGCACCTCTGATTCAGTACTTACATTTCTAACACGAACAAGCCTCTTTCTGTAGCCATGTCCAGCCACCAAATCCGCTTCAGTGACATAGAGAATGCAAGATCTGCTGGACAGGTAAAAATCTGCCAAGGCCAGACCCTCCTCAAACATGAGTTTAACTTTTCCTTAAAACACAGACAAGAAAAGTGATTAGGAATTCCAGATAAGGAGTTATCTGTTGCTACAGTTAGAATGTGTTTTATGAAGACTCATTTTTAAAATGTGTGTTGTGTGCACATGTGTGCAGGTACCCGGAGAGGCCAGAAGAGGGCATTAAATCCTCTGGAGCAGAATTAAAAGCAGTATGAGCAGCCCAATGGGGGTCCTGGGGATGGAGCCATCTCTAGGGCCCCTTTTTAATTAAAAAAAAATGATGTGTATATTTTACTTGCATTTATGTCTGTGCACATGTGCATGTCCAGTGCCCCAAAGCTCAGAAGAGGGAGGAGTCTGAGCCACCACGTGAGTGCTGGGAATCAAACCAGAGTCCTCTGCAAGAGCAGTAAGTCCTCTTAACTGATGAGCTATCTCTCCAGTCTCATTTTATTTATTTATTTAGAGACAGGCTGTCATAGTCCTAGTTGGCCTCGAACTTGCTATGTAGCCCAGGTTGGTCCCCAACTCAATCCCTGCCTCAGTCTCTGGAGGAAGGAACATCACCATACCCAGCGTTCCTCCTTCCCCTTTAATGTGATGGGAAGAAAGGAGTATGACAGAAGGCAGCCACTCACTAACCTTGCAGCTCCTGAGCCAGTTGGGACCCGCGCCATTTCTCATTAGCCACAATATGCCCCAATGGCACGTGCACGGGACCTGTACCACCCGGAGAGTTCCTTTCCATCCGTGGTTTTGGTCTAATGACAAAAACACAAGACCTCACTAGAGCGGGCTGTTGCACACGGTTCTACACTAAATCCCGGCTTCTTTGGGAGGATCTGCGGAGTGGCTTTTCAGTCATTGAATTCTATCAACCGAAATCAAAATTCCAGAAATTTCTTCTTTTAAGAAAATAATACTAGGTCTTATTATGAAGCTTGGCTCTCTACTGACAGCTGGCTGGTAGCTTAGGCTGGACTCGAATTCAGCCTCCCAAGGGCTGGAATGACAGCCGCGCGCGCCACCACGCCGGGGTAAAACCGGGAGAGTCCTGTCACTCCGTTCCTTTTTTTAAGCACCTTCCTGAGATTTGGTGTCCTAACAGGGCGCTGAAGGTAGCTCCTCTGTCCAGTCCCTATGAGAGACTGAACCAGCAGGGAAGCTCACGGTGCCGGGATCAGGAATCTCCGTGGACATCACCTGAGACCATGCCACTTCTTCCGTGTTCCCACAGTCCGGTCCTCCCCCCCCCCCTTTTTATTTCTGCCCGCTCTCTTTAACGTCGGATTGGCTAATTTGACAAGATTGACTTCTAGTGAAACCAGTAATAGAACGGAAGACTCAGCTTGCCTCCTCATTGGCTGGAATTTGAATGACGCCTTGTTGCGTTGTCAAGAGCAACGGGTGACAGTAAAATTGACTTTGATTGGTCGAAACTCAAAACAGAGCCAATGGGAGGCATGCTTGTTGTGAAGTCTCTGGGTCCGCGGGAGCTGGGTTATCCTCCAGCTAGTCCGGGGCCGGGTACCGAAGCCCACATACCACAACCAGGATGCTCCTCAGCTTCCGTCGGAACCGCCGTAGCCAGTTCGTGAGTAGGGCATGCCTTTTCAGGCCTGATGTGGGAGCGAGGCGGTGGCAATGCCCGAGAGCATTCAGTTCCAGAAGCCCTGACTTTGTGTTCCAAAGAATCCTTCATCTCCAGAGTCCGCCACGTCCAGGAATCACTGTCACCCCGTTAGGATTCTCCCCTTGGCTGGGAGTTCTCCCGTCTTACTTAAAACTGCTCCGTGGTCGGATATTCCCGCAGGGAAGTCATCACGTACTCGCCTTAGCAGGTCGATCGCATTTGCCCATCCTTAGTTCATGCCCACCCCGACCTCGGCCTCTGTCCACCTGGACTGCTTCGTAATCAGCTCTTTCCTAGGTTCTCTGTTTTCACCTCAGAGGTTTCCGAGATTTGCTGTCTGCAGAACAATGACGGGGACTTTTAAACTCGCAGATCTGATCCTGCCACCGCCCTTAGTAGAACCCTCTGTTCCCCGCCCACCACACCCTCACTCTCCAGACACACTGGCGTTTTCTGTTCCTGTGTCTGATTGTGTCCTTCCAGATCTTCTTAAGGCCACTGTGCTACCATGTGCCATGCCTTGTCTTCCTAGACTCATTTTCTGATCCCTTGCTGTGTTATTTTTCTTCTTCTGTTTGGTTTTGTTTTTGAAACAGGGTCTTAACTGTGTAGCCCAGGAAACTCCCCACAGTCCTCTTTCCTCTGCCCCCCGAGTGCTGAGATTACGGTTTGACGCCATCACACGTGGCTTTCACTCATTTTTCTAGGATTTTTGACTCCAGTAGTCCATGGGCACACACCCTTCCCTCCCACTACAGTCTGTTAATCATGCCAACTTGATGTCGTAGTGCTCGGTATAGTAAGTAATGGCACACACCTCTAATCCCAGCACTCTGGAGCCAGGGGTAGGCAGACCTCTGTGAGTTCAAGGGCAGCCTGATCTATATATTGAGTTCCAGACTAATCAAAGCTACACAGTAAGACTCTGTCTCAAGGGAGGGGGATAAAGTAACTACTCCAGGTGCTTTTGGGACACTTAGGCAAACATTCTGTCACTGAGCTACATCCTTATTGCAATAACCTTTTAAAAAGATGTATTTTTAATTATGTGTGTCTTTTTTTTTCCTGAGGCAGGGTTTCTCTGTGTACCCCTGGCTGTCCTGTAACTCACTCTGTAGACCAGGCTGGCCTCGAACTCACAGAGACCCACCTGCCTCTGCCTCCCGAGTGCTTGGATTAAAGGCATGTGCTTCCACTACCCGGCTTTGTGTGTCTTAAGTGTGAGTTTGCGCACTTGCGCGTGAGTGCTTGTGGAAGACAGAGGCATTGGATTCCCTGGAGCTGCAGTTACGTGATGTTGGTGTTGGGAACTGGACTTGGGTCCTCTGGAAGAGTAGTGTATGCTCTTAACCGCTGGGCCATTTCTCCAGCCCCCAGAAATAACTGTAAATGATCCACCCATCCCTTCTGTCCTCTTTCCTGGTGTCAGTCACCTGCTACTATAGTTCTGTCAGCTCTCTTGTTCATGTTGTCCCCTTTCCAGTGTAGAGGCAGTGATGACCCATTCGTCATAACTGTAATTCCCCCCCACCCCACCCCGGGAAACACTTGAGTCTCCTGAAGGGCCGGAGAGACCACTCAGTGCTTAACAGCACTTGTTGCTTTGGCAGAGGACTTGGTTTCCACTTTCAGCCTCCATATGGTGGCTCACAACCCTCTGAACTGCCATCTCTAGGGGATCTGATGTTCTCTTCTGACCTCCACAGGCCCAGGCATGCATGCAATGTGCATACATATGAGTAGACAAACATTCATACACATAAATAAATAAATAAATAAATAAATAAATAAATAAATAAATCTTTTTTTAAAAGGCAAAAAACAAAACAAAACCCTGAAGGAACCTTTCTCTCCTTGGGCCTTGATTTCCCTTGCCCCTTGCCATTTCTCATAGTTCTGTGTTCTATAACACCTGTGTGGGTGTTTTTCCACTCTGTGCCCCCGAGGATGAAGACAGAGCATCTTCACTGTTGTCATGGCAGCCTGCCTCTAGCAGGTGTGAGTGAGTGGCTGGTGCTCAGAAAACAAAGATTGGGCAGGGCTCAGATGCTCAAAAGACACTCCCCCTCCCCCCGCTCCCAGGTACCTAAAGCAGAGAAGGGTTCCCTCTGACTTCCATCATGTGTAAGGGCCCGCTTTTCTTACTGCGCATCTTCGAGATGAGCCACCTGGAGTCAAGCTCCTATCAGACCTAAGTCAGTATGCTCTGCTCTAGAGCTGCTAAGGAAAGGCACCTGTTGCTCAGGGGTGGGAAGGCCTGGGTGACTTCACTGGCGACAGTTCTGTGTGTTGGAAGCCTGGAAGGGAACGGTCAGTGTGTAACTTGTGGGAGCAGAGGTTTATTTTGGTTCCTAGTTTTAAGGGGTTATGGTCTGTCACAGTGGGAAAGGTGTGGCAGTGGGTGGCTCCATGGTGGCAGGAGCGTGTAGTGGGTGCTGAAGTGAAGAAAAACCAATGCTGTTGCTCAGCTTATGTCCTCTTTCTTTGGTTTGAGCCTCCTGTCCCATGAGTTGGTTCTCTTCATACTTAGGGTAGGTTATCCCAGCTCTGTTAATGCTCTCTGGAAAACAGAGACTCCCAAAGGTGTGCCTTGTCATGTACCTGGTGTTGATTAACCCAGCCACGTCGGCCCTTGAAGTCAGTCAGGAAAGCTGCGGTAATGGGGAGAACGAGTGGACTGCCTCGGTGGGCCGTGTGGTGGTGTGCCCTGCTGCGTGCACTGCCTTGACGCATGGCAGTTGGGAACGACAGGACTGGATCCCTGGTTTGGCCTCAGCTTGGGAGGTGGAGGTGGGGCTGGACCCAGTTGATTTCCTCCTCTCAGTGATCTGCCTTGGGTTTCGTTTGTACAGAATCACATCATCCATGGCTTCCTCCCAGCAGCCAGCATTGCTCCGAAGCCAGCTGTGCCACGCACACCTCCTCCCCGAAGCCCCAAGCCATCTCCAGAGAGACCCAGGTAGGTCTCAAGCTCAGCACCACCGAGGGTCACTGCTACGCCTGGCCATCAAGTACTGAACCGTGGCCAATAGGTCACAAGTAGAGGGACTAGAATCATATCCTTGGCAGTATTTACCGCTGTTCCATGGTACCTAATCCAGCTTCTCCAAGGAATGATGGACTTACTGGGGGTCTGTGTCCTTCAATGTAGGATCTCAGATTTTATGATTGGATGCAGTTGGTTCTTATTAAACAGAGATCACCGAGTTTAAGTTAATCCTTCCTTCCTCCTCCTCTCCCTTCTCTCTTTCTCCAGGGAATGGAAGCCAGGGCCTGGCCTGTGCTTTACCTCTCGGCCATGTGTTCATCAGGTTAATAGTGCTTTCAGGACAACTACACAAAAATTTCTTTCTAGATACAGTTCTGCCTTTTTTTTTTTTTTTTTTTTTTTTGGTTTTTCGAGACAGGGTGGCTTTGGAGCCTGTCCTGGCACTAGCTCTGTAGACCAGGCTGGTCTCGAACTCACAGAGATCCGCCTGCCTCTGCCTCCCGAGTGCTGGGATTAAAGGCGTGCGCCACCACTGCCCGGCTGTTTTTTGTTTTTCAAGAAGGTGTTTTTCTGTGTAGCACTGGCTGCATCGGAACTCTCTCTGTAGACTAGGCTGGCCGCAAACTCAGAGATCTATACCTGGGTCTGCCTCCAGAGTGCTGGGATTAAAGAGGTGTGCCACCACCTCTGGCTGCAATTTCGCCTCTTTAAAGAACCACTTTGTGTTAAAAGAAGGAACATGTTCCCTGCCAGGAACCGGTGTTCCTCATCTCCTAGTGCTTGGTGTGTCACACACCCAACTCCCTTTCCATTCCTGGGACCACTGTCTGTATCTGTCAAGATTTTAGACACTAGGAAACTTTAGACTGGTATTGTTTGTTTTTTTTAAATGGGGTCTTGTAGCCCAGGTTAACCTTGCATTCAAAGCAGTCCTCCAGCCTCAGCCTCCTAAGAGCTGAGTTTATAAGTGTGAGCCACCATGCCTAGCTAGTCTGATTTTTTAAATTGATATTTATTGAGCTGTACATTTTTCTCTGCTCCCCTCCCTACTTCTTCCCTACCCCTCTTCAGTCCCCCCCACCAAGATCCAGATGCTCCCAATTTATTCAGGAGATTTTGTCTTTTTCTACTTCTATTTCCCATGTAGATTAGATCTATGTAAGTCTCTCTTAGTGTCCGCATTGTTGTCTAAGTTCTCTGGGATTGTGGTTTGTAGGCTGGCTTTCTTTGCTTTATGTTTAAAAACCACCTACATGAGTACATGTGGTAATTGTCTTTCTGTGTCTGGGTTACCTCACTCAAAATAATGTTTTCTAGCTTCATCTGTTTTCCTGCAAAATTCAAGATGTCGTTATTTTTTTCCGCTGTGGAGTACTCCATTGTGTAAATGTACCACATTTTCCTTATCCATTCTTCGATCTAGGGGCATTTAGGTTGTTTCCAGGTTCTGGCTATGACAAACAAAGCTGCTATGAACATAGTTGAATGCATGTCCTTGTGGCACAATTGAGCATCCTTTGGATAGATACCCAAAAGTGGTATTATTGGGTCTTGAGGAAGGTTGTTTCCTAATTTTCTGAGAAATCGCCACACTGACATCCATAGGAGTTGTACCAGCTTGCATTCTCACCAGCAATGCAGAAGTGTTCCCTTTTCCCTACAACCTCTCCAGCATAAGTTGTCATCAGTGTTTTTGATCTTGGCCATTCTTACAGGTGTAAGATGGAATCTCAGAGTTGTTTTGATTTGCATTTCTCTGATGACTAAGGATGTTGAACATTTCCTTAAGTGTCTTTTTTTTTTAAGATTTATTTATTTATTATGTACATAGTATTCTCAGTATTCTGTCTGCATGTATGCCTGCAGGCCAAAAGAGGGCACCAGATCTCATTACAGATGGTTGTGAGCCACTATGTGGTTGCTGGGAATTGAACTCAGGACCTTTGGAAGAGCAGGCATTGCTCTTAGCCACTGAGCCATCTCTCCAGGCCCTCCTTAAGTGTCTTTTAGCCATTTTAGATTCCTCTGTTGAGAGTTCTCTGTTTAGGTCCGTACTTCATTTTTTTTTTAAATTGGATTATGTGATCTTTTGGTGTCTAATTTCTTGAGTTCTTTGTATATTTTGGAGATCAGACCTCTGTCTGATGTGGGGTTAGTGAAGATCTTTTCCCATTCTGTAGGCTGTCGTTTTGTCTTGTTGACCATGTTCTTTGCTTTACAGAAGGTTCTCAGTTTCAGGAGGTCCCATTTATTAATTGTTTCTCTCAGTGTCTGTGCTGCTGGGGTTCTATTTAGGAAGTGGTTCCCTGTGCCAATGCGTTCAAGTGTACTTCCCTCTTTCTCTTCTATAAGGTTCAGTGTGGCTGGCTTTATGTTGAGGTCTTTGATCCATTCTGACTTGAGTTTTGTACATGGTGATAGATATGTGTCTATTTTCATTCTTCTACATGTTGATATCTAGTTATGCCAGCACCACTTGTTAAATATGCTTTCTTTTTTCCATTTGATATTTTTTGCTTCTTTATCAAGTTCAGCTGTTCGAGGGTGTGTGGATTGATATCCGGGTCTTCTATTCGGTTCCATTGGTCCTCCTGTCTGTTCTTATGCTAATACCAGGCTGTTTTCAATACTGTAGCTCTGTAGTAGAGTTTGAAGTCAGGGATTGTGATACCTCCAGAAGTTCTTTTATTGTACAGGATTGTTTTGGCTATCCTGGGTTTTTTGCTTTTCCAAATGAAGTTGAGTACTGTTCTTTCGAGGTCTTTGAAGAATTTTGCTGGGATTTTGATGGGCATTGCGTTGAATCTGTCTGATTTTTTTTTTAAATTGTTGCTGTTCTTTAAAATTTTTAAATTTAACCAGGCCATGGTGGTGCACACCTTTAATCCCAGCACTCAGGAGGCAGAGACAAGTGTATCTCTGTGAGTTCGAGGCCAGCCTGATCTACAGAGTGAGTTCCAGGACAGGCTCCAAAGCTACAGAGAAATCCTGTTTTGAAAAACAAAACAAACAAACAAAAAACCCAAATTTAAATTATGTGTCTATACTTGTGCCTTTGTGTGTGTGTACTTGGGTGTGTGTACTTTCTTGGAATCCAGTCTGGTGCTACGGGTGGCTGGGAACCACCCAGCATGGATGCTGGGAACGAAACTCAGGTCCTCTGCAAGAGCAGTACATGCTCTTTAACCTCCGAGCCATCTCTGCAGTCCACATCTAGTCTGTTTTTAAGCCACAGAATACAATGATTGAGTTATTAACTGTTAGTAAGAAATAATTCCACTCCAGGGTGCCACTGTCTATTTGGTCTTCTTTGGTACTGGTATATTCTGTGCATCCGATTAGAATATAAATTCAGGCCAGGCAGTGGTGGCTCACGCCTTTAATCCCAGCACTTGGGAGGCAGAGGCAGGCGGATCTCTGTGAGTTCGAGACCAGCCTGGTCTACAGAGCTAGTTCCAGGACAGGCTCCAAAGCCACAAAGAAACCCTGTCTCGAAAAACCAAAAAAAAAAAAAAAAAAAAAAAGAACATAAATTCAGAAGGGCTGGGGACAGGACTTGGTGAGTCAGCATTTACCCAGCATATATGAGCTACTTCCTGGATTCTCCCTAATACTGGAGTAGGAAAAACCTCTGCGGTGTTCTGGTGTTTGATATATCCTAACACGTATAGCCATTGTTAGTGAGCACTCTGTGCCTCTGTCATCTTTTGGGGAGCACTGTGAGAGCCCAGTGCTCCTCTCTATTTGGGGTCAGCTGTGAGGTTCAGGTGTTGATCACTGGCTTCAAATGGCAGGGCAGTAGGCCCACCCACTAATACAAAGGTGGTCTGTACAGCTCATCAGTGTTTGTGCTGTGTCATTGAGACTTAAGGCTTTATGCAGCCTGGGCTGCTAGAAGGTTAGCTTCCCATTCCATTGTCAGCAAAGCAAAGAGATACTGCTTTGTAGTAAGCATGTGTGGGCTCACTAGAAAGTTCTTCCTTCCTTCCTTTCTTTCTTCCTTCCTTCCTTCCTTTTTCTTCTTATTTTTTTTTTAATGTGCATTGATGTGTATGTCTGTGTGAGGGTGTTGGATCCCTTGGAACTGGAGTTACCAACAATTGTGAGCTGCCATGAGTTGGGAATTGAACCCAGGTCCTCTGGAAGTGGAGCCAGTGGTCTCTGAACTGCTGAGCCATCTCTCCAGCCTCTCTTAAAAGAATCTTTTATTTTGGGGGCTGGAGAGATGGCTCAGAGGTTAAGAGCATTGCCTGTTCTTCCAAAGGTTCTGAGTTCAATTCCCAGCAACCACATGGTGGCTCACAACCATCTGTAATGAGGTCTGGTGCCCTCTTCTGGCCTGCAGGCATATACGTAGACAGAATATTGTGTATATAATAAATAAATATTTTTTAAAAAAAGAATCTTTTATTTTTGAAGTGATTGCCGAACGATGTCCCAGTTGGGTTTGTATTCCTACTGCACGTGAGTGCCTGTTACTTCCCGCCCTCACCAGCGTCTGGTTTGGCCAGTTTGCTCGGAAGTGTGGATCTCAATAGTGCAGGCTGATTCATTTCCATCCGCGCTGACTGCAGGTTTTGGAAGGTGATGAACATCTATGGCAGCTAAGGTATAGAGACCGTTGACTGACTGATCTCCAGCACACTTTCTTGGTAGTTCATACAGTTAGGGCAGGCTAGCCCTTGTTCGTTTAGCCTTGGGGTGCATTTCTGGTCTCTCGCAGGAGATAGCTTCTGGGGTGTGCTTGTGAGTGTTGCTGCTGTCCTACCCATTGTGGGTGACAGAACGGCCCTGCTTGCCACTGTTCATCGTGGGAGCCATTCTGCCAGGTCTGTGTTGAAAGGCCAAGGGCTAGTTTTTTTTTTTAATTTCTGGGCATTCAGTGGGTGTAGTCCTGAAGTTATAGGGAAAAGCCACTCACCTCCACCTGTCCTCTCACCTAACAATAATCAACGTGTCACTCCAGACTTCTTCCTTGTCGCGATTAATTCTTCAGTGGGTAATAGCTGGGTCTTCTCTAATACTATGAAGTTATGGACCTAAAGGTTGTATCAGATCCCTCTGGCTGGGTGCTCAGCCCACCACTGCCCAGCCCCCTCTTCAGAGACCAGACGTAAGCCCGGGTGGTTTTGCCCGTGTTCTGACTGGAAGTAAGCCAGTGCATTCACAATCATGTCTTTATGTTGGATTTAATAGAGTGGCTTGCAGATCCTAGGGAAAGATGCAAAACACAGCCCTTGGAATAAGAGATAGTTTATCCTGAACTAGAAATGAGTGGCCCTGGCCTGGGACCAGGAGCCAGGTTCGGAGCTGACTATGAGTGATTGTGGTGTTGGATCATGGATTCTGGTTACCTTGGATGGCAGGCTTCAGTGTGGAAGAAGTTAACTCTGTAAGTCAGCAAGAGGAGGTTTTAAAGGACACAAATAGGGCGAGGTGTGGAGAGGTCCCAAGCACAAGTGTTTCTGTCTCCATGGAGTTGAGATGTGTGGTCCTCACCTTCCTGGAAGTCCCCACGTATTCCACAGGCTCCCCAAACGACTCATTTTTGGGGAAATGAGAGCTGGTGGTGGAAGCCAGTGCCCCCCCCCACACCCTGGTCTTGTGTGTACGGAAGCTTCAGTGTGTAGGTGCAGCCGATGGAATGATTGACATCCATCAGCACCTCCAGCAGCCCTGCTCCCCCTGCCCAGGGTAGGGGATGGAACCGAAAGTTCTCTCCCTTTGAGCACCTGGCTGGTTTCCCTGGCAGCCGACTCCACATCCTGTGGTTGTGTAGGGGCTTAAACAACTCACCTCATTGTTCTAAGCTCAGGTGTGTTTGAAAAGGCTGGCTGTAAATAATACAAGGCTGCCTCATACTGCAGCTCTCTGGAGCTGCTTCAAGGTTCAAGGGCAGAAGGCAATACTTAAGACATCCTTAGGTAAGATTAAGGGTTGCGGGTCTGAGAGCCAGAGCAAGCTGAAAAATAGGGTCAGTAACACAGCAGCACTAGGGATGGTGGGTACCACAGCACTCGGGGGATGGTGGGTACCACAGCACTGGGGGATGGTGGGTACCACAGCACTCGGGGGATGGTGGGTACCACAGCACTGGGGGATGGTGGGTACCACAGCACTCGGGGGATGGTGGGTACCACAGCACTCGGGGGATGGTGGGTACCACAGCACTCGGGGGATGGTGGGTACCACAGCACTCGGGGGATGGTGGGTACCACAGCACTCGGGGGATGGTGGATACCACAGCACTCGGGGTAATGGGGTTCTTTGTTTTGTTTTAGATTTGTTTTTAGTGTGCACATGTGTGGTGGGTGTGGTTTATATACATGTGAGCATACGGTTTGTCCAGTGGTATCTTTCTCTGTCTCCATGTTATTGGTCTGAGACAGGTCTCTCATGGAATCAGAAGCTTGCCTTTTTGCTGGGCTGGCTGGCCAGCTAGCACTGGAAATATAGATGTGTGTTTTAATCGATGGGTCTTTTCATCATTACAAGTCATGTGTATATGTGTTTATTTACATATATATATATATATATTTGTATGTATTTAAAGTCAGGATCTCACTATATAGCCCAGGCATACCAGGAACTCGCCAAGTAAACCAGGCTGGCCCCCAACTCACAAAGATCCACTTGCCTCTGCCTTCCAAGTTCTGAAATCAAATATGTGTGTCACCACACCTGGTATAAGTCTTCCTTTATGTTGTTCTTTTATTTCATTCTGTTCTTCCATTTTAATGAGAAAACTATTTGAATACAGGCTTTGCATGTCCGACTATGTGGATTGACAACCTGGTGTTGTCACGTCTTACTGACTAGAGAAAGTCTTCACAAATAAGTTAATTGCTCTAAGAATGGCCGACATAAATTTGATTCCTGCGGTCAATGTGAGAATGAAATGGGAATACCAATAGGCTATCATGGGCTGTCAACGAGATGGGCTATCCTGGATTGTGAGTGAGCTGTCAGTGGCTAATCAGTTACTGCAGTGGGTTAACCTTGTCAGTTCAGCCTGCAGCTTGAATGCCCATCCGTTCCTCAGTGCCTCTGGGATGTTTCTGTTCACAGGTCTGCTCTAGCTGCGGTCATCCTGACAACCACATTGACTGGACAGACGGTTGCCATTCCCCAGCCTCGCCAGAGGTCCCTGTCTGAGAGTGACGCCTCCTACGTTGAAAAGGACAGCATCATCGAGCCCTATGCCACCACCTCAGAGCTGAGGCTTCGGTAGGGACATGGTATAGCTGTGTATCCTCTCGTGGTAGTAGAGGGCAGCTCCGGGGCCATGTGGTGATCATGGTCACCAGGCTTTCATCACTTGTGTCCAGGAGGCACTGACAGGGACATTAATTGTTCTTTTTATTTATTTATTTATTTTTTGAGACAAGGTCTTCCTGTATGGACTAGGATGGCCTCAGACTCTATTTCTCATGCTTTCGCTTCCCAGGCAGGCAGGATTACAGCAGGGTGCCATGGGATTTTACATTTCCATCTTGACTCTAACCAGTCCCAGTGGCTCTAGTCTCAACTGCTGAAGAAGCTGGGGCAGGAGGCCTGACCTGGACAGTGTAGCTGGACCAGTATCAAAATGAAATCTTTTTTATTTATTTATTATGTATACAATATTCTGTCTGTGTGTATGCCTGCAGGCCAGAAGAGGGCACCAGACCCCATTACAGATGGTTGTGAGCCACCATGTGGTTGCTGGGAATTGAACTCAGGACCTTTGGAAGAGCAGGCAATGCTCTTAACCTCTGAGCCATCTCTCCAGCCCTCAAAATGAAATCTTGACTCCATTTTGAAAACAGCTAGTTTTTCTTCTAAGAATTACGCTTTGACTAGATTGAACTAAAATTATGGACGTGATCATAAAGTTTACCGGAAAGAGAAAGGATATAAAATTATCAAAGGAAGAGAACTGGGTTAGCCCTGCCATATCTTAGAGCAGGTGCTCAAGCAGCAAGAGCAGCATAGGGTCACTCAGTTCAGAGCAGAGGTGAGAGGCGGCCCTGACAGATCTGGAGAAGGGCTTCAGTACCTCCACTAGTGTGGCTGGAAAACAATCCGCACAAGCCACACCCCGGTCAGTCCCTTGGGGATGAAAGGATTGTTCCAGATGGTCATCTGTGTTAAGACCATGAACTTGAGTGCCCACCTGCTGCCATGTACTTCTAAACTAGGAATTTAGAAGGTGAAATAAAGGTGGGGTGGGGCGAGGGACCTGGAAATTGTGGTCCACATTTGTAATCTTAGCGTTTGGAAGATGGAAATTCAAGGCCATCCTTGGCTATATAGTAAATTTCAGGCCAGCTTAGACTATGTGAGATCCTGTTTAAAACAAAAACCAAACAACAAAAGTCGTTATTTTCCAGTTCTAGGGGATTGGTCCTATGTCTTTCTACATGCTAGGCAAAAGCTGTACCACTGAGCTGTGCCCCCAGCCAAAAGTCTTTTTCTTTTAATCATCCATATGTTAAAAAATGTACATACTCAAAACAAAATTAATAGAACAGGATAAATACTTATAGTAAACATGAAATCAAGTTTGTTTTGTTTTTGTTTTCAAGACAAGGATTCTCTGTATAGCCCTGACTGTCCTGGAACTCACTCTATAGACCAGGCTGGCCTCGAACTCACAGAGATCCGCCTGCCTCTGCCTCCCGAGTGCTGGGATTAAAGGCCTGTGCAACCACCGCCTGGCTGAAAACAGGGTTTAATTTTAGTAGATAAAGCTTGTTTCAAGTTGGACACACTAGAAGCAAACAAATTACAAAGAGACAATTGACAGCTCAGGTAAATTACGGAAAATTGTTCAACTTGAGTAAGAAACACACACGCACTTACACATGCATGCACGCAAGCACATACTCACCTGCTCACAGACACACATGAGCTATTAAACCGTGTGGATAAGAAAACTGCTACTACATGGTTTGGGGTTCAGGAAGTGATTTGTCGCATTATTTGTTCATGTCGGGCGCAGCAACGTACCACAGCATGGTTTGCTTTCTAGAACTAATCCTTGGTGCATCACAGGGTTATATTTCTAACAGTGAAAGTCAGAGGGAAGCCAGGTGGTGGTGGTGCACGCCTTTAATCCAAGCACTTGGGAGGTAGAGGCAGGCGGATGTCTGTGAGTTTGAGACCAGCCTGGTCTACAGAGTGAGTTCCAGGACAGCCAGGGCTGTTACACAGAGAAAAAAAGAAAAGAGAAGAATACTTAAAGAGACAGAGCAGGGAGAGCTGACACTATCATCATTTAGCTTCCTTGTTTTTACAGTTTAAATACTTCTTTGGCACAGACTTGGAGACAATGTATTTAAGATGTGTGTAACGGCTTGATGGGGTGGTGTGTGCCAGTAATCCCAGCATTTGGGTAGCTGAAGCAGGAGGATTAGGGGTTTGGGCCAGCCTGGGCTGTGTAGTGAGATCTTTTTTTACAAAATAAATAAACACACCTTTAATCCCAGCACTGGGGAGGCAGAGGCAGGTGGATCTCTGTGAGTTCTAGGTCAGCCTGGTCTACAAGAGCTAGTTCCAGGTTAGACTCCGAAGCTACAAAGAAACCCTGTCTTGAAAAAAAAAAAAAAAAAGTGATTCAATATCAGCGTCAGGTACTAAACTGCTTCTTTGCTAATTTTATTTGTTAATGACCCAACACAGGCAAAGCTGGCAGAATGAGCCAGAAAGAACCTCCTTGCCGTCCTTGGAGACTGTAGACCACAGGGAGGATGGGGATGCTGAAACGCAGGTGTCAACCAGCTTCAGGGAGTCAGAGTCCAGCACCTGGAAGGATGTGGGAGATGGCAGAGATGCCGCATATGCTGTGCCTCACAGGAATCAGGTGACACCACCTTCCCAAGCCGCATCCCCCGTGTTTCCTACGTGTCAGCATGTTCTGTGCTGCTTCCCATTGCTTCCAGTGTCCTGCCCCTTTGTTCTCCTAAGTGGTCAGCCTCGTGTCTGTCTGTATGGAGGAAATTTAAACCTTTTTTTGGTTTATCCTTGAAGTCAAGTGCTTCAAAGGCAAAATCTTTGTGGGGCTTTGTAGGATTCTTTTTTGCTATGTATGAATGTGTGGTATGCTTGTGTGTATATGTGTGTGTGTGTGTAGTGTGCTTGCATATGTATACATGTGTAGTGTGTTTGAGTGTGTGTGTGTGTGTGTGTGTGGTGTGCTGCTTGTATGTGTGTGCTTTTGTTGTTTATTTGTTTTATTGAGTTTTTCGTGGTTTTTTGTGGGGTTTTTTTGTTGTTGTTGTTTTGTTTGTTTGTTTGTTTTTCGAGACAGGGTTTCTCTATGGCTTTGGAGCCTATCCTGGAACTAGCTCATGTAGACCAGGCTGGTCTTGAACTCACAGAGATCCACCTGCCTCTGCCTCCCTAGTGCTGGGATTAAAGGCGTGCGCCACCACCACCTGGCTTTTGTTTGTTTTTAAAGATTGGATCTAACCATATATCCTTGAGCTGGTTTGTTTGAAACTCATTCTGTAGACCAGGCTGACCTCAGACTCACAGAGATCCACCTGCCTCAGCCTCCCAAGTGCTGGGATTAAAGGCGTACGCCACCTCAATTGGCCTCTTACATTTTCTTGTCCAGATTTTGCCCAAGGTGACTCCCCGTCATGGCATTGCACACATGACCACACGCTGCATTTGGGGAGGCTTGTGTTCACATGACTGACATGGTAAGAGCTGTCTGGAGATTTGCATGTATTTATTGTGGTCACTTAGTCACACGCTTTCTTTTGTTTCCTCAGGCTTTCTTGCTTTCTTTCCTAAGTGTAGGACTTCTAACATTACACATTCATTTCTAACTTTTCCAGCTCAGTGTGCATGGAGCTGTAGAACATATTCCTTTGAATGACTATTGCTAATCTATATGATTTTGAAATCATATCTAAATATGCATTTTTGCTGGGTGGTGATGGCACATGCCTTTAATCCCAGCACTCAGGAGGCAGAGGCAGGCAGATCTCTGTGAGTTCGAGACCAGCCTGGTCTACAGAGCTAGTTCCAGGACAGGCTCCAAAGCCACAGAGAAACCCTGTCTCGAAAAACCAAAACAAACAAATAAATAAGCAAACAAACAAACAAACAAATAAATAAATATCATTCTCCCCTAATAACTTTTTTAGATTAACCATCTTATGTGTGTGAGTCTTTGGCCTGTGTGTTCACCACATGCATGCCTGATGCCCAGGGAGGTCAGAAGAGGGCATCAGATCCTCTGGAACTGGAGTTACAGACACAATGTGGGTGCTGGGAACTGAACCCAGCTCCTCTGCAAGAGCAGCCAGTGCTCTTACCCGCTGAGCCACCTTTGCAGCCCTCCCTAGTATCTTTTTGACTGACAGTCCTCATCCTCACTTTTTTTGGGGGGGGGATATCTTTGTGATCAATTTCTTTCTAGTAAAAATTTTAAAATTTATTATTATGTACATATGTGTGTGCCTGTGTTATGCTTTTTTTTTTTTTTTTTTTTTTGTGTGTGTGTGTGTGTGTGTAGGCCAGACACCTGTGTGGAGTCAGTTCTCTTTCCACCTTTTAAGAGAGTCCCAGGGATTGAGCTTGGGTCACCAGGCTTGCAGCAAATGCCTTTACCCACTGTGCCATTTCCCAGTCTTTCCCCAACCTTGCCATTGTCCATTTTTCTTTCTTTCTTTTTTTTAAGGAGTTCATATTACTTTTCGGGGAAAACACTGATTATATATTACATTTTCCTTCCTTTTTAAAATAAAGATTTACTTACTTCCACTTCTGTATGTGGTGGTTTGCCTACATATATGTCTGCGCACCATATATAGGCTGTGTCTACAAAGGAAGAGTCCTTTGGATCCCCTGAAACGGGTTATGGATGGCCGTGAGCCACCATGTGGGTGCTGAGATCAAATCTGGATCCTCAGGAAGAGCAACCAGTGCTCTCAACTGCTGAGCCATCTCCCCCAGCTCCTCTTTCTATTTTTTCAGTTTCAGCCTCTCCCTCTCTGTTCAGATGTCCCCAGTCCCCGTGGGTGGTCCCCTGGCACTGTCATATAACTTTCCCTCCACAGGCACACCCTTCTCATTCATGTTGCTGCTGCTGGTTTTCACGTTTATTCCCTTAAGAATAGTGCTGAAGAAAGCATGCACTGATGTGTTCTCTGCTGTGCATGTGTGTATGCATCCCATGAGTGTGTGGGGTGATGTGTGTGGGGTATGATGCATATGCGATCCGTCGTAGAACTGGTAGATACTGCCAGACAGTCTCCCGTGTAGGGTGTCTTAACTGATGCCATTAGCATTTTCTTATCAATTCCACACTCCAGTAACAGTGAGTAGTTTGATATGTCCTTCACAGGGTGGCCAAGGCTGTTTGCTCCTGGGAGATAATAAGCAGCAGGTCCCTTTGTTTCTCCTTCTCTGAGCTAACCAGTTCCTTAGGAGCTCTTTTGACTGCTCACCCTGAACCAGGCCACCTTAGAAGCCATGTGCACAGAGCCTGTAGCTCCAGTGACCTTAGCTCTTGGCTCTGAGATTCATTCCTATGATCACCTTGCTGGTGGCTCCTCCCAACGTCCTGCCAGCCACAGGGGCATCCTTCCCATGGCCTCCAGCACAGCACAGCTAGGCCACACTGATCCCAAGTAAGTGTTTGAGTGTACCTGAAGGGCTGGGTCCTAGTGTACCCACAGGATGGGCTTTACTGCTCCTCCTCTTGGCCAGCTGCCCTGTGGCCCTGCCTTCCACAGCCCCACCAGTGGGAATTCCTCTAAGGGATGCTTTGTTGCCCCGCCACCATGCGCGCTTCTATATGAGAGGTCATCGGACAGTGGAGCGGCAATCCCATTTCGTCAGGAAATGACACCAACTGTGGCGTTACACAGTGATCCTGATGGGCCCAGCCCTAGACAGTGGCCCAGGTGAAGTTTCTCCCAGGATGTCCAGCACTTCTTGTCACACATAGGCTTTATAACACAGCACCAGGGCTGGGTGCCATCCCATTGGGTGCTGTCCCTTTCCTGAGCTGGTCCCTGCAGGAATGTGGAAGGAAGCCACCCAGGAAGTACGGGATATGAAGCTCCCCACAGCCTAAATATATCTTCCGTGCCATCGACTTTTTGCCAGGCTTTTCCCAAGGGTCTGTGGTTTCTTCCTGCGCCGGCACGTGCAGCCCTGGTCAGTGTGGCAGGCATGATGTGGCAGCTGTGAGGGTGGTATAGCGTGGGACAGATGAATTATTAGGAGGATGGATACAGCTAACATGCACCATGTGCTTGTTTCTCTCTCGTAACCAAAAGGTGCTATCATCACAAAAGATGGCGAGAGACGATGATGCCTCTGAGCAGGATGGGCTCTCAGACTCCTCCTCCTCCACTGCCTTTCCACAGCACCCTCAACACAAAGGTAAGGATAGAATTAAATGAGAGGGCAGTTTCGGTTACCCGTTCCGGTGTCGTCACACCTCTGTACTGTGGCTCTGATTCTAACCAGAAAAGTCGTTGCAGTTTATTCTCACTCTGAATGAGTGATTGCCTGGGTGTGAGGTCACCTTGACCATATCAGATGCCCACTTAGAGCCCTTGTTGTCCGCTTTGTCTGGGGCAGAGAACGCCCAGCTCAGGCCGTGACTGTATATGTGTGCCTTTCCCTCTGCCCCTTGTCACCGCGCTAGCTGCAGGGCCTGGCCGCAGTGGGCCATTGGTGAAGCGCTTGCTGGATGCATGCATGTATAGATGTTTCTGACATAATTCTGGAGAGGCACGTTAGCCTTTTTGGTATATTTTATTTGACCCAGTGAGAATTCAGCTCATTATGGCAAAGATAAGCATTTCAAGATCTCCAAGGGGATAGGGAGACAGAGCCTGTCAAGCAGTGGGCAGCCAACGACAGCTTTGTCAGGGCCCCTGGGCTGCTTGTGCCTTGGGACACAGTCAGGGTATATGTTCATATGGATGCATGTGTGTATGAAGGTGAGCCCTGTGAAGAGGCCCGACTGGACACCTTTAGGCTGCCCCTCAGTTGCTGCCCACCTTGTTCCTTGACACGAGGTCTTTTATTGGCTGGTATCCTAGTTAGGGTTTCTATTGCTGCGATGAAACACCATGACCAAAATGAAAGTTGGGGAGGAAGGGGTTTATTTGGCTCACACTTCAGCATTGCTGCTCATCACTGAAGGAAGTCAGGACAGGAACTCAAACAGGACAGGATTCTGGAGGCAGGAGCTGATGCAGAGGCCATGGAGGGATGCTGCTTACTGACTTACTCATCACGGCTTACTCAGCCTGCTTTCTTATAGAACCCAGGACCACCAGCCCAGGGATGGCATCACCCACCATAGGCTGGGCCTTCCCCTGTTGGTCACTAAATGAGAAGATGCTTTACAAGGAGGCATTTGCTCAGCTGAGGCTCCTTCCTCTGATGACTCTAGCTTGTGTCAAGTTGACGCAAAGCCAGCCAGCACAGCTGGGAACTCACTGATTTGGTGAGGCTGGCTGGCCAGATCCCTGGGGGTCCACATGTCTCCACCTCCCCAGTACTAGGATTCCAAGCATGTGCCAGCCATCACTCTGCATTTTTATGTAGGTTCTAAGGAATTAAACTCAGGTCCTGGTGCTTGCAAGGCAACCCCTTTACCAGCTGAACAACCTTTATAGCTCCCTCGGAACACTTTTCATGGCAGTCAGTCTACAAGGTGCCTGCTTGGAAACAGAATGCCAGTCCAGTGCTGCCTGGTCCAGAAACTCCTCTTTTGTGGTCAGCTTTTCCCTCTTCTCTTGTGAGACTCTTTCACTGTAGTCCAAGCTACCTTATAACTTGAGGTATTCCTGCCTCAGCCTCCCAGTGGCTGCCATGATGGACATGTACCACCAGGCCCCACTTTCTGATATCTCCTTCTTATTAAAATCTGCCTTATGTGGCCTGAGGGAGCACACCAATCAGGATCCAACCAGGAGACAGAACCACATAGTGGTTTAAACAGGGAAAGACTGAAGAGTAATTAATTTAAGAGGATTACCTACTAAGAGGTAAAGAGACTGTTCCAGATGTAGGAATAGTAAGTAAGCTATAGTTATTCTAGGGTGGACACGGGGCATCTAAGGAAGGAACAAACCTGGAAGTGCCTAAGAGCTGAGGCCCAGGTCTCACTGCGGAGGCTGCGGCTATGGCCCGCTGGAGGCCAAGTTTGCTCAAGTCCTGCTCTCTGGGGTAGGGTACCAGGAGAAGCCACCCATGGGGAGTGCTATATGTTGCTGGCCATCAATAAATAATAAAGTAAAAATAAAGATCCAGGAAGCAAAGCTCCTTCCATGCCGCTGCCGCCCCTCTGTTGACAGTTTAGCATAGTGCCCTCTACAGGTGGAACTGGGACACCACCAGCCTGCTGAAGGGTGTGTCTGGACCCACAAATGAGATAAACCTCAAAGGGGGCTCACAGGCTTGGAGCACAGGGGTGGGCTAGGCGGGATTGCAGTGCCTGCAGCACCTCCTGGTTTCTGTTGGGTGTTAAAAGGTCCGAGGCCCATAGCCCAGATTCTAATTGATTGGTTCAGTGTTTCCAGCAGGCTCGTAGGAAGCCAGGGTGGGTGGTACATAGGAAACGGATCAGGGGCTCTGGCTCCTAGTGCTTTGGCTCTCCGCTCTGTCACTGCAGCTGATAAGAGGCTTGACTAAGCCGTGTCTTTGTCCTCTGCTCAGTCGGCTTGTCTCTTACATTACTGTAGGGTAGACTGTCGTGAACATTGCTGTAGGGCAGATTGTCATGCGGACATTGCTGTAGGGCAGATTGTCGTGAGAACATTGCTGTAGGGCAGACTAGCGTGAGAACATTGCTGTAGGGCAGACTGTCATGTAGGCCCCGTGCTTTCTGTCCCCTTCGTGAGAGCTGTCTAAACGGATGCTGACAACATGGTGCCTTTCTGCACTGTTGCCTAAATGTTTCTCAGGAGCACCATCCCTTCTCTCAAGGTTTTGCAGCCCCTCCTGATCTTTTCAGCTCTTAAACTACCCCTGCTCTGTGATTTAAAAAAAAAAAAAAACTTATGGATGAAGAGTTGGTTTGGGCTCATGGTTTGAGATACACTCCATCACGGTGGGGAAGCTGAGGCAATAGAGATGTGCAGCTGCGTTAGGAAGCAGAGAGAGATGGGTACTGGTACTCAGTGTGCTTCCTCTTTTTCATTCAGCCTAGGACCCCAGCCTGTGCAATGGTGCCACCCACATTTAGGCTGGATTTTCCCCCCTACCCCAATCTAAAAACCCTCTCACATACCCAGAGATTTGGGTGATTTCAGACACTGTTGGGTTGACAGTATTAGCTGTCACACTGTGTTGAGGGACAGGCTCAGGAGTCATGGCCATCAGGGAGTTTTGATTTATTTGGAATTTTGACAGCAAGGATGTGTTCATGTGTGAATTTTCTCTCTGTGAAGACTGGGGTGGAGCCAAGCACAACATGACATAAGCTAAGAAAGTTTCTTTGTTGAGTATTGGCACCCCTCCTCCCTGCAAAGAAGAGAAATGAGATCTGAGAAGCCAGGTGAACCTCCTGTGTAAGGCATTGCTACCTAAGTGAACTTGAGATGACGGAAATTGTGGGTTCTAATTCATCATCCCATTCTTTTTTGGAAAAGCTTATGCCTAAGGAAAAATGGAGATTTTTTTTTCCCCTCTGAGTAAGTACAGGAATTGCCCTGTAAGTTTCTTTCTGTGCTCATTTTGAACATGCAATAAAGCAGAAGGCAAATGAGCCCCTGCCCCTCCCCAGCGTCTGGAACCACTGGGCTCTCACCTTCTATCTCTAATCTCCAGCTTTAATTGGGAAAGGCAGAAAGATCTGAGGCAATATTGTAAGACACCAAATCAAGACCAACTGAAAAATGTCCCTAACTATAGGTGTTGCTGGGAGTGTCCCCGCAGACTCTGGGATCCATCCCATGCACTAAAACAAACAAAACAAGCAACCAAACAAAAACAGCCTTTTTTTCTTGCTACAGTTCTTTAGCCATTTGCTCATCATAAATGTCTTCAGGGGCCAGCAAGATGGCTCAGTGGTTAAAGGCACTTGCATGAGGATTTGAGAGCATGTGTACACACACACACACACACACACACACACACACACACACACACACACAAATAAATGTAATACTAAAAAATTCAACACTGCCCATGTGGCAGAGATGGCATCCGTGGGCTCATCCCCTCATGTTTAAGTTGTAAAGGAG
The DNA here is from genome assembly GCA_004026605.1 of Ondatra zibethicus. Taxonomy (NCBI): domain Eukaryota; kingdom Metazoa; phylum Chordata; class Mammalia; order Rodentia; family Cricetidae; genus Ondatra; species Ondatra zibethicus. The sequence continues at coordinate 230,564 of PVIU01000403.1, forward strand.
GTGGCCAGCGTGCCAGGGCAGGTAACGCAGTGACACAGAGACCAGGAGAAGGAGCGTGGTGGCACCCGCCAGGTAGAGAAACTTGCTGGGAGACAAAGCTGTACTCAGAGACCGGGCTGGATGTCATCATGTGGCAGATGCACGCAGGTGGTCCGGACTGTCCCACACATTTGACTGAAACAACTGATTCACAACCATTGCTAATGGAGCTGGGGCTGCAACTCAGTTGGTAGGTGCCTGCCTAGGATGCGTGAAGCCCTGGGTTAGAGCTGTGTGCAGTGGCACCTGGAATCCCAGCATCTGGGGAGTGGAGGCAAGACCAGAATCAAGGGTCATCTTTGGCTCTGCAGAGTGTTCAGAGTCAGCCTGGGCTACACGTGAGACCTCATCTTAAAAATAACAGAACTAAACTGTTAAAGTTAGTGATGATGGTTCAACTGCCAGGAATTTTATTGAGTTGGGAAGTAGATTTTAAATGCCGTGTGCATTAAGCTTCTTAGCTGATTTTCTGAGCCCATAAAGGGTTGGTTTTGTGGTTTGTTTGCTGTTTTTCACAGAGTTCGCTGTTCAGCACCTTATTTATACTCTTCAGATCAGTGGTAGGAAGTTAGAAGCAGCCTAGGTTCCCAGCTTGCCCCTAGAGAAAACTGTGGGTGGAGGCCATCCCTCTTCCTAGGGTACCACAGTTACCACCCAACGAGGAGGTCCTGACAGATCTGTTTCCATTTGTATCGCTGAGGTAGTTTGCTATTTCTATGACTTAATTTGTGTGCTTCTGTAGCTGTGAGGAGCAGAGTGAAGTCAGGCCTTGGCTATCTTTGGCTGGCAGGAGAAAACCGTGAGGTAGGGAAGGGGAGGTAGGGAAGGTCACAGTGTGGGAGGATTAGGGTCTGGAACTCCCTGAGGGGTTTGACTGTGGTTCTGAGACCATGGGAGCTACTGCAGGAACTCAGGAATGAACAGGGCAGAGAGATAGCCCAGTCAAAGTCAGGCCCCTGCCTTGTCCTGGGACCTGCTCACCACGAACTTGTGGGGACCCTGTTCTATGCTTGGGGACAAAGTAAGTATCTAGGTTTATGAGTATATTCTTCTAGTGTGTCAAAATTTTTTTTTTGCTTTTAAAACTTTCTATTTTTTCTTTTTAAATCAGATGGTAAATACTCTGTTCTGAACCTAGAGGTAAGTTTATTTTCAAGAATTCCTACTTTAAAGAATTAGACTTTGCACTATCATTTGTCGTGTGTGTGTGTGTGTGTGTGTGTGTGTGTGTGTGTGTGTGTGTGTATTAACCATGTGACTTCTGTCCCTGACTCTGTGCTGTAAGAATTCTTTCCTGCTGCATGCTTCCTTGGCTAACCCCTCTGTGGGGAGGTTTCAGAGGGGACTGACTCAGGAGGGACACTTGAGATGGAGTAGTGGAGAGTAAGGGGCTGATTAGAAACGTTAACGCCATGGATAGACAGACAGGGACAACAGGGCTCCAAGGAGGGGTCAGGCCTAAGCACAAGACAGGGACAGCATGCCAGTGAGGAGTCAGAGCCCACATAGCAAAAGTGGGGTCTCCTTTTTATAGCAGTCTAAGGATGGGGGAGGGGCCAAAGCACAAGCCTGCAGCCAGGCTCACGCATCCCCAAGCAGGAGGCAGGGAAGGGAGTGGGTAGCAGGATATATGGTCATACCCACTTGGATGTAAACTCACTTCCCAGGTGAGAAATCCTGGCCCCAGGATGCTGTTAGGGACGTGGGTAGACAGTGTCTCTGTAGGGTGCCTGTAGTATTTGTGAGAGCTGGCTGCTGTGGAGCCTGGATTTTAACATCACATATGTGTGCAAACACACACGTGCACTCGGGCACACTGATATTTTGAGGTACTGGGGCTTGAACCGAGTGCCCTGTGCTTGCTAGGCAAGTGCATTATGGGTGAGCTGCATCCCTAGTGGATAAACAATCGACATGACTGCCCCATGGCATGGCTAAGGGGAAAGCTTTTATTGTAGACAGGGGGAAAGAACAGCCAGAGGCACCTGGAAGAGTCCAGAGCAGGAGAGAAAGCAGTGGACTGAACATGGCCAGCAGACTGGACTTGGCCATGAGAGAAGTGAGGGAGAAGTGGGGAGAGCCCATGGGGGTCTGTAATTTCTACAATGGTGGGCAATTTAATAACCAAGTGGGAGGCATAGAAATAAGTCCCCGCTGAATTTAGGGATGTAAAAGTTCATCCTTTTCCCCAGATGTGGGTCATACTGTAACCCCAGCAGCTGGCTTCATCCCGGCAGGTGCATCATGGCTTCATGGGTCACAAGCTAAAGCTCAGCTCCTGCCTCAGAAAACAAAATAAAACCTCACTCTAAGATTCTCAGAAGACTCGCAGCCTTGCCTGCTTTCCAGCGGGACTAAAATCTCGGCACGGCCTCCATGTGTAGTGCGAGAGCTAATAACAGCTCCCAGCCTTCTCTTGCTTCTAAGTTTCCAGATTGAGAGGCAAGTGTGATTGTTTGTTTTCCTAGCAGTCAGAGCTTGGCTTTGCTGCAGTCAGTGGGTCCTTGTCAGGGCCCTGCACTCACAGCATGTCAGACTGTGAAGAAGCCATCACTAAGTACACGCACCAAGACATGAAGACAGCAGAGAGCCCACCAGGAGAGGCTGCCCCTGAATGTATGGCCTCGCTCAGTGCCAGTCCACTGTGGGAGATGCTCACACTGTCTCATCCTCTGCCCTTTCTTCCTTAGGATGAGAAAGTACCGTTGCGTGAAAAACCTCCTCCCTCTCCAGGTACTGGCTTTTTGGAGTTCACTACAAGGGGTCATGCTTAGTGTCTGCAGGGTACCCAGGATAGTCTCATCTGAGGAAAGTTTGCAACTCCCCTGAAGGCTCTGACATCCATCTGCCCCTGTGGTTAGGTTCGAGGAAGATGTTGGTCACTGAATATTAGTGGGGCAAAGTGTGGGCCCTTGGGGAGAGAGCTCAGGACCTGGGGTGATGGTGGGCCCTTGGGGAGAGAGTTCAGGACCTGGGGTGATGGTGGGCCCTTGGGGAGAGAGTTCAGGACCTGGGGTGATGGTGGGCCCTTGGGGAGAGAGTTCAGGACCTGGGATGAGGGTGGGACTGTGGGGAGAGTTCAGGACCTGGGGTGAGGGTGCCCATGGGGAGAGCTCAGGACCTGGGGTGAGGGTGGGCCTGTGGGGGTGTGCTGGAGGTCTGGGTGTTGGTACGTACAAACAAGGGCTCTGCTTGAGGCCTGCTGCTCTGCGAGGCTGACCTCTTGTGCTGTTGGGGAAGCAGTCGCTTACAGAGTAGATTTGTGGTCTGGGGCTGTTCTGTCTCCCATCACTCATCCGAAAGCACTATTTTGTCTTATTTGGATTGACTACATTTTTGCTCTTTCTTGGGGACTTTGGCTGTGTTCTGAGACAATACTGGCACCCTGATGTCCGGCTCTTAGGCTCTTTCTCCACTGAGAGTGGTCTGTCGTGCAGCCATCTGGATTTCAACTCCACCACACTGATTTGGAAGATGTTCCGAGCAGGATCCTCAAAACTCCACGTGCACACTGGCACTTGTGTGTTCACACCGAGCATCCACACGTCATGTACATGCAATAATAATAAAATTAACAAGAGCCAAATTCAAGGGAAATGAAGAAAAAGACTTACTCAGTATGGCCACTTTAGGGAAAGGGACAAAGAATTCCAGTGGCAACTCTGCAAAACACAAGCCCAGCTTCAGGGTCCTGAAAACCGGACCCTGCAAAGCTGGGTTTCAGGTAGAGGCCAGAGTTAGGCATCTCCAGCTGCGTGGGAAAAGCCTGGCTCCTCCTCTGGCTGCACTACCCTTCAGCCTTGTCCTTCCCCAGCATGGGTTCCTGCTGGGGTTTCCAGTCACTGGGGCCCATTGCTTGCATGGTCTGATAGCCAAAGTGAGGGATACCACGATCTCTTTAGGGTCAGGCGCCTTCCCTACCAAGCAGTACCTTATGTAGTGGGCCTTTGGCTGATGTACAACACACAGGAATTGCGGGTCTAAGAAAACTGAGCTCTCTTCTCACAGGGGATAAGAGGTAATTTATTCTGAGCCGTGAGTGACCTGGGCCTGAGAACATGGGTTGACATCTTCCAGTACGGAAACAGTTATATGAACTTAATAGTCACTGAGCACTGCCATAAATCAAGGCCTTTATCAGATGCACTGAGCAGGTGGGCTAGCAGCAGAGCCAGGAAACCTCTGTTATTGGCCCAGATGCTGTCTGAAAGCACCATTAGCCTTTGAAGTGGTGCGGGCCAGTGGGTCACTAGTCACCGCCCAGAGGATTACCTGATAGTCCAAAGGATACTAAGCCCGCAGGGTAGAGGCTCCTACCTGCCTCTTCTGGCCCCGCCTCCCTTCCTACTACACTCTGTACCTTCCCCTGGGCACCCAGACTTTTCAAACACCAGGGACAGGGCCCAGGCCTAATGTGACCTAGTTGCTTCCATGGCTTTGGAATAAAGTGTTAAGTGTTTTAATGCACAGTGGTCACTTTCGTTATGTTTGCTTTCCCTCTGTACCCTGTAGATGTAGCCGCTAGAGTACATCAGAGATACACAGAACTAACCAAAGAAAAGTTTGAGGAATTAAAAGAAGAAACCATGCATCTACACGCCGCAAACCAGTCCCTCAGCCTTGAACTGAGTGCAACGAGACAAGCAATGAAGGACCTAGAGCTGAAGCTGAAGAGGGTGGAGAAAGACAACAGGAGGCTGAAAGAGGCAGAAAAGGCATCCTCTCAGGAAGGTGCGGCCCGTGATGTCATTGCTAGGGGACCATCAGGGCTCTACTCACTTCTCAGTTTGAGAATCTACTTCCTGTCATATATCAATGTGCATGGATATTTATGTTGTAATATTTAAGACTCTTTGTTAGTACTCTTATGCTTATTAAATTTTTATTTTATCTTCTGTAGCTTATATATATGTATATAAATTATCTATATATACATTATATACAGTTATATACAGTTCACTACCAGGGAACAAAAAGACCGACTAGTAGTTTATATAAAATATTGGTGACTTTGATATGATTGACTATAGTGTGATATGAAGTTGATGTTTTTCAGTGGTCACACCTGAATTACTTTGCCTAAGGAAGCAAGGCCAAGACCTGGTGGATGAAAACGAGGGCTTGAAGATGATTGTTCATCGTTTGAACGTAGAGCTCAGCCGCTACCAAACAAAATTCAGGCATTTGTCTGAGGAGGAGGTAATGTTTGTTTGACTTTAGCCTTTACTGTTGAATTGATCTCTGGTTCTTGAGATGTTCTTGGCAACTCACGCCTTTAATCCCAGCACATGGGACACAGAGGCAGGTGGATCTCTGAGTTTGAGGCCAGCCTGATCTACGGAGAGAGTTCCAGGACAGCCAGGGCTACACAGAGAAACCCTGTCTTGGAAAAAAAGAAAACTTATTTGAGAGTGCCTCCATACACCCACACTCACGCACAGACATAGCCGTCACCCAGTACTGAGTTCTGGAGCTTGAGGCCAATCCTGGGGCTATGTACTGAGTTCAAGGGTTGCCTGACTACACATTGAGACTTTGCCTTTAAGAAAAAGAAAAGAGGGTCTGGAGAGATGGCTCACAGTTAAGAACACTTGCTGGTGTTGTGGTTCAGTTCCCAGCACCCACGTCGGGCAGTTCACAACAGCCTGTAACTCCAGCTGCAGGTTTCGGACAGCCTCTTTGGGCCTCTTGAGAACACTGCACTCACGCGCACACATACATGGGCACACGCAATTTAAAATAAAAGTAAGTCTTTAAGGAAAAACATTTTTGATGGCTTGTTTTTTGTTTTTTTGAAGCAGGCTTTCTCCGTGTGGCCCTGGCTGTCCTGGAACTTGCTCTATAGAACAGGCTAGCTTTGAACTCATAGAGATCCACCTGCCTCTGAGGGCATAATTAGTTATTCCATCAAAACACACACACACACACACACACACACACACACACACACACACACACACACAGTATTAGTTCTTCCCTCCTGGCTACAGCGGGTACCTGGTAGGAACAACTCAAGGGGGCAGAGGTCTATAATGGCTCATGGTTCAGGGGCTGCAGCCCACCGTGGCGAGGGAGGATGCTGCTGAAGCATAGCGTGACTTGTTACATCCCTGCAGATCAAGAAACCGAGAGCCAGACTGGCAGCGGGGCTACTCTGCCATGCTCCAGGCCCGTCCATGACCCTATGTCTTGTCAGCTGGGCCCCACCTCCTACAGTTCTTCAGCCTCCACAGACAGCTCCGTCAGCTTGTGACCAAGTACCCAAGCATGAGCTGTGGCAGCAGTGCAGACTCAAACCATAGACAGCAGGAACCCGAAGCATGGGGCCGTTTCCTCTCTGTCACTGATCTACATTCTGATTCTGGGGATTTGCCTGTTTTGAACAGTTCACAGAAATGCAAATTGCATTATTCGTAACCTTTTGTTGTGAGTGATTTCTTTCATTTTGCATAATATTAATCTCTCCTTTTTAGTGCTGCTGGTAATTGAATCCTGGTTCTTGTACCCGTTAGGCAGGCACTCTACTAACTCCAGTGTTATTTTTTTATTTCTAAGGAAGGGCCTCAGAGTGCAGCCCAGGCAGGGACTCACTGTGTAGCTCAGGCTGGCCTCAGGTTGGCCTCAGCTTACAGCAGGAGCCTCCTATCTCAGCTTCCCAAGTGCTGGGATTATAGGCATGCGCCATCACACCAGCTCCAAGTGTGAATGTTTTAATAACAAAGTTAAGCTGGAGGAGTTCACATGATCCAAAACACATTGCCTTACCATGTCTTCTGTAGGGCTGTGGGTGGGGGCAGAGCAAGTGGGCCCAGGGACAGCTCATTGCTACTTCTGTTATTGCCCCTTGCATCCCCCACTCCATATACTTTCATGTGACCTATGCAAAGGCCACATTTTATATGGCATTTTTCCTAGTCCCTCTCTCCAGATGTGAACTCCCTTTTACTTATTTTGGGAAGGGGGAACATGTGCACAGTGTGTGTGTGTGTGTGTGTGTGTGTGTGTGTGTGCGCGCGCGCGCACGCGTGCGCGTATGTGTAGGTGCTCATGCATGGGTACACATAAAGAAGCCAAAGAAGAATGTGTCTCCTCCCTCCCTCCGTCCCTCCCTCCCTCCCTCCCTCCCTCTCTCCCTCCCTTTCTTTTTTCCTCCTTTTTTCCTTCGTTCTTCCTTCCTCCCTTCTTTCTTCTTCTCATCCTTTCTTTCTCTTCATGTGGAAACTTGAAATCTAGAGATAGTCTGAATGTTGAAAAAGTGTTGTGTGTCTGTGTTAGTTCCTTATTTTTATATAGTACTGTTAACTAAATGAATGTTTTGTTCTTAGGTAACGTGTTGCTATATTTAGGGGACGAGGGTGTTGCTCTCAAACACTTCCCCTGTGTATGCACACACATGTGCACAAACAGAGAAGGATGGTGTCTGTTCTAGGCTAAGAATGTCTGTCTACCACGTGGCTCTTCAGGAACAGCTTGACCATGTCTTTCATGTGTGCTTTGTTTTCAGAGTTCCTGCATCGAAGGCCTCCCATCAAAGGGCCCCACACCCCCCTGGTTGGTAAGCGAAAGTTATTTACTCTCAGGCCCATAATCTCTGGCTCTACTAAGAACCATTCCAGAATAAGTGTGTTTTCTTCCCGTTCTAAAAACATAATGAAGCCGGGTGGTAGTGGCACATGCCCTTAATCCCAGCACTTGGGAGGCAGAAGCAGGCTGATCTCTGTGAGTTCAGCCTGGTCTACAGAACAAATTCCAGGACTGGCTCCATCGCTTCTGGGAAACCCTGTCTTGAAAAACAAAACAAAAAACAACAACAACAACAAAAAAATCCATGATGAGCCAGGTGGTATGTCAGAGAGGCAGAGGCAGGTGTATTTCTGAGTTCTAGGCCAGCCTGGTTCACGGGAAAACTCCAGCACAGCCAGGGCTACACAGAGAAACCCTATCTCAAAATAACAGAAAAACAAAAACAAAAAAGCCCAGTACAACCAAATGGTTGTATTGCAGTGTAAGAAATAATGCTAATCACCCTTTACTTCATTCCTCCATCCACAGCTGGATATAAGGCACCTCTCACCGCTGTTGCTGGCTTATGAGGACAGAATGAAAGAGAAGGACGAACTCCTCACCACCCTGGAGGTAGGTCAGCGGGTGTCTCCAAGACAGACCGTTTCAGATAGAACCATTCAGACTGCAGAAACAGCTTAAAGGTAAACGTGCCTAATGGGGTGTGTACTCCAGTGTCTGTTGAAGGAAGGAGTGTGGTAGGGTGGCTGGAGGGAACGAGGTAGAGAAGGAAGGAAGGCGTGTTTGGCAGAGCATGAGGGGCGGGTGGCGCTAGGAGAGATGGCGGGATGCAGTGGCTTTGGGAAGCTGTGGTCCGAGGACAGGCAGTCCCCTGCGAGTGGAGATCTTGGGAGGCAGAGGAGGAGCAGGGTGTACATTACCCGTGACTCTGAGGCCGTGGACACCAGTGCTAGAGCAGATGCTGGGCAAACGGAGACCATACTCAAGGTATTTTAGGGAATCCTAACACTCCTGGGTCACAGGAAGCACCAACCGCAGAGGCGCATTGCGATTGAGTTGCTGGCAGTATTAAAAACAAGAATTTGTCCATTTCTGTTTGCTCACTATTTCCTGAGAATAGCAGCCATTCCAACTGTAAGGAGACCAAGCCTGGGTGTCATCAACGCCCCTGGGCCCTTCTAGGCCTCACACTTCTGAGGTCTTCACTATGAGGCCAAGTATTGGAAGGATCTGAGGAGAGAAGAGTTGGTCTCTAAGGAGTCCTGAATGGGACAGGTCCCTTAAGAGCCCAACAGCCTGGTCTTCAGTCATGCTTCCCATTACCTGCCCAATCCGGTGAATACCCATGACATACTATTGAACGTTGGATTTTTAAGAGCATTAATTATCTTTTGTTCACTAACCAAAAATCAATAATAAAATTTCCATTTAGGTGCTCTTTTTAAATAAGGGGTCATCTCATACTTTCTATAAAGACCCAATTAATAAATATTGCAGGCTTTGTGGGCCATGCAATTTCTGTCCACATATGCTCAATCTGCTTTAGCATGATAGCAGCCAATGACGGGTGGGACCATGTTCTCATAAAACTCAGTAAAAACTAACAACTGGCCCGATGGCTTCAGTTTGACAAGACACAACATATACATAAGAGCCGTGTGGACTGCCAGCAGCAAATGGGTGTGTTCTGGCTAAAGGTGAGAGGAGGGAGCATCGCAGGCAATGCTGCCTATGTAGCCCCTGTCTACACAGAGCCCTGGGTTCATTCAGTACCGTAGGGTCAGTCAGCAAGAGACTATTTCACGACACCCAAGGTTCCCACCGAAGGTCTGCACAAGACACCGCATGTCAGCTGGAACACCATAGTGAGGCCCAGGTCAGGAACCCAAATCTGCCCATGTTGCCTATGTCAGGTGTCAGACTGAGCAAGCTGCTCCCTCTGAGTTGGGGGCTGTCTGTGCTCTGCACAGGACAAGGTTAGGAGACCTCTGTACTAACACCCTTACCTGCTCGCACAGGCTTTCATCTAGGACCGAAAGTTCCTTTATATAAAAACTCCAATTTACCTACAGAGTGAGTTCTAGGACAGCCAGGACTACACAGAGAAACCCTGTCTGGAAAAAACCAAAAACCAAACCAAACCAAAACAATACTCCAATTTACCCTCTAAAGTCTAAGCAAAGAAAACCTTTCAGTCTCTGGTTGTTTTGGTTTTTTTGTTTTGTTTTTCTTCTGATCCCTTCCTTTAAAGTCTCCAGTTATTTGTCAGTTACAACAAAGTGGCATCAGGCAGAACCCCTTAAAACCCAAGTTCTGCCCCTGTGCGTGGTAACTCTTCAGTGACCTGGCTGTGCTCCTGAGCCCACGGAGGGACTCTGGAACCTGGAGCTAGAGCAGGACTCGGCCATTGTGATGGCTGTCACATTTGATTTCCCCAAGCACGTGGGTGACGGTTTCCATGCGTTTCATTTCAGGAGGAAATGAAAACCTTTAGGATGCGGGTCCAAGAAGTGGTGAAAGAAAATGAAGGATTGCATCAGCAGTTAAATAAGAGTAGCTCCGTTACCAGCGAGGAATGGCAAGTGGTATTTGCTAACTTACAACACAGTAGGAACAGGCTTTGTGACGTCACTGAATGCATAAATGCACTTTGTATCTAAAAACTAAGCACTTTACCCAAAGCCCATACAACTCAGCCAGCTGTACGGCACAGTTAGAATAGACATTCGGGACAGAAGCTTGTAGCTACACAGTTACAGTTTTACCCTTTCCGGATCCAGTGTATTTTATGGAGGTGTCCACCCTCCAAAGCCAGAAAGTCCATGACAGAATTAGAACAAGAAAAACCATGACTTTTAGATCTCTTTGGTAATTCATGTCCACTGCATGCATTCACAGTCAGGTTATGTTATGTTATGGTGTGTGATGTTTTTATTTGTTTACAACTGTTATGCCCAAGTTCCTGGTCCCCAAATGAATTCATGGAGCTTGATTTTTGTTGCAGATTACATGAGAGTTTTTAATAGTATTCAAACTCAAGTTTGGACCACAGCTCCACCAATGCAGTGGGTGAGGGAAGTGCAGCCCTGAACCCAGGGAAGGGGCAAACTTTTAAAGGGGAAATGCCGCCGTAATCAGGGGAGTTGAGTCCTGTTGTCTTGGGATTGGGTGAGGAGTACATAGGATAAGGAAGTTTCTGAAACCATTGGTCAGTTTTTGGGCGCGAAAACCCTAGCAAAGAGCCATTAATAACTGACAAGGTATCTTAAAGGACAGGATGCCTCCTAGGAACATCAACCTCATTGTGGCCCTGCTCCCTGCCTTCTTAACTGGCCAGTTTTAGGGTATCTTCAAATTTCTGCTATGGCAGCAGATTTCTGGAGCCGGGCTCAAGGCTCGGTTATTTACCAGGTGGCCTTTAGGGAAAATGGAATCCCTGTAGAATTAAGGCTTAATTAAATCTTTGGTCTCACACAAGGTTTTCAAATAATAAAGTTTATAAATTTTTTTTAAAAGGAAGAATTTCTAAGACATAAGATACAACCCCAGTAAACTCTTCTAAATTGCACTTAAAAATTTTTTGAAGTGCTGAGGATGAAACCCAGGGCCTCAGGTTGTGTTGGGCAGGTAGGTGTTCTACCGCTGAGTCTTATCCCTAGCCTTCAGCTTCGGAAGACAGGTCACACAGGGAGCTCTAATTAGCCTTGAACTCTGCAGTCTTTCCAATTGCTCAGCTTGAAGTCACATGCCAGCACACCTAATTCTAAATTTGTATTTTAATGATAGTTATTATTATTATTACTATTATTATTCCTTTGGCCAGATGTGGTGGTGCAACCTTTAATCCCAGTACTCAAACAGGCAGAAGGATTTCTGTGAGTTGGAGGCCAGCTTGGTCTACTTAGGGAGTTGCAGGTCAGCTAAGGCTACATAGTGAGACCCTGTCTCCAAACAAACAAAACAAGGAAAAACATGGGCCTATACCTCAGTGATAGAGCACTTTGTTCTCAACCCAGACCCTGGGTTCAGTCCATAGCACTGCAAAAAACTAAAACTAAATAAGTAAGCAAATAAATAAATACATTTTCCTTTTTTATTTTATTTTATTTTTTTAAGATTTATTTATTTATTATACATACAATGTGCTGCTGGCATGTATGCCCACATGCCAGAAGAGGGCACCAGATCTCATTACAGATGGTTGTGAGCCACCATGTGGTTGTTGGGAATTGAACTCAGGTCCTCTGGAAGAGCAGGCAGTGCTCTTAACCTCTGAGCCATAAAAACACATTTTCTAAATAGGTTCTCAAACCAGAAGCTCATTTGCCCTGCCTGTTTGTGTTCATATTCTGAAGCAGCTCCTTCTTCTAGGGCCGTTACCACACTTCGCTGGCTTGTCAGTAGGAAGGACCTGGCCAAGGCTGCTCTGTTTCCAGTGCTGCCCCCTCCCTGCAGCCTGTGCACAGCCTGCTCACAGTGCAGCACGGTCTGCCCAGGCACGGTGCAATGAGTGCAGCTTGCTCACGGGCAGCAGGGCCTGCCCGTGGTGCAGTGAGGTCTACTCAGGGGGCAGTGAGCATAGCCTGCTTATGGTGCAGCGCAGCCTGGGGCACTCCTTGGCAGCCCCTGCTCCCTTTGGGTCTCTGTCACTCTGCACCTCCCTCTCTCTATCCCTACCCTCTTATCTGCCTCCTTTTCTTCTCCTCAGCTGTGTGACATCCCCCCACCCCACCCCTGAACCCCACACAGCAGCAACAAAGGCATGAAAGTCACCCCACACAGCAGCAACAAAGGCATGAAAGTCTAGAGACAGTTTCTAGGTCAAACTATGGAAGAGAAATGATTAGCTTTTAGTGGGTATGTTGTGTCTAGTATTTTTTAAATTCCTTTTTTGAGACTAGAACTCTATGTAGACCATGTAGACCCACCAGATGAGAATAAGAGCAAACCACAAATTTTTGAGCCAAATTGGAAACAAGCTTTATTAAATACTGGTCAAGATGATGGACACTGGCCAGGTCCATCATGCCTGGGATTCCCAGAGTATGGTACCAAATTACATTAGTCAGGGGCTTATAAAGACGAATGCACAAGGCTACCTACATACTTCCCACTTATGAATGCTCCAATCAGGGCAAGCATGCATCCTAATATACTTCCTCCTGCTTACATATGATCGAGCACACCCTGTGTAGCTGGGGCAGCCAAGCTTGTTTACAGGAGTGGAATCGTGTGACTTCTTACCTTACTTGAACAACAGCCCCCAGCATTCCAGGCTCTCCTGAGTGTCTAGTCACAGATGCGTCCTTGAGGTGGGCCTTGGTGACTTCCCCTGTTGAACTTGCTTCCAGCTGCCATGCCCAGCTCTTGCCTTTCCCCCAATCTTTTGTTTCTTCACTTTAACCTTGAACTCTGGTGGCCTTTCAGGAAGGTAAGCTCGCCCCTTCCTTGCCTCCTGGCTGCTCCTTATAACAGCACAGCCCTGTGCACACTTGAGTAGCTGTTTCCAGGAATGCGTCAGTGAAGTCCTTGGCCACATCTACTCTATGTTCTTCATTTCTCCTGGCTGGGGAACTTCAGGCTTAGCAGGCTTTAGAAAAGTGTAAGAAATCTGAGGTTTTCAACTTTTTAAGTTCTTTTACACAGTAAATCCGGATCACAATTTTCCTTCTCTTCACTTCTCCCAGGTCCTCCTGCCACCTCCCCCAAATCCACTCCCCCTCCATGTCTCCTCAGAAAAGAACAGGCCTCCAAGTAATGACAGCCAAAATGGACAAAGCAATGTAGAATAAGACAAGGCAAAAACCCTCATTGCGAGGCTGGAGAAGGCAACCTAATAGGAGGGAAAGAGTTCCAAGAGCAGACAAAAGACTCGGAGACACACCCGCTCCTACTGTTAGGATCTCACAAAAGCATCAAGTGAACAGAACAACCGTAACAGATATGCAGAGGACCTAGAACAGACCCATGCAGGCCCATGCAGGCCCTGTGCTTGTGGCTTCCATCTCTGTGAGCCCATAGAGCCCTGCTTAGCTGATTCAGTGAGCCGTGTTCTCCTGGTGTCCTCCATCCTCTCTGACTCCTGTAATCTTTTCTTCCCCTCTTCTGTGGGGTTCTCTGATCTCTGAGGGGAGGGCCCTGATAGAGACCTCCAATTTAGACTTTTTGCCTCTGGTGCAGGAGGAAGTCTCTGTGATGACTGGACAAGGCATTGGTCTATAGATATAGCAGGCTATCGTTAGGAATAACTTCCTTGATTTTCTTTTTCCAGTCGTTTGGTTCTTCCCTAAGTCTCTGGGCTATTCAGTTTCTGGTTCCTGGCTACCTCTGTGGCCTGGGCCTCAGTTAAACCAAACATTGGCTGGCCACTCCCGTAAGATCTGCACCACCATTGCCCAGCACATCTTGCAGGCAGGACAGACTGTAGGTGAAAAGTTTTGTGACTGGTTGGTGTCAGGTTTCTCTTTCCGTAGCCTGCAGGGTACCTTCTCATGCCAAAGAGACTAGAATGTACGGGTGAAGGCTCCAAGCCCACACCAGTTTGGCCTCTATGTTCATGAGCTGTGTGGAAGTTGTCCTCAGCAGTGGGGCCCTGCTGTCAGTTTTCAGAAAGGCACCTTCTGTCCTAGCATTGCCCTGGGTTGTTTAGGGATTTCCACGGAACCCCCTTGACCAACAACTAACAGCTCAACCAAGTGTAACCCAGTCCCTCTACTGGAAGCCTTGCCTGACTGTAAAAGACGGCCAGTTCAGACCCCGTATCCTCCATTACTAGGAGTCCTCACCAGGATCCCCCTCAGATTCCAGGATGCTTCCCCTGCAGTAGGGTTCCACACACATTCCCAGTGCTCCCCAGTTCCTCCACCCCACATCCTTCCTGCTCCCATCCCCACCCTCCCCAGTCTACCCTCAAAATTTACCCTATCTCCCCTTCCCAGAGAGCTCCATGCATCCCTCTAGAGCCTCCTCTTCACCCCCCTCTCTGGGTCTGTGGATTGTAGTTTGATTTTCATTTACCTAACAGCTAATATCCACTTTTAAGTGAATACATACATATTTGTCTTCCTAGGTTTAGGTTACCTCCCTCAGGAGGATTTTAAAAAATCGAACAAAGGATCCCTTTAAAAAGAGAGGGAAGAGAGCCAGGCATGGTGACACCTGCTGGCATCTAAGTATTTGGGAGCATGAGGCAGGAGGATCATGAGTTTCAGAACAGCCTGAACTTATGGTGACACCTTGTCTCAGAAGGAAAAGAGGAAGCAGCAAAGGGTGAAGGAAGCTGGGAAAAGACGAAAAAGGAAAGAGTGACGGGAGGGAAAGTCCAAGAACAGAGACCTCTCCGGGGGGTGTGAGGTGGGGGTGAGGAGGCTGGCTCAGCCTCGTGGGCAGCCCCCCTCGGGGATGGGCAGTGTGCTCAGCAGCCCCCTCGGGGATGGGCAGTGTGCTCAGCAGCCCCCTCGGGGATGGGCAGTGTGCTCAGCAGCCCCCTCGGGGATGGGCAGTGTGCTCAGCAGCCCCCCCCCTTGGGGATGGGCAGCGTGCTTAGCAGCCCCGCTCGGGGATGGCAGCGTGTTCAGTCATTGTTGTCCTAGCCTGGCTCCACTGTCATTGTCTTGTCTTCCACCTGGCTTTCTGCTTTATGGTGTGCTGTGGGCAGTGAACATTTAACAAGGCAACATCTAAGGTCCCTCAGCTCATCCCAGCTGGAATTTTCAGTTATGAAAGTTGAACTGATAAGGCATTTACAGTGCATTGCATAAATGGGGGCTTTCTTGTGGGGAGATCAAGGCTGGGATGTATTTGTATAGTTTTAAGGCACTATTCCAAAGCCATCTAATAAGTTGGGTTTTTTCCTGATTTATTCTTAATATTACTGACTTTTTTTCTTGTTCTTTAACCCACTCCCTTTCTGTCTGTATCTCTTTAGAAAAGAGCAGGCAGAAGCTGATAACCACCAAACATACACGCACACACACACGCACATACACACACACACACACACACACACGCATGCACACACATTTATTTTATTTAGTTGTTTAACAGTTTCATGGCAGTTCAATGAGACAGAGCTCCTCCTGTCTCAGCTTCCCAAGTGCTGAGGTTCCAGGCTTGTAACACACACCTGGGTTTCTTTGTTTTTTAAAGAGTTAAAAAAAATTTTTTTTAATGTGTGTAGGTATCTTGTCTATGTACTATGTGTGTGCCTGGTGTCCTTGGAGGACACAAGAGGGCAGCTGACGCTCTGGAACTGGAGTTACCATGTGGGTGAGCTGCCACATGGGTGCTGGTTATCAAACCCAGGTCTTCTGGACGAGCAGCCAGTGCTCTCTCTCGACCTCTGTTTTATTTTTACTTCTTGGGAAATTAAAGTCTCACCTGTTGTCTAGGCCTGCCCTCCAGTCCCGGACTCAAGCAGTCCTCCTGCTTCAGCCTCAGGAATGCTTGGAACTTTGGAAGTGCGGCTGCCGTGAGCAGCCGCTACTGATTATGAGTGAATGGTTTCAGAGTAAAATGGGACCTTCCAGCATCCAACAGTATCATGCAGGTTCCAAACCAATTCTTTGGATGCAGGATTAGATGCTCCAGTGTGGGAAACCCAACTGTCCATTTGTGACTGTCTCACCTGAGTGCCATGCACACACAGTCCTCTGTCCTCTGCCTTTGCACGTATGGGAATTGTCACCTACCTCTTGCAGTTGCTGCTGCATCCATCACTCAGACATGACTGCTGCCCTTTCCCCCATTCACTGCACATGGCAGCATTTGCTGGGAAAATGACGTGGTCAACGTGAAAACATGCCCAGGTGTTGACCCACACTGTGGCACATTCCGGTGGTCTCTCAGGACCTAAGCACAGTGTTTACTCTCATGACTCAATCCTAGGAGGCAGCTCCAGGCTCAAGCAGAGCTGGTTCTAGATGAAAACAAGCTGTTGATAGAGCAGTTGGAGATTCAGCAAACAAAAGCCAGGGACGCCCACCAGGAGCACCTCCAAGAAGGTGAGTGACGGGGATGTCCTAGAAGACAGGGTGGGGGCGGGGAGTCACACTTTCCAGAATTGTAAGGCATAGTGCTCCGCGCATTCTCACAGTTGGGTCTGCAGTCAGCCCGTGTGTTCTCTGATCCCCTGTAAGGTCAGCTGAAATGGCTGTGGGAAGGACAGCGTCTGGGAAATCAGAAAAGTTACAGAATGACGCACTTGTAACAACCCAAGACCGTTTTCTCAGATATTTATTGAGTAGACAAAAAGTAGAACTTTTCTGTGCCTCCTTCCCCTTCTCTCCCCACACCCTCTATGCAAAGAAGCACGTTCACGTTGAGTTACAGCCTGTCTTAGTCAGTGCTGTATTGCTGTGAGGGATATCATGATCAGAGCAACAGCCAAGCATGACTTTGAGCTTCTGATCCTCCTGCCTTTGCCTCCCAATTGCCGAGATAACAGGCAAGTTCCACCAAGTCTGCTTAATTTTTTCTTGTATGCAGTACTGGGAATTGAACCCAGGACTTCATGCATGCAAAACAAGTGCTTTACCAGCTGAGTCCATCCCCAGCCTTAAAAGGTCATTTTTATAAGATAAGTGATCTTTTAGGAATTAGCTAACCTGATGCAAGCTTGGCAAATGGCATGCCATTGAGCCACATTCCTATCTCCCTTTGGTGCTGTTTTTCTTTTCTGAGACAGGGTTTCTCTATATAGCCCTGGCCATCCTAGAACTCTCTTTGCAGACCCGGCTGGCCTTGAACTCACAGAGATCCTCCTGCCTCTGCCTCTTGAATGCTGGGATTAAAGGTGCTACCACCGTCCACCTACCTCCCTACTTTTTTAAAGATAAATTTTTGAGATAGGCTCTCACTATGCGGCCTAGCCTAGCCGGAGCTCATGATCCTCCTGCCTCAGGCCCCTGGTGCACTACCATGCCTGGCTAACACGCATGCTTTAGTCAGTTTTCTATACCATGGCTTGATCTTGTCCCTTCCAGTTTCTAAGCTGACAAAACAACTCATGCTCCTGGAGGCAAAGACCCAGGACCAGGAACAGCAGCTGATGGAGAGCCAGGAGCAGCTGGGGAGCTTACAGGCTAGATGCCAAGAACTCAGATCACAGCTGGACAGCAAGATCGCCATGGACGTTCATACATCAATTGTCAATGAGCTGAAAAGGTGAGCGAGCCACCTCAACGCAAGAGGTTGCCTGAGCCCTCCATGTGAAGCGTAGCGTAGACAGAGGTTGCTCAGTTTTTGTTTTACTTTTGCTTTTTGGGTGTCCACTAGGGCCTGGAATCTGGCTGCCAGCCATCTGCTTCCTTTTAACCTCGCTTGATTTTATATGATTCTGTACATGGGGTATGCCCTACCCATAATACACTGTACTGAGGGTGCACTGTACACCTGTGCACTGTGTATGTGGCACTATACATATGTGTCTGCTGTTTCTTGTCCTTCAGCCAGTTGCAAAAGGAAGAAGAGAAAGACAGTGCTGAGATGGAGGAGCTGTTGGGGAAGCTGACAGCGCTACAGGTGCAGAAGAAGAGCCTGCTTCTGGAGAAGAACAGCTGGACCAGCAGAAACAGAGCGCTAGAGGCTGAGCTGGAGCGCACGCGCAAGACAAACAGGTGCCCTGGGTGTGGGTGTGTGGGTGTGGGTGTGTGGGTGTGTGGGTGTGCGCGCACGCATGTGCAAAAGCATTTCATTTCCTTCTTATCTTCATTTTATTCCTCTTATCTTTTCTTTCTCTGATAAGGACAATAAAATGGAAAATAATAGCCAAAGGGACGGATATCAGAATATAAGTGTAACAAAAGCCTTTCTGTGGTTCTATAGTTCTCAAGAATATGCCTCAGATATTGATAACCAAAAGGCAACCCTGGGCTCTAGATGGTCTCCTAACCACCTCCCCAAAGCCTGTTTTTCCATTACTACATCCCAGTTTTCTTTCTTTTTTGTTTTTAATACTTATACATTTATTTATTGTTTTTGAAATATCTTTTATTCTTTGACTGTATTATATGTATGTATGTATACTTTGGATCTTGATCATCTCCTCCCCCTACTCCTCCATTTCCCACCTATACACACACACCACACACACACAACACACCGACACCTACCTACCCACACACGACACACATACATATACCACACACATGCACACCACACACACTGTGCGCATACACACATGCATGCACACACACACACACACACATACACAAACAGAGCAGTGTATCCCCCTTCCCACCTTAATATGGGATCCCATTTTCAAAAATATCTTTTAAAATGAATCAAAAGTTAGGAGACTAATATTTAATTAACTGATTCATTGCTAGCCATTCTGTGAGTGCTATTTTGTTGTTTGTTGTGATAGGGCCCACATGGTAGGGCAGGCTGTCCTGGAGCGCTAGCGGTTTTCCCGGATCAGCCTCCCAAGTGTGGGGATGGTAGCATCCCCACACCGTTGGCTAAGATGGTAGCATCCCCACACCGTTGGCTAAGATGGTAGCATGCCCACACCACTGGCTAAGATGGTAGCATGCCCGCACCGCTGGCTGAGATGGTAGCATCCCCACACCGCTGGCTAAGATGGTAGCATCCCCACACCGTTGGCTAAGATGGTAGCATCCCCACACCGCTGGCTAAGATGGTAGCATGCCCGCACCGTTGGCTAAGATGGTAGCATGCCCGCACTGCTGGCTGAGATGGTAGCATGCCCGCACCACTGGCTGAGATGGTAGCATCCCCACACCGCTGGCTGAGATGGTAGCATCCCCACACCGTTGGCTGAGATGGTAGCATGCCCGCACCACTGGCTGAGATGGTAGCATGCCCGCACCGCTGGCTGAGATGGTAGCATCCCCACACCACTGGCTGAGATGGTAGCATGCCCACGCCGTTGGCTAAGATGGTAGCATGCCCGCGCCGTTGGCTGAGATGGTAGCATGCCCACACCGCTGGCTGAGATGGTAGCATGCCCGCACCGCTGGCTGAGATGGTAGCATGCCCACACCGCTGGCTGAGATGGTAGCATGCCCGCACCGCTGGCTGAGATGGTAGCATGCCCACGCCGTTGGCTTTCGAGTCTTGTTAACTGGATCGGGACTCAGCCCTGACACCTGACTTCAAACTAGATTCATTTAATTCTCAAAACTTAAAAGAAGATGTATGTTGCTGGACAATAGCACTTAATTAATTAATTCTTCAGTGTTACGGGTTGGGATCCAGGGCCTTGTACATACTAGCCAAGCAGTCTGTCACTAATCCACGCCTCATCCCTGAGTGTAGTATTTAGGTAATAAATAGTATGGTGGCACATGCCTTTAATTTCAGCAGGCGATCTCTGTGAGTTTGAGGCCAACATGGTCTACACAGTGAGTTCCAGGCAGCCAGGACTATATAGGGAGACTATCTCAAAAAACTATATATACATACACATACATATATACACACATCCATATATATACACAGACATACTGGTTTTAAACATATAACTGTGTACATATATTCACTCCACCCAAGCTGCACACAGGCTCACTTGTTTTCATTTTCCACCATTGGGGACCTGTGCAGGCGATACCAAAAGAAAATTGATGTCCTCAGAAAGCAAGTGGAAAAAGCCATGGGGAAGGAGATGTCTGCTCACCAGTACCTGGCAAACCTGGTGGGCTTGGCAGAGAATGTCACCAAGGAACGAGACAGTCTTAAGTATTTGGTGAGTCTCCTCAAAGTTATGTTCTGTGAACTTAAGTTTTGTTGTAAATGTGACTTTAATACTATTTTAAGCAAATGTATAAAAACCAAAATTTTATCTTTCAACCATGGGAAAAACCTTTCTTTCTTTTTTTTTTTTTTTGTTTTTTTGGTTTTTTTTTTTTTTGAGACAAGGTATTGCTGCATAGCCTAGGCTAGCCTCAAACTTGCGATCCTCCTGCTTCCCAAGTACTGAGATTATAGTTCAACCAAAATATGCTTTAAAGAAAATCAGCCAGAACTTCTAAATAACAGCAAATGTTATTCTAGAAGGTGAGCTGTGGGGCCGTATGATGGTGCCGTGCCCATCACACAGCAGTGGATGCATCTGTGTGCCCCTTTATCCATGGCCTGAACAGTTCCCGTCAGCAGATGAGTCCTGAGGGTCACAGGCGCAGGGCTGGAGGGGCAGCTCGGCAGTTGCGTGCATTCCCCGTGTGTGCAAGGCCTTGGGCTTGATTCCCACCTCTGAGGGAGGGAGCGAGAACCGGACTCCTGGAGTTAGATAGAGGTCCCCTGCAGATGTAGTAGCAGGGAAGGGAATTAAGTCAACTATTGGTGTCCTAGATGCTGGAGCAGCGCACAGCCAGCAAGAACCTGGCACGGTTCTAGACATTCCCACACTGATTCAAAAAGATGTCTGCAGCAGATTGTGTGGTCGAAGAAGACAGCTACTCTCTGTGTCAAGCCATGTGCACTCAGAAAGGTCTCATAGATTCCCCCAAGCTCCTCCCAGGGGCGGACTTCCAGGTGACGTTTTATAAGCCTTCTTATTTACTTGAATTTTCTCTTCTGTGTGTTTTGGACACATAGCACTCCCCCGCATATAAGCGTGCATGGTTTTTCCACATCATAGTTGCTAGCATGTCATATTAATGAGTGTCTTGATGAGAGACCAAGGGGACATCATGAGTGTCAAAGAAGAGGGGTGGGGGCTATCGCAGGTGTTAGGAAGTTCCTCCCCAGGGCAGTGGGCAGAGGCTTTAGCCCTTGCTTACAGAGGAAGAAGTAGAAATAGCAGGGAGCTTGAGGGAATGTTGCTACTTATTTTTAATAATTAAAAAAAATGCTAATTGGATGTGTCTTGCTATTTTCTGTACTTAGTGTTACAAGGCATTGTTCACAATGTGACAGTGGCTGGCAGGGCTCCAGTAACTCTCATTGTACATTGCTAGTCATTTTCAAATTTTAATTGGTTATTATTGTGCAGGAGTGAGTGTCCACAACATTACTGCTCATGACAGAAGACAGCCTTCTGTCTTCCACTGAGCCATCTCTCAGGCCCCCTTACTGGCAATGTCTAAGTCCTTCCTGTCTCTGACCCATCATGGTAGGAACCTTGAAGCCATTCAGATCTTCAACCTGGGGCTTCGGCTGAAAAGTTGCTGTTCTGGCCACAGTGCTGAATGTGCCGGTGTTTTCTGTCACAGCACCTAGCGCCCCTTCCTGCCACATGCCCACTGGGCTGTTGAGAGGGCCAGCAAAAGCTTGTTGGAAGGTGCCAAGGAAAACTGCTCACCTGGAGTACCTTCCTGAGCACCTGCCCGCCTTGCAGTGCCGCAGTAAATAGAAAGCCATCTTATCCCCGTGGCAGGACACACGGGGACCCCCATCCCTGGCAAATGAACTCACCTCCTGCATGGGTCGTAGAGTGGCACAGCCTTTTGTGCTACAGCCGGAGACACTTTCCAACTTTAAGTAGCCACTTCAAACCCACACCTCAGCCTTACGGGGCAGGTGTGGAAATATAGTGGAAGCCGCACACTCTGTATATAAAGATTTAGAAGTTGTAAATTTAGCCAACTTGATCTTGTAATGGCCTGAAAGCCAGCCCACTGAGTCAGAACTGGATGTGGGCAGAGGCGCTGCCCTGTGCCTGGTTCCGCTCATCAGCAGGGCATCTGATATACCAAGGCCCTGTGACTGCTTAGGGAGCTGGCGGGGCACTTGGGGTCCTGTGTCACCCAGACCAGGGTTACATTGGCTTCCCTACTGGTCACATCCTTCCCACACTCCAGGGTCTCTTGACACCCCCCCCCCTGCAGTCTTTAGGAAAGGCCTCCACTGCTCTGGGCAGTGTCTGCTGATGGCCAGGGGTCACATGGAACTTGAGTGCCCCGTTTGGTTTCACCTACTTCTGTTACACCTTTCTGAGGGAGACACAGTGGTCTGGGGAGTAGACATGGTAACTGCCGCTGGACACTTCTTCCTGTGGGCTGGCGCACGTCATTAGCTTTCTTTCCTTCCTCGGATGCCAGCTGCCACCACTAGACTGCCTGAGGAGGGAGGCGCCGCAGACGTTTCTCCTTCATTCTAGCAGCTGGGACCCTTAGCGGTGTGAGGGAGCTTGTCTGCCATCTGGGGAGCAGTGCTTGGCTTCAGATGGGGTCCCTCTTGGATATGCTGTCTGCCTTGCTGGTTTGAGAAGAGCGTCAGGTGTTTGTATTGTTTATGTTTTGTTGTGATTACATGAGACAAGTGCTCCCAATGCCTACTCCTTGAACTCTACTGAAGGAACCACGGCCAGAAGCTGCTTAGGGAAGGAAGAGTTTCTTCTGGGTTTTGGTTCCGGAGGAAGAGTCCAGAACGGCAGGCACGGCAGCAGGCAGCCAGGGCAGGAACTGGGAGGTCCCATCTCACCCACACCCAGGAAGCAGAGGATGCACTGGAGGTGGGGCGCGGCTATCAACTCTCAGAGCTCACCCCCAGTGATGGACTTCCTCCAGCCAGGTTCCACCTCCTTAAGGTTCCATACCTTCCCAAACAAGGCCAGCCCCTGGGGACCAAATTCAAATACCTGAGCCTGTGGGAGACATACCTCATTCAAACCACTACAGGAATGCTGTGTCTACCAGCATAGCGATGTGTTCTCAAGCCCCTAAAGGCCTGGTCTGAGGGACCCCAGCTCCTCCTTTTGTACCTAGGAGAGATGCCCAGTGTGGTCCCCATCCTTGTTGGTCTTTAGTCCTTGTCCCAGCTCTGCCCGCAGCCCTCTCTCAGGTAGTGAGGGAGCCAAAAGTGGGGTAGGTGGAGCAGCCCTCTCTCAGGTAGTGAGGGAGCCAAAAGTGGGGTAGGTGGAATTAGAAGGAGTGGCGCTCGTTTGTGATTGGGGGTGTTCTCTGTAGTGTGTGTGTAGGGGGAGGGGGCGCTAGGGTTGGACCTGGGGCCTCAGGAATGCTGGGCATGTGGTATGCCAGTGGGCTAAGACCCAGAGCAAGTCATAGGACTTTCTGTGTACGCTAAAGTAATGCGTCTATTTCTACCCTCTCCACAGGCTCAGTGTTTAGAAAGTGAGAAGCATGGAGTCCTCAACAAAATCCTGAAAGGCAACATTCGCCTGGGGAAACTGGAGGAGAGGGTGAAGGTAAGCAGTCGTCAGTGCATGTCTCCCCATGGGAAAGGGGCTTCAGAGGGGGTCTGTGTGTCTCACACAAGAAGAAAAACTGTGCCGAACTTGTCCCTTCTCAGGTAAGCTGTGGTTTGCTGCATAATGAAACACCATGCAGTTATTTGTTTAAAAAAAAAAATACAGGGAAGTCTGCTGGCTCTGTGGTTAAGTGATATCACTACGAAAGTATTTTTGTTTTTAAGATTTATTTATTGTTTCAAACTCATGACGTCTTTAAAATAAAAAAGAAAAAAAAAGATTTATTTATTGTGTATACAGTGTCCTTCCTGCATGTATGCCTGCACTGCAGGCCAGAAGAGGGCACCAGATCTCTTTATAGATGGTTGTGAGCCACCATGTGGTTGCTGGGAATTGAACACTGGATCTCTGGAAGAGCAGCCAGTGCTCTGAACCTCTGAACCATCTCTGCAGCCTAAAAATTATTTTTTAAAAAAAAAAAGTTTTTTTAAAACCTGAAAATGTAAAAACTGTACACAGTTCTTTTTGTTTTGTTTTGTTTTTCGAGACAGGGTTTCTCTGTATAACAGTCCTAGTTGTCCTGGAACTTACTTTGTAGACCAGGCTGGCCTTGAACTCACAGAGATCTGATTAAAGGCGTGTACCATCACCACCCGGCCCCAGTTCTTTCTTAAAGAGTCTTACTTTTATTTTATGTGTATGAGTGTTTGCCTGAGTGTATGTACACCGTGAGCATTCTGGTGCCTGCGGAAGTCAGAAGACAGCAGATCTCCTGAACTCTGGCGTTAGAGACGGTTGTGAGCCAAACCTGGGTCCTCAGGAAGAGCAGCCCATGCTCTTAAGTACTGAGCCATCTCTCTAGCCTCCTAGATGTATTTTTTATTATTTTTATTTTGTTATTGTTGTTTGTTTCTTTTTTTGTTTTGAGACACGGTTTCTCTGTGTAGCCCTGGCTGTCCTGGAACTCTCTCTTTGACCAGGCTTGCCTTAAACTCAGAGATCCACCTGCCTCTTCCTCTCGAGTGCTGAGATCAAAGGCATGCATCACCACGTTCTGGCTAATTTTTTTATATTTATTCACTTTTGCTTTATGTGTATAAGTATCCTGTCTGCATATGGGGGTGTCTGATCTCTGAAACTGGAGTTAAGAATGGTTGTTAACCACTTGTGGATGCTAGGAATTGAACTCGGGTCCGCTGCAAAGGCGGACTCTTAACTGCTGAGCCACCTCTCCAGCCCCAAGATTTAATTTTAAAACTTTTTTTGTATTGAGTGTCTGTGCATGATGCATGTGTGCCTTGGCTGCATGCAGTATGCCTGGGTGTCGTGAGACAACTTTGTGGAGTTATTTTTCTCCTTCCAGCTTTATTCAGGTTTGCTGGGATCAGATGCAGGGCTTCAGGTATTGTCAGGCAGCAAGCATCCTACCTACTGAGTCACCTCGCCAGCCCCTCTGAGCACTTCTAAAACTGACGTCAGAGATTTAGATACATAACACCCACAGCACTGATACCCTAACATAAGCCTGATGGTCAGTTTTTGTATTCACGCTGCCTTAAGAGACGGCTGGAGGGACTGGAGAGATGGGTCAGTGGTTAGAGCCTTAAATATTACGTAAAAGGCCTAGGGGATGCTTGAGGACTTGAGTTACATGGAAGGGGAGGTGACAAGCCAACTTTTTATCCTTTTGTTATGTTTCTTACTAGGGCTTGTACCCAGAACCATTTGTATGCTAGGCAACCACCATGCCACTGAGCTACACCCCAGCCCCTGCTGAGCTCTTATATGAGACATCTTTGGTAAAGCAAAACAGTGTTGATGGCTGTGGATATTCTTTCTTAAGCTGACAGTTGATGAAAGGATTGACCATGAAAACTGCAGGCAGAGGTGCTAGGCGTGTGGCTCACAGGGTGGAGCTTCCCAGCATGCATGAGTCTCTGATTTGATCCTCGGCACTGCCAAAAGCTGGATTGGATGGTGCACATCTGTAATCCCAACACGGGAGGTGGAGGCAGAAGGATCCCGAGGTCATGGTCATCTTCAGCTACGTATGGAATTTGAAGCCAGCCTGGGCTACTCAAAGCCCTGCCTCAAAAACGAAACAAACAAATAAAAATTGCAGAAGTAGATTAATTTGTGAAAACATCCAATTAGTTCTGCGATGCAGATATTTTATGTTTCATTTTCATTTTTAGCATATTAATCCCTCAAAAATCAGATATAATACAGATTAGAAATTTGGTTTTCCTTCTTAGATTTTATTTTGTTTTTAATTGTGTGTGTGTGTGTGTGTATGTGGGAGTGTGCATGTGAGTGTAGGTGCCCTTGGAAGCCAGAAGAGGGCGTCGGATCCCCTGGGGCTGGAGTTACAAGTGGTTTTGAGCAGCCCACAGGGGTGCTGGGAACTGAACATGGGCCCTCTGTAAGTATGCACTCTTAACCACCGAGCCATCTTTCAGGACTTTACACCTGAAATTCTTTTGTATCATTTTTATTTTGTTTTCTGGAGTCAGAGTCTCACTATGTCGCCCAGGTGACCTCAGATTCACTTTTGCCTCTGCCTCCCGAGTGCTGGGATTACCCAGTTTCACACATTGCTGGGGACCCAGTCTAGGGCTCTGTGTGAATGCCAGGCAGGCACTCTACCCAGGCTCCAGCTGTGCATGGTCATTCAGTGCTTTTAAAATCTAAGCTTTCCTTCCTTTCAGCTCTGAGGCACACCCAGCCCGTGAGCACTGACTTCCTAGAGGCAGGCGGCTTGCTCACTGAATTCCTTCCCTGCAGGGGTATAAGAAACAGGCTGCACTGAAGCTGGGGGACATCCATCACCGCCTGATGGAACAGCAGGAGGACTTTGCTGGCAAAGCAGCTCAGTACCAGAAGGAGATGAGGCACCTGCAATGGATGCTGCAGGAAAAGCAAGCGGTCCTGGATGAGGCACTGCAGCAGAAAAGGTAGGTTGTGAGCCTGCACACACGAGCAAGCAGCAGCCAGAAGAATACCTCGGGTGCCTTCCTCTCACACTGTTCCTTTGAAGCAGGGTCTCTCTGGGATCCTGGTGCTTGCATTTTCTCAGCCTGACTGGAAGCTAGCCAGCCCCATAATCCACTGTCTTTTGCCACTCCGGGAGCTAGAGTTACATGTGTGTTTTGGGTGCTTGCCTTCTTACTAGAGTCTGGGATCCAAACACCAGGCCTCATGATTCCACAGCAAGTGCCCAGAATCACTGAGCCAGCTCTCTCCAGCCCCTGTTCCCATTTTTCTCCTTTCTCTGTGTGTGTGGTGTGTGGTGTGTGCGTGTATGTGTGTGTAGTGTTTGCTTGTTTTTAGATGCTCTGTAGCCCAGGCTGGTCTTCATTTCAGTCTTTTTCCCTCAGCCTCCCACATGCTGGCAAAGCACATACTAATAATATACTGAGTTATCATTTTTTAAAAATAGGGGGTCCATTATCCTATTCTATTGCTGTGAAGACACATCATGACCATGGCAACACTTAGAAAAGAAAGTATTAAATTGGGGCTGACTTACAGATTCAGAAAGTTAATACATTATCACCATGTGGGGAACATGGTAATATATAGACAGGCATGGTGCTCGAGAAGTAGCTGGGAGCTACATTTGTAGGCAGAAGGCAGAGAGAGACAGATGGGGTGGGAGGCTTTTGAAACCTTGAATCTACCCCTAGAGACATACCTTCTTCAACAAGGCCACACCTCCTAATCCTTCCAAACAGTTCTTTAACTGAGGACCAAGCTTGCAAATATGTAAGGCTATGAGGGTCATTCTTACGCAAAACACTGCATCCATCCTTATCTTTCACCTGCCAAGCTGAGTGTGGTGACCGAGGCCTGTTACCTTGGGAAGTGGAAGCAGGAGGAGCAGGAGTTCAAGGTCATCCTTGGCTAGTGATGTTGGCCTGGGCTATGTGAGATTTTGTCTCAAAAACTACTTCTCCTCTGGGGCCAGAGAGCACCAGGCACACATGTGGTGCCTAGGCATACATGCAGACAAAACACTTATATACATAAAAGTAGAAAATAACATTTTTTTAAAAACCTGTATGATATAGATCTAATCTACATGGGTAGTAGAAAAAGACAAGATCTTCTGAGTAAATTGGGAGCATGGGGACCTTGAGAGAGGGTTGAAGGGGAGGGGAGAGATAGGGAGGGGAGCAGAAAAAAATGTAGAGCTCAACAAAAATCAATAGAATAAATAAAAAATAAAAAAAGCAATTTACCCATGAAGAGTTGACAAAAAAAAACCCTGTATGAAAACCACTTTTCTATCACTTTATATTCTGCAGTTTTGATGCATGTTCAAAGTTTCTTCTTATTTATCTACTGGGTATAAATAATACTATGTTATATGGATTCTGGGATGTTATGTCTTTCTTTAGATCTAGGAAAATTTCAGATATCATCCCTCTGGGCTATTTGTTTGTTTTGGGACACATTCTCACTGTGTAGTCCTGTGTATCCTGGAACTCACTCTGTATACCAGGCTGGCCTCGAACTCAAAGAGATCCTCCTGCCTCTGCCTCCCGAGTGCTGGGATAAAGGCTCACCCTGAACTTCTGAATGTTCCTCATGCCTTAGCCTTCTGAATGCTGAGATCACAGGCTTGCAACACCACACTGCTGAGAAGCACACACACACACACACACACACGATAGTGTGACTGTATTGCTTCTCAGTGTCGTTGTGGAACTCAGGTTAGGTAGAGGTCAGATCCTCTTGCTGAGTCCTATACTTAGTACCTTTCAGAGTTTCCAACTATTAGCTTTTCTGGTCTACATTTTCAGTGGTTTGTTTGTCTATCTGTTTTCTGCTCAGTTTTTCTATTTAGTTATCTCTTTGTCTGTGCTCAGTGTTGGACCTTCTCAGCCCTAAGGCTTTGGTTCAGCAACCATTGTGAAACTAAAACAGGAAACATAGACCTTGCAGGCTAAGGGTAATGTTTGCAGTTAAGACCGGTAAGAATAAGTTGCTGTTTGTCCAGTGTTTGTTTGGCCCATCAGCATCAGATATACTTGACCACAGGTGGCTGGGAGGTGCATGGACAGGACATATTTCAGAATGTATGCCTGTCCCTGATTGGACCTGATGGGAGATGTGGTAAATTGTGGGTTTTGCCTTTTTAAGCCCCTGGGAACTGTGACTCGTGGCCTTTTCCTGGGAACCTGGGTACGGACCTGGCCAGAGTCCATTTGCCTGCCTGTATTTAATTAAAACTTGCTTCAAATTTGGCTTTAAATTGTGGCAGTGGTCTTATTCTCGACTGGTGGGATTAACATTTTCTGGAGGCCCATATTCTAACGCTGGACCTTCACTCTGAAACTCCAGGGCTGAGGGGCCACCTCAGGAGAAAGATGCTCGGACTATCGGGGTGAGCTGCTGTGCTGAGGATAGCAGCAAGAGGCCTCTGCTCAGTCATAGTCTGCTCTATTCTGTAGGACCCCAGTCTGAGACATGAAGGGGGTTCCACTGCTCAGTCATAGTCTGCCCTATTCTGTAGGACCCCCGTCATGAAGGGGGTTCCACTGGACTTTAATATTTTCCCATCCCGTGCAAATTGCGGGATGTCGCCTACCTGCCTGGATCTGGTTGGTTAGAAAGTGTTGGCAGTCTGTTTTCAGTGTGTGGACGGCTCTGTTTGCTCTCTCTGCTGCCACCAGCTGCCAGCCACCCCTGTGCCATGGCTGCTTTTCAGCTCTCTGGTCAGTGGATCTGGGTTAGCAGGAGTTGAAATGCCTTTTGGGTGTGGCTGACATTGGAGTTGTTTTGTGCTGCTCTGCTTCATTGGAAGGCTGGCTGTAGAGCTGGCTACTGCTCTCCCTTCTCTAGACCCAAGCATGTTTCCAAGTTTCCCCTATGTCCTGTGTCAGTCTAGCTACCCAATGCTGTGGCCAGGCAAAGAAAGCAAAGCAGAACAGCCAAAGAGTTAGATTTGGTTTATGTGGCCATTCTGTGCCTCTAGATTTGTAAGTTCATGGAGTATGACTAAAAATCTGTGATATCTGTGAAAAAAGTTCACTTAAAACTCATAACATGAATGTGATAATTAAAAATCTATGCATAGGTAATCTTTAAGAAACCATGTGACATGACTCTTATTTTGGGAGATAAGCACCCTTTGCCGCCATCTTCGGGCAGACATGTGGTTGGCAGCCATCTCTGCCAGAGGTGGAGACAGCATTTTCAGTTGCTGTGTTGGAGCCTTTGATAAATCTGCCTCGTCATATTTTGAACAAGTTTTTGGTATTTGCAAATACTAATAAATACATTTTTGTTTCTCTTAATATTCAATTCATAGTTTTATGTTCTACATATGCTAGTTCAGTCTTAAAAATGTGGATAAGATCTCTTTATTTTATTTCCTTTTTGGTTATTGTTTTTAATTGACATAATTGTTTGTTGTTCTGTGTGGTCCAGGGAGACGTCCCACAGCCATACTTCCAGTTTTGAATTAATGAGTAAATTAAGCGTATAGCAAGCCCAATTAAGTTAATTGTGGTAGGTAGGTAGGTGCATATGTAGACAGACAGATATCAAATATCATGCTGCAGAAATTAGTAAGGCAGCCAGCTGGAGTCCCGGGCAGAGCAGAGTCCCCTGAGTGAGGCTTCCAAGTAAAAGAACAAACAGCAACAATAGAAACGATATCATCAGATTGCATGTTTGCAGCACCCAGTAGAAACTAGCTAGGGAAGTTGAGCTAGCTGCAGTTCATGACCTTTCTCTCCACGGTTTGTCTTTCCCACGGCAGGCACTTGTGTATCATGGGGTGAACATAGTCATAGCCGTTAGAAATGGCTTACCTCTAGCTGTTCTCAAGGACACAGTGTTTATAAAATAACTTTGGTCTCTTCCCTCCCACAGTCAAGGGCCAGCCCACCCCCAGACAAAAGACTCTGGAGGACACAGTGTGGTTGGTCTGAAGGGGGAAGCAGCCGCCCAACGCCAGCATCTCTGTGAGTGCTAAGAGCTCACGGCAACTTACCAGTGTAGTGTGCACTAGCTAACTGTACGGGCTGGTGGATGCAGGGTGCTGTGAACTTAGCTCAGTGTGGCCAGCACATCTGTCACTGTACCCATTGTTGCAGGAATGGGTCTCAAATAAGCATTCTGACACCAGTGAGGTGGAAGAGATATCACCAGGGTACCAAAGCCAGGACAGTTCCTGAAAGGCTTTGGTCCTGGGTCCAGTCTGCGTTCTCATTCTGTATTCTAAAATCACAAGGTGCAGCGGACAAGCAGTATTTTACAGAAGCATACAGGGCAGTCAGGTTGTTAAGGGCAAGGGCCCGTTGTCTCAGCTAACTTCCCAGGTCATTCTGCTTCAGGTAGCAAGTGAAGTCATGCGTGGCAACAGTCAGAACAAGCAATGCTTTAGTTAAATCACTAAATAAATCAGTGTCTCAGAATTGGTCTTTTCTACCTTAATTCTACATCACTGCTGTTTCTTTGTGGTGAAACCTTCAAAATCCTCTCTCCTGGCTCTTGGACCTTAAGCATCTGTCACTGGAGGTCTTACTGCTTCAGGGTTCATGTGTGCTATTGGAATTTCTTTGCTTTTTCAAAATATGTGTGTCTGTATCTGTCCGTTCATCCATCTGTCTCTGTGTGTTTATACACATGCACATGTGTGTGGAGACCAGAAGTTGACATCAAGGTCTTCTGTTGACTGAGGTTTTTGTCCTGCCCAGTTCCTGCAGTCGTTAAGTCCCAAAGATATCACACAGAGATTTACCTTAGCTATAAACTGATTGGCCTAGTATAATTTATATTAGCCCATTTTTCTTGTCTGTGTTAGCCACGTGACTCGGTACCTTAGTGAAGCAGTCACATCTTGCTTCTTCTGCATCTGGGTCACAACTGCAGATTGCGCTTCCCTCTTCCCAGCATTCTCATTGCCCTGCCTCTACTTCCTGCCTGCTTGCCCCACCTATACGTCCTGCCTGGCTACTGGCCAATCAGCATTTTATTAAAAATAATACAAGTGACAGGATAAAAGACCATTGTCCCACAGCAGTCTTCCATAGTCACTCTCCCCCGGTTTCTTCTCTAGACCCAGACTCTCCATCTGGCTAGACCGGTGAACCAGCAAGACCAAGGATCCATGCTCAGGTCCTTGACTAACTAAGCCAACTCCCAGCCCCTGACCTCCTTCTCCGTTGCACTGTTTTCAACCCACCTCCTCTTTTTTTTCTTCTCCAGAGAAATGGAAGGTGAGCTTGAAATGGTTCTGGAGTCCACTGCCAAGGAAAACAGAAGGATGCGAGGCCTTCTCCAGGCTACCCTGGAGAGGGGTGGCCCACAACATACCAGAGCTCGTGAGGACACTTGCTTCAGTGGCCTAGCTCAGGGAGACCTGCTGGTTGGCCACGATTTCAGCTATGGTGACGTGCAGCCTCCTGCTACCATTGACCGTCAGAGTCTGGGGGAGTCTGTGGCCTAGGCCTCCTTGTCTGAGGTAGACTTCCCCCAAGCTCCTCAGGAGAACCGGTGTGACAAGGAAGCCACTGAGTGACACAGGGAAGAAAGAAATAAACCAGCCCAGGCATCAGATGCTTGTCCATGTTTCTTTTTGGTTTTAATTTATTTTTCTTTTTTTAAAAAGTGTTAGGTATTGAACCCAGGGGTCTACACAGGTGAGGCAGCAGGCAGCTACTGGGCTACATCCCAGCACTGGTTTTCTGAGTCAGGGTCTCACCATGCAGCCCAGGCAGGCCTTGAACGTTTGATCTTTATACCTTACTGTTATTCTTTATAAAGATATAGTGGTGGGGTACCAGTCCCACAAGGGGCAGTGGTCCCACAAGGGACAGTGGCAGGACACTCAAGGCCCTCAGTGGGTCCCCTTAGCAGGTGGGAAACCATGGTGGGTGGGAGACAGACAAGATAAGCCATGCAGAGAGAGAGTTTTGGTATAGAGTTTATTTAGTGGATTATGAAGCGGAAAGGGAAGAGGGAAGGGGAAAAGGGGAAGAAAAGAGGGGGGAGAGAGAAAAGTAGTAGTTACCAATTCAGAAGAGGGACTGGAGAGAAGGGGGGGGTTAGCAGTGGGTGGAGCTTGTCTCTTAAAGGGGCAGGGTACCCAGGTAACAGGGAAGGTCAGCAAAATAATCACACTTACCCTCCTCAGTGCTGGGATTACAGGAATGCCCTGTCACACAACTCTCTACATTGATGTGAGATATTTTCCTGCATGCTGTGAATATGTGTTGCTCTCATTGGTTGATAAGTACAGCTTAATTGGCCTATAGCCAGGCAGAATATAGCTAGGCGGGAAAGCCAAACGGAGGTACAGGGAGAAGGAGCTCTGAGTTGAAGGCATGCCAGCAGCAGGAGAAGCAAGATACCAGCAAACCGGTAACACCATGGCCACATGGCAATACATAGATTAATAGAAATGGGTTAATTTAAATATAAGAGCAAGCTAGTAATAAGCCATTGCCTTTGTCATGGGCCAAGCATTAAATAATATTAAGCCTCTGAGTATTTATTCAGGAACTGGTGGGCGGGAGAGAAACCTACAGTTACACCAAGTTGCTCTTAATGATGTGCTTGCCGCATTTTCAATGAGATCACAGCCTCTGGTCACACTGCTCCTGAGGCTGGCTCTGAGATGCCCTTGTCTCAAGGCTCCTCGCTGGGCCACTAAGAAAACAAGTGAAGGTCATGGGACAGGTAAGGTTCCAGGATATAGAAACTCAGTTCTTACAGTAAATGGAAACTTATTTTTAACAATACAGTGGCCTCTGCCTTCAAAATGGAGTCAGGCAGGTTCCTCATTGTTAAGTGACAATGAGAAGGATTTGAGTTCTGTTGAGGCTTGGCTCTATTCAGTAAATTCTTGAAGGGGCTTTTGTTATGCCCAGACCACAGTGTCCCCCAAAACCACCAGAGTTCGCACTCATATGCGAAAGCAAAGAGCTTTTTTTCACGCTTGAGCTTGGACTCTCCGTCTGTCCAACACAGCGGTGAGAGCAGAGACTGAGATCAGTTGGGGTGGGGTTTTTATCATAGTAGGCATTGGGGTGAGGGATTTCCAAGGTTCAGGATCCCTGATTGGCTGACATTTGCCTAGGGGTGCCTTGGTGTAAGGGACTAGGTGTGTGCTGGGCTCAGGGACATCTGGTGATCTTATCTAATCTTATCTAATGGTTGGAATGTCATGTAATTCCCCTCAGATGCTGGCCCATCCCTGGGTGGTGTCAGCTTATGGTTTTTCCTGGATCTGGGAACTGCCTGCTAATAAACTGAAACTCAGGCCTACTTTTTAGCTGGTTTTTAGTAAGCTTGTCATGGCAACAGTGTGGCCAAGCTGCCCTGGTCCCCACACTTTTGCTGTGTTTGGATGGTCTGTATACATGGGTTCATGTAATCAAGGTATGGCACCCCAGGTTGGCTGTGTTGGGAGGCAGTAGGCCTTC
This sequence comes from Ondatra zibethicus, assembly GCA_004026605.1. Lineage (NCBI taxonomy): Eukaryota > Metazoa > Chordata > Mammalia > Rodentia > Cricetidae > Ondatra > Ondatra zibethicus. The sequence continues at coordinate 264,677 of PVIU01000403.1, forward strand.
AAGAAGTCCTTAAGGTCAATTTAACCTGATTGGTTATGGTGAGGGTGAAATTACCTGGTGCAAGTGAGAAGGAAACACGGAACACACAACAAACCTGCTTAGAAGTTTATTAGAGGGGGCATGTACAGGCCTGGGGAAGTCAGTGTGCAGAGAGAGGGAGGAAGATGGCGCATCCAGCTTTTAAAAGCTGCCTAGTGCATGCGCATAGGGGTTGATGTGGCTACGTCATACGCAGATAACGGGGCTCACGCATTCGTGCAAGGGCTTAGCTGAATCATATGTGAATGATGCAACCACGCATGTGTGCATGGGCTTGATGATGTAATCCATACCACATGTGGGTCATGCCTTTAACATCCCTGGGGGGGGGCATTAGGCACTTCTGCCTGAGGGCTTGTCTGTACATGCATGGCCCCTAGAACCCGGAAGTATCAGCCTTATTGTGGCTGAAATCATTACATAGGGGAAGAACAAAATTAAAGAGTTAAGTAGTTAAAATTACATCAGGCATGGTTGAGGCATGTGGTCATTAGCCATGTGGTTAGTGACTGTCATCAATCATACCCTTATCAGCCTTACCCAGGGTGGAGTTTCAGTAATTTGGGAGGGCATAAGAGGGGTAGTCTTAGTTTAGTTAAAATGTGACCCTCACATTCTCCCCTTCTGATATGTTATTAGGGAGCAAATTATGGGACCCTGCTATCCCTTAATTCCATTTGGTCCCAAAGTAAAGGTTGGTACCATGGTTCCTGTGCCACTTCCTAATTTTGATAACCATTTTGCGTCACGGCCTGATGTTGGAGGATGTGTGGTCCCAGCCTTTCCTTTATAAACTGAATGAGTTTGTTAAGTATGCAAGGGTCACAAGTGAGTATTAGGAGTAAAATAAAAAGTGGTCCCAATGTAGTGGAAATTAAGGTTGTCACTTTTTTGTATCTAGCCACCCCTTCCCTAACTTTTCTCATGGAGTCTTTAACCACCCTGAATGATCTACATAAAAGCAACCTTCTTTACCTAGAGCTGCACAAAGCCCTCCCTGTTGGAGAAAGATGAGACCTAAGCCACACCTATTCTGCAGGACCACCTCAGCTAGTGAGGTCAGGGAGTCTTTCAATGGGTCTGTATGTGTTGTGCCAGGTGTTGTTGATTAGATCGGTACGATAAATAACCAGGCCAGCTCAAGATTAACAATTATATTTTAATGGTTATAAGGGGAAACTCACGCTACAAGAGTGGGAGGTCCGACTTCCTATCTGTCCAGCGGGTGCAGCACAGAGAGAGCCTGCACCTGAGTTCTCCCAGTTTTCCTCCTCCGCTGCAGGTAGCCACACCTTAACTAGATGTGATTGGTTGACAGAGTTTCCCCATCATGTATGTCAAAGTCTATGGTTCTCATAGGTTGCAGTAATGCTGTTGTTGAGTGGCTAAAGCTGTCCTTCTGGTCCCCAGTCCCTCCAGGCTGGCCCCCAACTAGACACTCAGGGTGAGTGCAGTAATGGGTTCCCTCTTGGTGATTCTGGGGGAACAGAAGTGGTTGTCATAGCCTGGTAAAAAAAGTCAAAGTTTATATGGTAAATTAGTCTGGGGGACTAGTCTGACTAGCACCCAGAACCCTTTAGTTCTATCAAGGGCATCTAGGTGTAAACAGGGTGAGCCCCATGGAACAAGCCACCAGGTATCATTATTGGGAATTAAGTCGTCCTAAGAGCTAGGTAGCATTAAGGTTTGGTTGCAAAGTACCTGTTGTTCTGAGGGTACAATACCTAAACAGAGATTTCTTGTGATTTCTTCCTAGTGATTTCTTAAAGAGTTAAATTGGCCTTAGTGTAATGGATTAAGTAAAAATGCTGCAGGTCCCCAAGTGGCGGCAGTGGGCATTGGGTCCTGAGAGCAAGCAGTCCCAGACAGGGACAGTGCAGTTCCCCAAGTGGCTTTGTGGGCCATGAGGGGCAGCGAGTCCCACTAAGAGAGACAGACAGATGGGCACACCATGAGACCATGCTGCAGGTCTCTGAAAGCAGCTGGTCCCGGGCAGGAAGCCACGCGGCGGGTGATAGACAGAGACATGGATAGGCACACCATGCAGAGTGAGGTTGGATATTTATTTAGTGGGTTATGGAAAGGAAAGGGGAGAAGGGGAGAAGAGCAGAGGGAGGAGCAGAGGGGAAAAGGGGAGAAGCAGGGAGAAGGGAGAGGCAGAAGATGCCTCTTTGAGAGGGAGATGGAAAGAGGAAAGGACTCAGTCTGGAAACTGAAGATCAGCTTGCCTTGATGGTTGGGGGTAGGAGTGGGCATGGCTTGTCTCTTAAAAGGACAGAGCAGACCATTACATTCCCGTCTCTTTTATAATAAAAAAGGTGGGAGTTTAGGCACAACAGGCTAAAGGAATTGGGGCAGCAGATTCTCAAGACTGCTTTCTGCTTATTTGTGAGCATCGTGTGGGGGGTACCTGAGAAAGCTGGGCCACATCCTGGCATAGCTGGTCTGTTTGTTCCTGTACAGTCTTTGTGGTATGGAAATGTCTGGTGTCTTTTATACCTGTTTAAGGTATTGGCAGAACAGAGGACAAAGTTAAGTTTAGGAAAAAAAATTTAGGACCAGGGAACTGAGGGGGGTATATCTGACCTTTTTAAGGTGGATCCTTCAATTTGGCTCCCTGGAACTCACAAGAATTCTTTGGGTTTGTAAAATGGAAGTTTTAGACATATACATTGTATAAACAGTAGCATATTTATATCAGAATTATTGTGACAGATATTTTTGCACAATGAACAGTGTTTTTAAGACTATGGAAGGCAGCATGAGAGAGAAATTTGTTAACTTGTATTTATCCTCAAACCTTTATAACTTACAGGGCTTATATTTATATTTTACTGAAACTTGTTTGATGAGGTTGTCCTTTTGAACTAACAAAACCTCTCTGCTGTCAAACTGCATCAGATATCTTTGAGAAGGATGAAATTTTACTTGAGTTACTGATTAAAAAATGACAGAGAGCCGGGCAGTGGTGGCGCATGCCTTTAATCTCAGCACTCGGGAGGCAGAGGCAGGCGCATCTCTGTGAGTTCGAGACCAGCCTGGTCTACAAGAGCTAGTTCCAGACAGGCTCCAAAGCTACATAGAAACCCTGTCTCAAAAAAACAAACAACAACAACAAAAAACGACAGAGAACTCACTTGGTTGGCACCTAGAGCTACTCTTCAGGGTCCTCCATGGTTGTTGAAGGTCGTATTTGACTTTTGCTGTTTGGCGCAGGGCCTGCCAGGCTCTGGAAGATCCTGTGGGCTAAGAAATCTGTAGGAAGACAAGCTTACCTTGACCTGAGCAGCTATGCTGTCAATTCCAGCAATTCTGTCCACGTCTGGAGATCTTCAGTTTGGATGGAAGGCAGTTTTCCTAGTCGTCAGCGCTTGGCAGTTGAACCAAATTGCAGATGGACGTTGTTCTGTGCCCATTTGTCTTCTGTCTTCTTTGGAGGAAGCAGAGTGCTGCTAGGAGCCAAACTGTCTCTTTTTGTTATGAAAAGTTTTTTTTTTTTAATTTATTTTATTGGCGTTTTAGCCTGTATGTATAAATGTGTAAGGGTGCTGGATCCTGGAGTTATAGACAGTTGTGAGCTGCCATATGGGTGCTGGGAATCGAACCTGGGTCCTCTAGAAGAGCAGTCAGTGCTCTTAACTGCTGAGCCATCTCTCCAGCCCCATGAAAAGTTTTTTAATAATTAAATATTTAAATGCCATATTCCCCAGATCTCTGAGCAGTTGAGGGCTGTTTATCAGGTATAGATAAGTTATAACTACAACATAGAATCTGCCTGGAGAACTGGGTCCAAGCTTGACTGTACTGGCTCTTAACTTAGCAAGTAAGATTTTTTTCTCTTATGTTTATTTATTTATTATGTATACAATATTCTGTCTACGTGTATGCCTGTAGACCAGAGCTCATTACAGATGGTTGTGAGCCACCATGTGGTTGCTGGGAATTGAACTCAGGACCTTTGGAAGAGCAGGCAATGTTCTTAACCACTGAGCCATCTCTCCAGCCCCCAAGACTTACACTCATAAAAAGACAGGAAGAAGAAAAAACTACTTTCAATAGAAGGTTAACAGCAGAACTGACAATAGTAGAGAACAGCTTAATGTATTTTAAAACAGAGTTGGGTAAATATATCATATTGTTGTAAGAGACTTAAAAGTACATACCAATTTCAAACATGACACTTACTGTTTTCATAGTCTGAAATGAGATGCAATGAACAGACAATTATAACATTTAACAGTAAACATAGGTGCATTTAAGTTACATGTATGAACACACACACAAAGTGAACAGGAATTGAGTGAAGTGGATGCTCTTGGTGGGCCCTTCCAAAGGCATGCCACTGCACAAAACACACACGCAACAGAGTCAGCACTGGGGGACCAGACAGGGAATACCTCAGTAAAGATGGCAGAACATGGTCACCTGACCTGGCTCTCAGTTAAGTTGGCAGTGAAGTCACCTGACCTCAGCTAAAATGGCAATAAGGTCATTTATGTAACAGAGTTAACACTGGGGAATCAGGCAAGGAATACCTCAGTAAAGATGGTGAAACTTGGTCACTTGACTTGGCTCTCAGCCAAGATGGCTGCAAAGTCACCTGACCTCAGTCAAAATGGCAGCAGTCACATGTATGGAAAAGCCACTCAGTTAAGATGGCAGTCAAGTTATTTGACTTCAGTTAAGATGGTGGTAAGGTTGCCTGATCTTAGTCAAAATGGCAGCAGTCACATGTTGTATGGAAAAGCCATAATTTTTGAGCTGCAGGGATTTTAAGTTTAATAATAAGAGAGACCTAGAGGTGTGATCTGCCCTGTTGCTGAGCCATAAGCCACCGCAGGGAGCAAAAGGCTGGAAATGAAAACAGCCACTTTGTGGATCCGACAAATTTTGTTGGCAGCAGTAGCGGTGGCAGGGACAGTATGAGAAAACTCCTTCCATTTGCCTGTGCGCTGACAGTAGTTAGAAAGCTCCCATAAAAGTAGAGCCAGTGGAGTGAGGGTAGGCTCTGAAGAAGTAGGGCATTGAGTCCTGAGGTTTTAGGGCCTCTAAAAGGCATCTATCCCAGAGGGAGGCTGGATTGACAGACATGGATGTCTTGCTACCCATTGCTGAAACCAGAAAACCTGTGAAATGGTGATGCCACAAGGCCTATAATGGGATGTCTCCCCAAATAGGTGGGGTGTAAATTGGTGGCAGTCACCTCAGGTCCTGTAAGAGAGCATCCTCTGCCTACAGGTGGGGTGCTACAGCCTGACTAGATCTGGTTGAGGCAACTCGGAAGCCACAGAGGCCACTCCGAGCAGCCTTTCACGGTGGAGGAAAAAAGAAAAAGAAAAAAAAAAGAGAAAGAAGAATCTGAGGGACCCTGGGCCCCCAGTGATGGGAAGACTGACCCCAGGCCGTCCAAACACAATTTTGGCTAAGGGAAGCAATCCAGAGATGAATGTCAGCGAAAGGCTCAACTGTAGCCATAAAGACCATGGTTGGGGGCTGTCCCCTGTTTCTAGGAACAACAAAGGATTTTTGGGAGCTCAACGGTCAATTCTTCAGGTTTGGAGAAATGGTTAAGCTGACCAGAATGGGGGAAACTCACCAATTGAAGCCGGTGGTGTGCATAGAAATTGTGCTCAGGCATATGGAAGACATGGTTGTTGTGGAAAAAATACCCAGTTCCGGGACCCAACCTCGGGGAGGGAGAGCCTCCTAAATTTCATGGCACCAGTGTAATGGTAAAAGTATACAAGTCATGGCACCAATGTAATGGATTAAGTAAAAATGCTGCAGATCCCCAAGTGGCTACAGTGGGCCATGAGGGGCTGACACCCTTCGAGATTAGGTTCTTAACATAGACCCAGTTTCCTGGTGGAAACTAGTGGGGTTCAGGGGAAACACCAGACTCATAAAGGGCTCTAAGCTTTGGCCATACATGTTTATGAGCCCATTGGATTTTCTGTAGAGTCAAGGAGGTCCCGGTCATCTAACTCTGCCAAAAGTTCTGTCTGCAGGCTGGGAACATAATCTTGAAGGGTGTCAGCCCCATTTGGTAAGGAGAGTTTATAACCCTAAACAGGGCAAAGGAGAGGAGGGTCACTTGGTCTGCATCAGTCTACAAGGCTAATTTAGCAAGGGGCCTCTTTTAGAGTTCTGTTCATGCGCTCTACCTGTCCTGAACTCTGGGGTTATGCACAATGCAATTTTCAATCACTCCCCAGGACAGTGGCCAAACCCTGACTCACCTAGGACACAAGAGCAGGCCTGTTGATTGACCAAATCCATACCAAAGCAGGATGTCTTCTAGGAGCTTCTTTGCCACCACCTGCACTGTCTCATGTTTGCCGGGGAATGCTTCCATCCTGCTCAAAAAGGTGTCTATGAACACTAACACATATTTATACCCATACTTGCCAGGTTTGACTTCAGTGAAGTCCACTTACCAGTATGCACCAGGCTTCTTTCCTCTGAGTCGCATCCCGGGGCTTTTAGAGTTTGTCACAGCATTGGGTAGTTGACAGGCCTTGCAGTTAGAAACTATATCCCCAATTGTTTGCTGTCCATCTCTGATATTAGTTTTAGAGTACCTTAATAAGTCTTGCATTCTGCAGATCCCCATATGAGTGGAGCGATTGGGCTTTTGGAGCAGTTTTGGCCCTAATTAGTCAGTTAATACGACTTTACAATCAGCTGAGCACCACCGTCCTTCTAGATTTTGTATCATAGGGAGAGACTTTATCCAGGTCAGGTTCTCCTGGGTGTATTTAGGAGTTTCAGGTAAGGCTGGAGACCCTGGGTCTACCAGGATTGTAGCCAGGACTAGGTCAATCTGTACCACTACTTCCCAGGCAATCTTATCTGCCAAACCGTTGTCTCTGGGAATAGGTTCATTGCCCTTTCGATGCCCTGGGCAATGTATGATGGCCACTTTATGAGGCTTCCATAAGGCTAATAGGGGCCTCATATAGAGGTTTGGCCAATTCAGCAAAACCTGGGATCCACAAGTGGCAAAAGCCCACTGTACCTAGAAACTCTCGCTGTCTGGCCGTGGTGGGAACCAGGATCTTAAGTACTGTCTCTTTTTGTGTATCCGAGAGCCACTGCTGTCCTCCTTTCAGTATGTATCCCAAGTACATTACCTGTTGTTTGCAGATGTGGGCTTTCTTGGCTAAGGCATGATATCCCAGACCTCCTAGGGCTTTCAGAAACCACTCAGTTGCAGTCAAGCAGATCTCTTGATCTGCAGTAGCAACCAGTAAGTCATAAATATATTGTAACAGGCCAACATCTGGGTTTTGGGTTCAGTATTCACCCAAGTCCTCGTGAAGAGCTTCATCAAAGATGATGGAGGAATTTTTGAATTCTTGTGGCAGTCTGGTCCATGTCAGTTGGCCACTGACCCCAATCTCTGGGTCTTGCCATTCAAAGGCAAAATATGATTGGCTCTTGAGTGTCAAAGGCAGACTGAAAAAGGCATCCTTCAAATTCAGGACAGTATACCATTGCCGATCTGGAGGCAATGTGCTAAGGAGGGTATATGGGTTGGGTGGTGCGGGACAATTCTATATTCTGTCAATTACGTTTTAAATAAACGCTGATTGGCCGGTAGCCAGGCAGGAAGTATAGGTGGGAAAACCAGACAGGAAGTAGAGGTGGTGCAATGAGAACAGGAGTATTCTGAGAAGAAGGAAGCTCTTCCCGCAGTCCTGCCCAGACATGGAAGAAGGAAGATGTGACCTGCCCCGCTGAAAAAGGTACCAAGCCATGTGGCTAACATAGATAAAAATAATGGGTTAATATATGTTATAAGAGTTAACAAGAAGCCTGAGCTAATGGGCTAATTGATGTCCCTAACCCTGAGGACAAACTTTACCATCTTCTTAACAAATGGTGAATGCAAGTCATAAGATACTACTGCTTGCTTAAGTTCTTTTAGATTGTTCATACCTTGAGGTTTCTAGCTACATTTTTTGGACCCTTTTGGGCATTTAGAACCTGATGCTTTTTCAGAGATGATTACACGGTAGGAAGCTAAAACCCTGGGTAAATCATCTCTGACTCTGGCAGGTACTGGCTGATAGGCTTCCTTAGCCTCCTTATTCCCCAGGGAAAGGTGAGTGCACTCTCTGCCCATTCTGCAGCTCCACAATGCAGGACAATCAGATCCACAGCCCCACGATGCAGGAGAATCAGATGTGATAGGGAGTCAAGTCAAAGCAGGAACTCAGTTTATTACTGTGACATCGTGTGATGTGGGGGTACCTCCAGCCAATGAGAAATGACCAAGTCCTCCCTCTGGCTGGAGGGGTATCTACCTAGATTTTGCTGTCTCATCCCCCCTTGGTAGCTTTAAGACTTACTTCAAACTCAAGGCAGGCTTTTCTCTGTCCTACAGACCTCAAGGAACAGGCCCTGAGATAATTTTGGCCCAACATCTCCTCCTTTTGTTTTATATTCCACCCCCTACCCCAGCCACCAAGCCAGAATAGCCCAATTGGGAGAGAGTACATGCCAGGGCCATCCCTATCAGGAGTTTCGGACTGGATACCCTCAAATTGAAAGTTCATCTGTAGGGTGAGATGTATCAAGCCTATCATAATGTATTCAAAGGGCCATGAGTTGTACCTGTTGTATCTGTTTTTGGAATGCTTGTTTCAGCCTTTGGAGAATGCATGGGCCAAAAAGACAGATCAATAAACAAACAGCTATCAGCCTAATTAGGGAAGAGAAGAGTGTGGTAAGCCATGCGGACCAATTAAACCAGGTCTCATAGGTGGTCCTTGACTTAAATGAATCAATATCCTTTCTTAACTCATCTAGGGTTCTTGTAACTATCCCGGAAAGGTCCACATAGAAGCAACATTCTTCCCCAAGTGCCCTGCAAATTCCTCCCTGTTCCATAAACAGAAAGTCCAAGCCTCTCCTATTTTTTAAGATTACCCTTGCTAAGAAATCCAAAGACTTTTGTAAATAACATAATGCAGTCTCTGTCTTTTCTAATTATGAGCAGCCCAGTCTGCTCACATCCCCAGGAAGAACAATAGTAATCAGGAGACCCCCCCAGTTTCTAATAGGGAAAGCAGTCCAGTTGGTTCCTGGGCATACATAAAATGGTGTCTGCAAGAGGGCATGTCTCCTAAGGACATGAGAACACTCAGGCTCATTAGCATAAGACGTCTGGGGTAGATAGAGTGCACCCCAGAGAACTTCTGCATTAATGTCTCCCTTCAATCCAAGAATCCAGTCTCCCATGTCCCAGCTCCCACACACCAAATTGCAGAGGTCAAACATCAAGTCAGGCCACCACTTCCAGGGCGTCATCATATGAGAAGTCTGGTTTAGGATCCCTCCAGTGCCAGCACTCGCCAAGATCCATGTCACCTTCTGTGGTTTGTGGGGGCTTGCTGTGTGGACCTTGGTTCCCGTGAGAATTAACTTGATTACTGCTAGGAGGGCCATCTGAAATAGATAAACAGGTAACACATTCCTCAAGGGTCAGTCTCCCTTGGGCAGTGGTGATTTTTCTTTTCTTGTGTTTGAATTTAAGGGTTGTCTGGTGTAGGAGGTCCTTCTGTATTTGGGTTGCTTTCATTGGTTAATAAAGAGACTGCCTTGGCCTTTTGATAGGGCAGCCCTTAGGTGGGCGGAATAGACAGAACAGAATGCTGGGAAGAAGGGAAGCGTGACAGACGCCATGATTCTCCTGCCCAAGACGGACGCTGGTTAGACTCATTCCGGTAAGCCACAGTCAAGTGGTGATACACATTAATGGAAATGGGTTAATCAAGATGTGAGAGTTAGCCAATAAGAGGCTAGAACTAATGGGCCAGGCCGTAATTTAATTAATACAATTTCCATGTGATTATTTCGGGTATAAGCTAGTCAGGCACCAGGAACCAGGCAGCAGGACGTGGCCTGCGCACCTCATTACTACAAATTGGCTGCCCAATGTGGCCGACCAACTCCACGTAAAACCTGAGAGGGCTTAAAAAGAATTCTAGACACAAATATAGGGTTTAGCACAGCTGGCAGCATGCCATAGCTCCTTTAAGAGAGATTTTCCTTATTCAGCTGTAGCAAGAAAAAAAAAAAGCCATGCCATTTTAAAACAAGGCTTCCTGGGCCCTGCCGCTGCTGCAAACTCCAGCTATGGAACATTTGTGGGCCCGGATGTTTGTGTGCTGATTTGGGGTTGGGAACAAAGTAACTGAGACTATGCCTGTGGTTTGGCACCTGCCTGGGAAGGCAGCACGATCAGGTCTACTAGGCATGCACAGGCAGGAGAGCATGGCAGATTTCTGCCGCCACACACAGAGATGTTTCCAGGTTGCGCAGTGCTCTGTGTGGCAGATTTGGCTGTAAATCAGATAAAAATCATTTATATGTTGTACAATCATTCTCCAGGTTGGACTGCTGAGCACAGCTCCTGCCTGGTGGCCCCTGAGCTAGTAGAAATGATATGTCCACCATTTTGAAGTTGGAGAGAGGTGGAGCCAACATTCAGAGCAGCTACAACCAAGCTGCTTAGCATTTTAAAAGCTCTTCAAGACAGTAGAGAATTACAGACAATGCAATAGGGCAGATTCAGACATAAAAGACCTCTAAATGGGTCACAGTGTTGGATGGGTGTACATAGGCTTGGGAGAGAAAAGAAAAAGAGTATAGAGAGTCATGAAATAAAGTTAATGCTTTTAAAAAAAAGGGTAAAGTCTTTAAAGAGACAGAGTACAGATAGTCATAGATTAACAAAATAAAAAAAAAGCCACGTAAAAACGGAAAATTCACAGAATGTCTGGATTATGTATTTTATTGTGTTTTCTTTAAATTTTTTGACTGTGAAGGAGATAACTGCAGAGAAACATTTCATGTATGTTCTAAAGGTATCATGACTTCCAAATTTGGGTCTAAGGATATGATGCTTTGGAAAAGAGGTTCTTCTTTTGTTTTCACAGAGGATGAGTCCCTATAGATTCCTTCTAGACCAATATGGTATGATAGACCATGGCCTCCTGAAAGGTCACCGTGAACACCTTCAGAAAATTACTTCACTCAACTGCCAACTGAGATGAACCTGGCACACAGGATACACTATGAAAGACCTGATTAACAGCGCCCCCATACAACAGGAAGAAGTTTGGAGAGAAAAAACTGCACCCATGTTCCCAAATATTGTTTATAAATATTCTTTTACATTTAAAGGGGGATATGATATAGATATGAATAATTTACATTGGCATAAATTTTGCTTTGTTGATATAAATTTAAAGTCAGTTTTGTTATATGTATATGTATTTCTGATCTTGATTAAGGTATTGTGATTGTGTAGTTCATCTAAAAATGTAATGTATAATTAGGAAATATAGGTTGTTAATGGATAATCATCGATGTAGTCAAGCTTGTAGTCATGTTAGTTAGATTTTCTAGGTATATAGAGGTACATTTCAGTTAGATAGATATTCTTCATATCTCTCAAAGACTACAGAATATGGCATTTTAAATGTTTTTGTAACTTAGGGCTTTTCATGACAATGAGACATGTCTGCTCCTGGCAGCACCAATCTACTTCAAGAGAAAAATGGGCATCAAAGCATCTCCTTATGGAGTTGGTTAGACATTTAGGCAAGAAAGTGCTCTTCCCTGAACTGTTGCATAAACTGGACACAAAGAACCCACAGAGAGAGGACTGCTGAACTTGCCTAAGGGTGAGATGATCCTTCGGGGTTCCTGATTCATGAAAGAGTCTGTGAGACATCCTGCAGGATACAGAAGAAAGTGACTGAATTGTCTTCATGGAAATGTCTGCTGGATACTATGGGCCTGTAGGCTGAAGATGGATGCCCCAACGGTACAGAAGAACTTCGGGTGATTATACAGGCAGCAAGATGTCTCTGTCATTTCTAGAGTTTGGAAGTTGCTTATTTCTTGTTTACTTAGGTAATATTATATCCTTCTGGAGTCTTTGATGGAGTTGAAGAATAGATAGATAGTTACAGTTTTCCTTTGTCATGATAAAAAATAAAATAGATATAAATATTGTAACTGTAATTCTTGCTTGATAACTTTTGTTATATGTAATTTTACTATGTTAAAGTTAAGGCCTTCCTTTTTTGTTTAAACAGAAAAGGGGAATTGGTGTAGGAGGTCCTTCTGTATTTGGGTTGCTTTCATTGGTTAATAAAGAGACTGCCTTGGCCTTTTGATAGGGCAGCCCTTAGGTGGGCGGAGTAGACAGAACAGAATGCTGGGAAGAAGGGAAGTATGGCAGACGCCATGATTCTCCTGCCCAAGACGGACGCTGGTTAGACTCATTCCGGTAAGCCACAGTCAAGTGGTGATACACATTAATGGAAATGGGTTAATCAAGATGTGAGAGTTAGCTAATAAGAGGCTAGAACTAATGGGCCAGGATTTAATTAATACAATTTCCGTGTGGTTATTTCGGGGCTTAAGCTAGCCTGGTGGCAGGATGGGGCTGCTGCATCTGGGAGCTGCGCGGCCAGGACCAAAAGCAGGCTCGCTCTTTACTACAGTTGTCCACCATAATCTCTTTCTTTCTTTTTTTAAAAAGATTTATTTATTTATTATGTATACAAATTCTGCCTCTATGTATGCCTGCATGCCAGAAGAGGGTGCCAGATCTCATTACAGATGGTTGTGAGCCACCGTGTGGTTGCTGGGAATCAAACTCAGGACCCCTGGAAGAGCAGCCAGTGCTCTTAACCACTGAGCCATCTCTCCAGCCCCCTCTTTCTTTCTTTATTGGTCATCTTGGCTTTCCCCATTCTCCTGAGGGGATGGGAGAAATTTTAAGTTATGAGCCGGGTAGCCATAAAGGCATTTCCCCTCTGTTTGGAAAGACACATCCATATCCTCAGCCCTGTGTCAACAAGGAATCTGGGCCCCTCCATTGGTTAGTAAGAGGATCTTTCCACCTAACCTTTAGGCAGGGCCTCATTGACAGGAATTCTCAATATTTCTGGAATCTATTTTGTTCATCTTAATTTTGAAAATTTTAAATATTGATGGTTAATAATACCTTTTGCAGTTGCAGATGGGGGGTGACTTCTGCTTTTTGTTTTATAAGGACATCTCTGAGATACTGGTGATGTCTTTTAACAATCGCTTGACCCTGAGGGCTATATGGGATCCCAGTGGTATGGACTATATTCCATCTCTGGAAGAATTCTTTAATGTTTTACTTATAAAACAGGGGCCGTTGTCAGTCTTGACCTGTTGTGTTAGTCCCAATGTAGCAAAACATTGTAAGAAGTGGCTTTTGGCATGGGTTACCTTTTCCCCTGAGTGGGCAGTAGCCCAGCATGCCTTAGAGTACATGTCTATGGTCACAAACATATATTTTAATTTGCCAAATGGAAGGTAATGTGTCACATCTGTTTGCCACATGATATTGGGTCCTAACCCTCTTGGGTTCACCCCCGGGCCTTGTAAAGACGGTGCGGAAAAACTGTTGGCAAGTCTTACATGTATGAACAATTCCCTTTAATTCTGTTGTGGGGATCCAGGAGTATAGGTATTTGAGTCCTCTCTAGTTGACATGAGTTAAGTCATGCATTTGGGTAGCATTTTGTATGGGGAGACTTGAAACCTCAATGAGACAGGCCCCTGAAGCTGCAGCATCCGCAGCAGCATTCCCTTGGGAAAAGAGGCCAGGGAGGTTTTGGTGTCCTCCAAGATGTTGTATATATGGTTTTTTCTACCTTCTAAGAGCAATCCGAGTTGTATCATCAAGGCAGAAACAGGATTAACATCCAATATGATACAGGCATAGAGTAAGTGTGGCAGTAGGTTCACCACATAAGAGCTGTCTGAATAGAAGTTGCAGAGTTCTGGGACCTCTTGTAGGGCAGTATATACGGCCATCATTTCCTTCTATTGAGCGGATCCTCTGCAAAGGAGAATTTTGATAATCTTTGTCTTGGTCTCCCCTGCAGGAAATACTACAAAGGCAGCCCCATTCCTCCTGCCGTCTGTGCAAACAGTGAATGCTTGGGGCAGGGGCCTAGAAGAAAAGACTAAGGGGACTCTCCAGTGTAGTTCTTGATATAGCTTCACTAATAGGGACTCCTCAAAGTGGGTGTCCAGGGTCCCCAGAAATCCCTCCAGGGCAAGGCTCAATTGAAAACAATGTCTGGCCGCCCATTCTAAATCCTTAATTTTGAATGGAATTATTAATTTAGAGGGATCTTTTCCATAATGTTGGAGGGACATATCCCTGATTTTTATAATCATATCAGCTATTTGATTGACTAGAGAGTACACTCTGGGAGTGCCCCCCAGGGTGGTGTGTACCCAGTCTAGTGGTTGTGATTACTGAACAATGGCAGCCAGCATGGTCTTTTTCTCTAATAATATCCAGCCTTGGATAGGAATGTTAGGATTATATCTCACCAAAGAAGCCTCATGGAGCTCCTTGACAAACTCAGTGAGTGCCTGACAGCCCTCAGGGGGCAAGGAAATAATCTCATAAGGTTGCCTCTCTTTTAGGAGATCATATAACACATCTAGTATCCCAGTCTCTATAGGCAACCAGGGCCTTACCCAGTTCATTTCTCCCAGTATCTTTTGTAAACCCAATAAAGTGAGAAGCTCAGGCAGGATTAATTGGGGTCCATTCACCTTGGCTTGCATGAGTGTTAATTGGGATCCCAATCTGAAATGGGGGTACCTTTTGTATTTTGTTTGGGGCTATTTTAAAGCCATGTTGTTGGAGGGTATCAACAATAGTGCTTACCCAGGGAGCTAAGCCTGATTCCTCCAAATGCTCAATGATCAGATCATCCATATAAACATATAGGAGGGTATTGTCTTTGTAAAAATGAGGAGAGAGGATACTATACAAATATTGTTGGCAAAAGGCCAGACTATTAGTCATCCCTTGTGGGAGAATAGCCCATTCATATCTCTTGTCAGGTCTAGAGGAGTTAACTGTAGGAATGGAAAAGGTGAACTTTTTGCAATCCTCCTCATGAAGAGAAATTGAGAAGCAGTCCTTTAGATCAATTACAGTAAGGTGAAACTGGGAGGGGATTTCTAGTACCCAAAGTAAGCCCCTTAAAGGGGCCCCTACTAGCTCTATACGGGAATTAATTGCTCATAGGTCCTGTAACTTTCACCAGGTCCCATTAGGCTTCTGTATCACAAGCACAGGGCTGTTCGATTTCCTTGAGCATCTTAAGTTTAAGTTCAGGTAATGGCTACTGCTCCACCCATACTGGTTTACCAGGTGCCCACTTAATGGGGGGATCTTGAGGGCCTCTACTTTTGGGGGTGAATCCAGGTGTTGGGGGTCTGCCTGATGACACCTTGCTCAGTTTTGCCATTATAAAAGGCTAGGTGGTCAGTGGTAATAACGGCATCCATTTGTCCTAACAAATCTTGTCCCAGGAGGTTTGCAGACAACCCGGGGAGAATCAGAGGCCTGAACTTCCCTTTGTCTCCCTCCGGCCCCACCCAAGCGTATATTCGTTTCCTCCTGGCAAGGACGGAGCCCCCTTATTTGTCCCATTCCCCTCTCCCATTTTATCCTTTCCAGGGCATAAGGAAGCGGACACTCCTCGTCACAGACAATATCTACTTTCCTTTTTGTCTTTGCCTCTGCCTGCCATATTCTTTCCCCCTGGGACCACTCTTCAGTAAATTGTGCCCATTTTTGTTCTTTCCCCTCGTCTGTCTCCTTTTCTCCCATTCTTTTGGTTAATTGGTTACTTTTGGATTCTTCAGACCTCTCCCGATCTTTGACCTTTCCTGCTCCTCACCTATCTCCTTCGTCCCTGCCCTCCTAGCCAGTTGGTTATTTTTGAATTCTTATTTGTGAATTCTTTAGACCTCTCCTGATCTCTGACCTTTTTCTTACCCACTATTGGGGGAGGCAGAGCAGCGGGGTGAAAACATGCCCTAAGGGCTGTAATAGTTAGGTAGAACCCCAATGGTGGGGTATATCAAAGTGTTTTCCCTTTCTCTGGCCAGAGTCTCCACCCAGTTCCATGTGTCTCATGAGAAAAGATTCCCAGTGTGTACCCAGGGGGCCAGGGTAATTATATCCTCCCATGCCTGAATTGCATTGTGGTCTGACAATTCCAGGCCTTGGGAAAGTTAGCATATATCTTAGCACCTTAAGTGCTGGGTCATGTTTGTGTGAAGCTGTGTTACCCATCATGGGGTCCCACTCACCTTGACGACTGCTTTACCTTGGGACCAGTTGCCCCACATTGGGTGCCAGTTGCTAGGCTTCCTTAGCCTCCTTATTCCCCAGGGAAAGGTGAGTGCACTATCCGCCCATTCTGCAGCCCCACAATGCAGGACAATCAGATGTGATAGGGAGTCAAGTCAAAGCAGGAACTCAGTTTATTACTGTGAGCATCAGCTTATACCGGTTAAGTGACATCGTGTGATGTGGGGGTACCTCCAGCCAATGAAAAATGGCGAGTCCTCCCTCTGGCTGGAGGGGCATCTACCTAGATTTTGCTGTCTCATACCCCCTCAGTAGCTTTAAGACTATACTTCAGACTCAAGCCAGGCTTTTCCCTGTCCTACAGGCCTCGAGATACAGGCCCTGAGATAATTTTGGCCCAACACTGGCGATGTTAAGTCCCTAAGCCTTCTCTCCCTGTTCATCAGCTCTAATAATTTTCTCTATCATTTCAAATCTTTTTACTACTGTTTTTTGTAAAGCCTGAATCTCTTGGCCTACATATGTTTCTAGTGATCGCATTGACATACCTAGCCTCTGGTGCTTATTCTGCATATGTGATTCCAAGGTATGAAGTTTTTCCTTTAAAGATAACATCTCATTCTTGGACATTATTTGGATGGCATGCAGATTGCCTTCTTGGAGAGATACTTTATCTGCTAATCTATCATAACTTTTCAACAGATTTTGATTGTCAAATTTAACAGTATTAATTCTTTCACATAATTTCTCAGTATCCTTTGACATGGATTGAATTTTGTCTATCAAATTAATGGTATCCTTTTCAATGGTATTAATTTTTCAGCTAACTTTTGATTTTTGATGATATTAATCCTGTCAGCTAGCTATTCATTATTAGTTTGTAAAGACTGTATCATTTCTAAAAAGGCCTGATTCTAGGCTCTCTTATCAAACCATTTTCTTAGGGATATAGTATGAAAAACAAACTGAGTCTCAATATCTAATAAATGGATGTATCTGAAAAAGCACATAAGCCTTGCAGAATACCATCCATAGTGTAAGCAAAAATGTTATTAAATTCCTGGATGGTACTATTGTCTGCCATTATATAACTTTCAAGTTTATTGATTTATTTATTAATCAAATAGTTACATTTGTTATAGGTGTAATAATCTTTATTGGCCAGTAGGTGTTGTGGTTGCAGCCGCATCGCGAAGAGATGCAACCGATGGCTGCATGAACAATCCCATGCTGCTTTGGTTTTGCGCATTGGTGCCTGGTTAAATAATGACAAATATGCTTTGCTTGACAAATTAAAAGGAATTAAATCAATTTCATACACGGAGCAAGGATCCCAGAGCTTGTGAGCAGGGAACACAAACCGGAAGGTGCGCAAAACACTGCATGGCAGGGAAAGTGGCGGGGACGAGGGGTGGGGTTGGAGGAAGTGCCCACAAGCCCTAGAAATTGCCAAGTCACTGTATGGTAACTCCGCTGTGGTGGGGTTTTGGCAAAATAAATGCTTATTAGGTGAAATCAAGCCAGGTGGGAGGGGGTGGGAGATTTTCTGGGCCCCGGACCTTTTGGGCCTTTTAGGCCCATCCACCCAGTGGGCATGGAGCTGGGATTCACGTGGGTGCCAGATGAAGATGGACGCTATAAAGTAATTCCATTCTAGCTCAGAATTGAGTATAATAAAGGGTTCTTTATTCAGGGATAGACTCACAGAACCAAATCCAGCAGTGGAGAGAGAGAGAGAGAGAGAGAGAGAGAGAGAGAGAGAGAGAGAGAGAGAGAGAGAGAGAGAGAGCGAGCAAGCTTTCTGCCTGCATTTATAGTATGAGACCACGCCCAAGTGGGCTGCTATCTTAAAGGCTATTGGCTGAAGGAGTTCCCACAGCAGTAGGGCGGGGGGGGTGGGTATAAAGAGGGGAAGGGAAGATGTCTTGCTCTGTGTTTCCACCCCGCAAGACTGTGGGTGGGAGTGGGGCTATTTCTTCTCTGCTGCCAGTATCTTGACCTGCTGGGGAATAAAAGCCTTAACCCAAGGGGGAGGGTCTGCTATCAGCCCTCTCCAGGTTACAATGTAAGATATCTGATTTGGGTGTCCAGTCTGAGGTCTGAACACGATGTCCTCCAGGACCCTGATTAGACAAGCCTCAAAGGTTCCCTCCAGAGGCCATCTGACATTCAAAGCGAACCGTTCTGTGCTGCAAAGAGTAATGAACTTTCCTTTGTGAATTTTGTCTATGCAAAAGTGGTGCTATCAATTCTCCAGTGTCCTACTGTTTGTCCACAGTCTGGGCTGGGTCCTGGCACCAGGTGGTGCATTGGGGCATCTTACCCAGCGGTCAGCGTCATCATTATCCAGGTGGAGACATCGTGGTGTCCCTTAATCTTCTTTGGAGACCTTGGGTTACTGCTTGGATCTAGAAGTCTCTGTCTGATATAAACTTTTTAATCATCATTTTAAATGCCACATTCCACAGATCTCTGACGTATTTTAGGGATGCCTAGGTATATCTGACTGGACAAACTTTATTTCTAGTTACTTGTTTTAAGCTTGACCTTAAAAACATAATTATATCAGTACTTTATGGATGACTGACTATTAACTTGTATTTCTTAACACTTTACAATGAGTTTGCAGTTTTAAAAAGGCCAGGACTTCATGTCACATTTCTGTCATGCTTAGCCTTTAAATTAATGATTTTGGATTGAAACTAATAAAGAAACCAAGTTAGCCATTCCGAGGGCAAAACAGAACAAGTTTTTATCATATTGCCATATATTAATGGAAGTGCCACTAGTTCCTTTTTAGTATATATGACTAAGTTTACCCACATAGCTTCAACTTAACAAAGTTAGCAAAGACAATGAGGCTAGACATACATTTTAAAGCCTGGTTAGACCTTGAGTAAGGAGAGACTTTTTTTTTTTTTTTTTTCCGAGACAGGGTTTCTCTGTGGCTTTGGAGCCTGCCCTGGAACTAGCTCTTGTAGACCAGGCTGGCCTTGAACTCACAGAGATCTACCTGTCTCTGCCTCCCAAGTGCTGGGATTAAAGGCATGCACCACCACTGCCCGGCGGAGAGACATTTTTTTAAAAAAATTTACTTATTATGTATACAATATTCTGTCTGTGTGTATGCCTACAAGCCAGAAGAGGGCACCAGACCCCATTAAAGATGGTTGTGAGCCACCATGTGGTTGCTGGGAATTGAACTCAGGACCTTTGGATGAGCAGGCAATGCTCTTAACCTCTGAGCCATCTCTCCAGCCCGAGACATTTTTTAAACCATTAGTTTTTAACTTTTTTTCAATCTAAACATTAACAATATAAAACATTTGATAAGCATAAATGTTCCATAACCTATTTTGTTTTATTGTAGTTGATGCTTCTGGTGACTATCACCTGGCACTGGCATTGCTAAAACTGTTAAGGTCCATCCTTGCAACTGGACTGTCTTTGGGACTCCAGCTGCAGCTCTTCCCTGTGATCCCTTTACAGCTTTCACCTGGGTGACTCTTGGATTACAAGGTTTAGCTGCCAGAGCAAGGTACAATCTTGTGTATAAAAGCATTGAGGTGCAGCTTTTACAGGCAATATGGCAATCCAAAATCCAAAATGGAATCATGCCTTGTGATTTCTTTTTTTTTCCTGACTGGAGTGTGAACCTTATGATTTCTTTAAAATTACCCATATATAGATTTTCAACAAAACAAGCATTTATACTTTTCTCAAGAAATAGACATAATTCTTTAACAAGACAAACAAAACGTTTTAAAACCAGAATTAACCCAATATGGTCAAATATTTAGCTTATTTTATGTTTTCTTTTCAAATTTAGTATTTGCAAATATGAGAAACCACAGCAAACATAGTTCACATCCTCTGGTGTTTTACAACTTTCCACATACCTTCTATAATTTTCTTCAGGTCTGGCTCTCTCTCTGTCTTCGCTCCCCTGGGTTAGCCAGACATTTTTCTTTCCCTGTCCTCATCACGTTAGTCTCCTGCCCTTTCTCTCCGTCTCAGTCAATATAAAAACTTCCATTAAAAACTTTCTTGTCCCTCAGTAGCTTAGCGCTCAGCCACAGAGTGTACAGATCCCTCCCTCCTTCAAAAGCGCACAACCCTCAAGATACAGAGACCGGAGTGGGGGGTGGGGGTAGGGGGGGTGAAGGAAGCTGCTCGGGTCTGTCTCCCTGCCAGGTGGCCATAGCATCCGCTGCCACCGTCCCCTGGCCAGTCACACCAAGGCAGTGGCTCTTCGTGCCTGCACAGCACCAGGTTCGCAGCACCCAGGTGTGCGTCCCTGAGCCGGGCTCGGGCAGCTGGGTGCTTGGTGCTACCGCTGCAAGCAGTTGGGCCCTGCAGGCCCCCTGCCTTGGCCTGGTGGGGGCTGAGTCTGCGGCTCCTGCCTCGGCTGCGGCTCCTGCCTCGGCTCCGGCTTCGCTGGGTCTGCTCTCCATTGCAGCATCCATCCTCCCGCCTACTGTACCTGCCCGCTCGACGCCTCTGTCGCATGGGCCGGGTGTCCCGGCCCCATTGCTTGCCGGCTAAGGTTCGCTCGTCAGCTGCAGGCGCCGCTCAGCCTCTACCTACTCAGGACTCCAGGTCGGGGCGATGGGGCGGGCAGGCGTCTCCCGCCGTCCCCGCTGGCTCCCTCTGCCCGGTTCCCGGCGCAGCAGCTGCCCTCCGGCCGATGCCGCCAGCCTCTCCCAGCCGCTCCACTCCTGAGGCCTTCCTTCTGAAGAAGCATCCGGCTGTCTCTCTCCCTTTTCCCAACCATGCTCTACGTTCCAGCTTTGGGGACATGGCGACGCCATGGCCATTTATTCTGACCCGTAAAAGATGGCAAGTTTGTAGAAGTGAGAGATTGTGAGCACGGGTGCTCACGTCCGGGAAGAGAGTTAAGAGAAAGTGGAAGAAATTGTCTGTCCCATAGCGTCAGTCGGTCAGAAACACGAATACAGATAAACACAAACATCACAAAAGACCAAGGGCACGGGAGAAAAGTTCGCCCCAACAAGACGACAGAAAATGTTTTAAAAACAGCGAGGGATTGGCATTCTCAGGTGGGAGTGACCTGACCCTACTGGCTTAATTATGCCAAAACCCGCCCACTCCGTTCTCGATCTAACGGACCTTGGGAGAATCCTCCACAGGAAGAT
This sequence comes from Ondatra zibethicus, assembly GCA_004026605.1. Taxonomy (NCBI): domain Eukaryota; kingdom Metazoa; phylum Chordata; class Mammalia; order Rodentia; family Cricetidae; genus Ondatra; species Ondatra zibethicus. The sequence continues at coordinate 286,058 of PVIU01000403.1, forward strand.
GGGATTTGAACCAACGATCTCCCTTCACAGGGAGGTGGAACTCAAACCCATGCTCTCCCTCCACATGGTCCAGAACAGCTTCCGGGTCCTTGTGGTCCCGGCGCTGCCCAGCGTGTCCGCTGGTGGTCTCAGCAACCCAAGTGGGACTCTAACCCATTTTGCCTCTGACCTTGACTGATCAATACTCTGCACGCTTCAGAAAACGAAAGTGCCAATGCATACACAAAGACAGAGAGGCGGAGACAAAGACAAGCAAAGAGACTTACTGGTTGGTCAGAAACCCCTCTGGTCAGGGTCTAGGGGTCATGGGGGTTCCAGATTAGGGAACCAATGTTGTGCCCGCATCATATGGAACCCCCAAACATGACCACCATAGAACCTGTATCTCATGCAAACACACTGGGGGTTTATTCAAGCTAGCTTGGACCATAGTCCAACACATGCGACAGCAGGTGGGGGAAAATGACCCCAAGCCCTCATGATAAGGGGATTTTAAAGGAAAAAACTGCAAGCAGAGTGGCACAGGCCTCGGCATTTCGGGATTGGGTAAAAGTATGCAACTTTTGAATTCGTTGGTTGGGATATAGGGAAATTTCAAAACAGTGACTGTCATCAGACAGGCATTTCAAAACAGCAGTTAATCAGATACCTACAAGGACGTTTGAAGCAAGCAGATGTTTTTTGGACACCCTGGTGGGTCACTTTGACCAGGGCTGGCACAGTTTCTTGAGAACTTTTATGATTTTTACTGGACTGCATTCATTTCCCCCCTAGTTAGGTCCTGTCTAAAATGGAGTTCTTTCTCAAAATGGAGTTTGTTCTGCTCCTTCAACATCAACCACGACTGAATATAAAATGAACTAAGCCACATGGACAGATTTTTTTTTAGTAGTAGTTGATGATTTTACCATAATTTTTACATTTACCCACTAATTATAATTCATGAAGTATTGTTTTTCTTCCAAGACTGCTGCTCTTTACATATGTGTGACTGGTCCCCATAGGGGTGGCACTATTAGGAGGTGTGGCCTTGTTGGAGTAGGTATAGCATTGTTGGAGGAAGTGTGTCACTATGGAGGTGGGCTTTGAGGTCTCCGATGCTTAAGCTACACCCACTAATACAGTTCACATCCTCTTGCTAATGGATCAGGAAGTGGAACTCTCAGCTCCTTCTCCAGCATCTTTCTGCTTGCACACTGCCATGTTGATAGTGGATTGAACCGCTGAAACCGTAAGTGAACCACCCCAATTGAAAGTTTTCCTTTATAAGAGTTGCTGTGGTCACGGTGTCTCTTCACAGCAATACAAACCCTAACTAAGACATATATTTGTTCAAGACGTATGTTTTGGGGTTGGTGTAACGATGTCATCATGCTGGTACTTGTATGTGGCATATCTGCATGTAGATGGACCTGCCTAGAGACAGATAGAAGAGTGTTTTCTCAGTTCCTAAGACCTTCCGGAATATGTGTCAGCTGGTTATTCAATCTAGAAAAAGAAACTGGGAATGTTTTTGTTTTTAGAAACCAAATTCATATGATTTTCAGTGAGATGACCCCATGTCTGGTTAACTATAATATGGGGTGGAAGTAGATTGAAAACTGGCATCAAAAAATAATCCCAGACTGGGTGGTGGTGGCACACACCTTTAATCCTAGCACTCAGGAGGAAAAGGCAGGCAGATCTCTGTTAGTTCAAGGCCAGTCTTGTGTATAAAGTGATTTCCAGGACAGTCATGGCTGTTACACAGATGTCTCAAACAAACAAACAAAAATCCTGATACTTTGGAGGGATACACCAGTTTGAGCTATAGGAAACCCTATCTGACACATACACAGACACTCAGGACATATGTACACACACAACACACACACACATAGATACACATATACAGACACACAGGACATATACACACACAACACACACACAGAGATACACATACACACAAATACACACACAGACACACTCAGATGTACATACACTCATGACACACATAGACACATGCAGACATACACACATACATATACAGACACACACACAGACATACATATATACCCGACATCCACGGACACACACAAGCACATGCAAGGGAGAAGAGGTATTTGCCACATGTGGTACATACCCCTGTAATGAGCACCGGTGCTCAAATCTGAAGCACAGTGATCTGAGTTCCATCCTAGCCTGCACTCATGTGCCTGTCTTGAGAGAAAGAGATAAGGGAAAAATGAAAGGTTTGCCTTTGACCAAAATGAATGGATTTCTGACCTTGACAGTGGACTTTACTATCCAGAGGCTGCAACTCCAGCACTCCAAGAAGCCCTGAACATACCTCCAGTTCAGAGTGGAGTCTCTGCCATCCTCAGAGGTCCATGAGGGTGTTTACTTGGGAACTCTGCTTGGGCCCCACTCCTTCCTGTTCAGACCCTGCCCTCAGAAAGTCTGCCAAGCAGCAGCTCCTCCCCTGGAGTTGCTCACAGACCACACCTACAGGGTATTTAAGGCCCCCTCCTTGGAGCAGAGGCCTAATTTCTTCTTCCCCGAGATCAGCTGGGGGCGCTTTGCTCAGATTATACCTGGTCTTATTAATTCAGCTTGATTTGACTTACTGCAGAGAGGCCCAGTAATGGGGATTCAAAATACTTACCAGAGGGGGCACCCTCACTAGGCTCCATTCCCCTGTCTGCACTCCAGAGCTAGGGGTTGCTCCATAGGGCCTTGTACATGCTAGGAGGGTGCCCTACCACTCAACTACACCCCAGCCCTGATAGTACTCTGCATTTTGAAACAGGGTCTCACTAAGCTGCCCAAGCAGGCCTGGGACTCATAATCCTCCTGCCTCAGCCGCCTGAGTAACTAGGATTACAAGCCTATGCCACCAGGTCCGGTTAACCAGCTTCACGTTGCAGATTCATAATCAAATTTGTGCATAGAGACTTAAGTGAGTTTGAAGGGCGTTCAGGGCTGTCTGGCGCCAGTCCACCTGTGTTCTTGGCTGTTCAGCAAGGAAAGGCAAGAGGTTTGCAAAAACTCAGGAGTTTGGGGTTCAGCCTGTGCAATATGTCAAGATTCCTCATTTTAAAAGTGAAACGGTGTGGGGGACGACAGTCCATTGGCTGCCACGTTGGTCCAGGGATCATCTGCTGTACTTTGCAGACACAAATAGGTCCTACTAGGAAGTGTAATACTCGGGAAGGCTTAAGGAATGACCCCGCTGGCTGTGGACAGGCCCCCTGCTGGCCTCTGGCATAGATCTCCAGGGACCCAGTACTCACAGACCAGCACTCTGCACAGAGCACTGGGCAGTCAAACAGGTCTGGTGCCCCCAAGAGAGGTGGTAACAGAGTACTTTTTTTATACCTTTGAGTAATAGATTTTTACCTCCCCCCCCATAATAAGTTTCTCTGCTGACGCAATAAAGCCAGATCAAGACAAACTGAAAAGTGTAACAACGGGTTTATGGGAGAGCAACTCCCAGTGGGTTCCCTGATCCCTCCGATCCAGGACAGAGAAGTCGCACCCCAGAACTAAAGCAGGGTGATTTTATAGGTTGTAGGTGAGGGGTGATGATGTGTCTACCACAAGCTGGGTTTGCGCTCAAGTGTGGTCAAAAGCTGAGCGCCGGGGCTGGAGAGATGGCTCAGAGGTTAAGAGCACTGACTGCTCTTCCAGAGGTCCTGAGTTCAATTCCCAGCACCCACATGGTGGCTCACAACCATCTGTAGTGAGATCTGGCGCCCTCTTCTGGCCTGTGGGCATACAAGGAGGCAGAATGTTGGATACATAATAAATAAATAAATCTAAAAAAAAAAAAGCTGAGCGCCAACATCCTTAGTCATCAGAGAAATGCAAATCACAACAACTCTGAGATTCCATCTTACACCTGTAAGAATGGCCAAGATCAAAAACACTGATGACAACTTATGCTGGAGAGGTTGTGGGGAAAAGGGAACACTTCTGCATTGCTGGTGGAAATGCAAGCTGGTACAACCCCTTTGGATGTCAGTGTGGCAATTTCTCAGAAAATTAAGAAACAACCTTCCTCAAGACCCAGCAATACCACTTTTGGGAATACATCCAAATGATGCTCAATCGTGCCGCAAGGACATGTGTTCAACTATGTTCATAGCAGCTTTGTTTGTCATAGCCAGAACCTGGAAACAACCTAAATGTCCCTCAATCAAAGAATGGATAAGGAAAATGTGGTACATTTACAGAATGGAGTACTACACAGCAGAAAAAAACCCAACATCTTGAAATTTGCAGGCAAATGAATGGAGCTAGAAAACATCACTTCGAGTGAGGTAACCCAGACCCAGAAAGACAATTATCACATGTACTCACTCATAAGTGGTTTTTAAACATAAAGCAAAGAAAACCAGCCTACAAATCACAATCCCAGAGAACCTAGACAACAATGTGGACACCAAGAGAGACTTACATAGATCTAATCTACATGGGAAGTAGAGAAAGACAAGATCTCCTGAGTAAATTGGGAGCATGGGGACCTTGGGAGAGGCTTGAAGGGGCGGGGAGAGACAGGGAGGGGAGCAGAGAAAAATGTAGAGCTCAATAAAAATCAATTTAAAAAATTTAAAAAAAAAAGCTGAGCGCTTAGTCAGGGACTTGGGCAGTTGGCAACTTTGGGGAGGAAGCTGCAATAGTTGCCAAGAATGCAGAACTGGGCTTTTTGGTGCCTTCCCTTTGTTCAGAGACTCTCTGAGCCATGGGGTTTGGAGAGAGAGAGACAGAAATGGAGCTTTCGCAATGGTGCAGGGATGAACTGGAGGCTCCAACCAAACACTGAGGAGAGAAAGTTGCGTTAAGTTGGAAGTCAGAGAGGGTAAGCTGCTTTGCCCTCAAGTGCAAGAGGCCGGGGGAACAGAAAGCAGGTGGAGATCGGGACACTACCACTTGGCCTAGCCTCATCGCTATACCAGATCAGCAAGAAATCCTGTCTCAAAACAAAACAAAAACAAAAACAAAAATCTACAACAAAGTGGGGTCCCAGGGGTTGAACTCAAGGTTGTCAGGCTTGGTGGCAAGTGCCCTTCCCTGCTGAGCCAAAAGTTGCGCTTTGACCTCCCCATGTGTGTATAGCAAATACCCTCACAAACCCCCCCAAGGTTGAGGTTGACCTCTGGCCGCACTCTCAGTGGCACACACGTTCAAGTTTATACACAAAAGAAATGGTCACATGCTCATTCAGTCCTGGTCCAGCTGGATTTGGTGAGCTCCCATTAGATCAGGCACACTGTCTCAGTGGGTGGCCCAACCCCTCGCGGTCCTGACTTCCTTGCTCATCTTCTCCCTCCTGCTCTTCAACTGGACCTTGGGAGCTCAGTCCATTGCTCTGATGTGGATGCGGGTCTCCGTCTCTATCTCCATCCATCGGACGAAGATTCTATGGTGATAATCAAGATATTCATCAGTGTGACTATGGGACAAGGCTAGATCAGGCACCCTCTCCTCTGTTGCCCAAGTACCTAGCTGGGGACATCCTTGTGGACACATGGGATCCCCTCTAGGGCCAAGTCTCTTGCCAATTCTAAAATGACTCCCTTAATGTAGATATCTTATTCCCTGCTCCAATATCCGCCCTTCATGGGGGCAGACTGAGAAGCCATCGATAATGACACTGGGACCTATCTCTTCTGCATGTATTGGCTTTTTGGGACCCTAGTCTATTTGAATGCACACCTTCCCAGGCCAGGATGGAGTGGGGAGGGCCTTGGACTTCCCATAGGGCAGGGTACCCTGCCCTCTCTTAAGGATGCAGGGGGAGGGAGGAGGGGTAGTGGGGGAGCGGGAGGGTTCTGGGAGAAGGGGAAGAATTGTAAATTTTTGAATGTAAAAATAAATAAATTGCAGATTTTAAAAAAAAGAAAGAAAAACTAAAATAAAAAAAGAAAGAAATGGGGTGAGTAGACAGGGTCAGAGGTAAAAGCCTAAGATTCACTGCACCGGGAGAGGGTGGGATGACAGGGAGGGACTTCAGAGACAGTGACAAGTGTCTAGAAAGCAGACAGAGTTCAGCTGGTGTCCAGAAAAGGGCACAGAAAGAGAAGAAAGTTCAATTGTTATACTTTGACCTCCAAGGGCCGGCTAGCAGGGAGGGTGCAGATGATTGCATCAAGGGAGGGGCTCCGGGAGTTTAAATTCCCAGCAATTAAAACAGAAAAAAAAAAAAAGAGAAAAAAGAACCAACAAAAACAAACAAACCCTGGACTTCTCAGCCAATTCCCTGGCTCTGGGACAACTAGCATTCCTTGTTCTCCAGAGGCCTCAAGAAAGGACTGAGAAATTGCCCTACTCCCACAGGCTCCTACCCGGCCCTTTGGTCCTATGCCACCCTGGGGATACTATTATATTTAAATGAGGTGCTTTGGGGCTGGAGATTAGAGGACCCCTTGCTGGCTGGGGGCCCTTCTGATAATGGCTGCAGCTTTGACTCCAATGCCTGATGTGAGATAAGGGGATGATTGAGGATGATTGTGGTGGGGACCAATTGCCAAGAGTCCCATTGAATCCAGCCAGGGAACCTCTGGCTCCTCTCAGATCTGAGGTAAAGGACTGGACCCTAGAGCCTCCTATTGCTGGCTCTCTCTGGGTCTCAGTTTCCCTGCTGGGGGAAGTGAAGACGGATCAGATGCCATCCTTGTATTCTATTTTCCCCTCTATGGTCCAGCTCCTTGGACAGTGTGTGATGGGAATGTGAGGGCACTTGGCCAGAGTCCTGGAGGAAATGGAGCACCCTGTGTGAATCCCCTCTTTGATGGAAAGGCCTCACCCAACCTCCTGCCAGCTCCCTCTGGAGCACCTGGACTCCCTGAAGGAAATTCCTGGCTGAGGAAGAAAAACAACTGGGAAGTAAAGTTACACACTCAGCACTCCAGTGAGATAGTGAAAGGCTGGTTCCAAAGTTTGTCATGATTTCCCAGAATGATCCCCGTTCCTGTGGACAGTGCTCCTCATAGGAAGTCGTTGATCTGGAGGAATCCATTCCTTTACAAAAATGATCTAGGCACAGATAATCAAAATCTAAACATTTCTGGGAGAAGCTGGGCTTGTCTGGCCCTTTTCTGTGTGTACAGTGGTATCTGTCTATGCTTTGTCGCTTAGAAGGAAAAAGGGGTGGCAGAGGTGGGTGTTTAATAATTACCTTTGTTGACCTCTGTACCTTCTGGCTTCCTCCACGCCTGGGCACAAGACATGGCCTTCCTGGGGTTCAGCCTTGCAGTTGCAGGCTGGGCAGTGGTCAGCTGAGCGAGCATCATCAAGGTAAGACCCTCGTGATGGGAAGGCCCATTTCTGTCTGGCCTGGGCCCTAGGTGGAAATGGGATGTGGAGAGATTTAGAGAGGGTACCACCATCACCTAGCTGTAGCTCGAGCCTGTTTACTCCAGCAAGCCCTCCCGGCCTTAGTACATTTCAGTATATTTCCATTTTAGGTTTATTTTATTCATCATTCTTTCTTTTTCTTTTGACAGTCTTTGTATCCCAGCTCTATGTATCCCAGGCTGACTGGACTTGCTGGGTAGCCCAGGCTGGCCTTGAACTCACCTCCCCAGTGCTGGGAGTACAGGTGTGTGCTGTAACGTACGTAAGGTGCAACAATCTCTTTTTAGTTTTGAAAAATAGTGACCCAGAGTCATAGATGTAAAGTGTATTTTAAATGCACTGGGGGTGGGGAGGAGAACACAAAATAACATTGAAAGGGACATGGGAAGCTCTGTGGCCTGCCGTTTCTCCTGGAGTGGAGCAGAGTGTCCTCAGGGGACCAAGGCCTGAGCTCTCCTCAGAGGGAACAGCTCCTTACTTTTGGAGCTGGCTGCAGCCACTTCCATGCGCAAGCTTGAGAGAGATCTTGAGGAAGCCCCTTTGTGTGCTGTTTATAGCTGATGACTGGAGCTTAGGCCCATACTCTCCTTCTAGGCGCTGGAACAAGCAGTGGGAATGATGGAGGAGACAAACTTGAGGAGACGGAGAGAGGATGAGAAATCCATCCAGAGCAATGAACCCAAGACCACAGGTCTCCAGAAAGAGGTGGGAAGCGGCAGGGCTGGGGTTGACCAACCCGTGCTGGGCAGTATTGGCTCCACTGGTTCTAGGACAGGATTGCTTGTTTACTGAACCAAGGCCCTTCACTATGTAGCTCCGGCTGGCCTGGAACTAAAGATCCTTAGCCTCCGCCTTCTAAGTATCGGGATGACAGGCTGTGATGTTTTTCTTTTTCAGTCTGTGTGTCAGATCCTCTTGGAGCTGTAAGCTACAGGCAGTTATGAGTCACCATGTACCCACATGGTGAATAGAACTTTGGTCCTCTGCCAAAGCAGTACCCATCGATAGAGCCAACCCTCTAGCACCCTGGCTGACTTTTATAAAATACATTAAAAAGGAACAGTTATCTGGACTTGCCTTAGCTGATCTTGCTCACTCACCAGTGAACTTAGCAAACAATTTTGAAGTTTGTGTATACATACTTGAAATCCGTGCAAGTGTTTCTGTGTCAGCAATCTGTCTATCCTGAGGGCCCTGGAAGCCTGTAAACCCATGGTGTTTTTTAAAAGGGTTAGAGAGGCTGCCAGTGGCTGGCTCGGCTAAGACTCCAGCCTCTTCACGACAGCTGGTCCTCTTCTGTTCCCGCTGTGGTGCTGGGGATGCTGAACCACCAGCATCTGTGTTGCCACAGCATCAGAGAGCCCAAGCTAGCAGCAAGGAGCCAACGGATGGGACCAGCTGCATGCCCTGAGGTGCTGGGCTGAAGGAAGGGGGTTCCAGGGTAGGAGTGGAGGTAGGTTTTAGCTGGACGCTCCACTCTGTGCTTGTCCCAGGTACGTAGGCAGAGCAGGAGCCAGACAAGAAGGGCCAAGAGGCTGTTTAGGCTCATGGGTGAGGAACCAGGGCCCCAGAGATAGGCTCTGAGCTCCAGACGGCTCCAGGGGCGACACGGGAGGACTGAGGTCTGGGTGGGACCACTGGGACCCACTGCCTGACGGGTGGAGGGACTGGAGAGGGATGCCGGGAAGCTTTGTGGCCTGATGGGGAATAATCTCTTCCAACCATGGGTCAGTATGGAGTCTTTGTCCCCAGCAGTCAGGCCTTGGGCAGTGATGCTGTCCTCTCCATCAGTCTGAGTCCTGATTCCAGCAGTTTCTTCTTGGGACCTTGGGACCCTGGCGCTGCCTCGTATAGGTTACTGGTCCTGAATCTCTTCTGCAGGAGGAAGGTTCTGGAGGCCTCCAGATGACATGACACAAACTCGCACCCTGGGCGGGGAGGGGGGATCAAGGAAGGAAAGGAAGCCCAGGCAGCCTTGCCCAGCCTAAAGCTGGAGGGAAGCTGGTCTTGCTCCCCACATTTCCCATGTGTGTTTGCAGAGCCCTGGGCAGTGGTATTAAGTACAGACCTGAGTCCGCTTTTTACTTTTATTTTTTAATCTTACTTAATTCTTTGACTCATTAGTTGGTATTAAGTTTAGACAAAATGAAATGTGCAGATTTCTTTTTCTTTCTTTTGTAGGAAAGCTTCAAACTCACAGCATAGTCAAGGATGCCCATGAACTCTTGATCCTCCCGCCTGAGCCTTCTGGTTGCCTTCCTCATTTGTTTTGTTTTGTTTTTTTCCTTAGAAAGCTCAGTCACCTGAAGCACTCACCATAGGAACTCTGTCACTGTCACCAGTGAGCTCCCTGCTGTTGATCTGGAGCTTCTGGCCAGCATGCTGAGTCCTTGAATCTTGTCTGGATGGTGGAAACTCTCTCTCTCTTTCTCTCACAGAAATTTTTTTTTTTTTGGTCAGGACTGTCAGCTCCCAAATAACCACAAAACCACACTTATCATTATTTATTTAGAGACGCATTATTATAAATGCTCAGCTGATAGCTTATGCTTATTACTAACTAGCTCTTACAACATAAATTAACCTATATTTCTTATCTATACTCTTCCATGTGGCAATTTTTTAAAAAAGGTTTTTCGAGACAGGATTTCCCAGTAGCTATGGAGCCAATACTGAAACTCACTCTGTTGACCAGGCTGGCCTTGAACTCACAGAGATCCACCCACCTCTGCCTCCCAAGTGCTAGGATTAAAGGAGTGAGCCACCACCACCCAGCTAAGCGATACCTTTTATATTTTTTATTTTTTGAGACAGGGTTTTGCTGTAGCTTTGTGCCTGTCCTGGAACTAGCACTTGTAGACCAGGCTGGCCTTGAACTCACAAAGATCCACCTGCCTCTGCCTCCCGAGTGCTAGGATTAAAGGCGTGCGCCACCACCGTCGGGCTCCCCACATTTTTTTTTAACACGGCAAGTTCATCTTGCCTCTCTCCGCTTCTGTTCATGACTCCTGATTTCCGACTTCTTCTCCCCACCCCTCTTTCTGTCTGCAAGTCCTGCCTATCCTCTACCTGTCAGTCACCTCTTTTATTAACCAATGAGAGTAATACATAGTTACGGTCTACAGAGATTGCTCCACAGTACTCTCTCTCTTTTAAAGAGTTTCATTATGCAGCTTAGGCTGCCCTCAGCTTCCCAGGGATTCCCCGTGTCCCTTGTCGTGCCCATTGAAGAGCTCTTTTCTGCTGCTCTGACCAACAGAGGCATTTTCTACAGGCTGTTTCTGAAAGCCTGTTGACTAATCAGTGGTTTACACAGAAGCGTTGCCTTCGACCTCTGGGCCTCAGTGCCCCCGTCAGTGAAATGGGTGTGATAGGGTATAGTCAAAACATGTGGCGGTTCTGAGGTCTCCGTGTCAGGAAAGGGCCTGGTGTTCCCATGGCAGCAGCACAGGGTGGACATGCCTGGGACATGAGTCAGTTTGGATTGTTCTGGCCACACTGGAGCTTGGGGGGCCATCACCTCTGGCCCTGCGAACTCCTTGCTGGTAGAATTAGCTCCGTCCTTGCACACGCAGGTGGGCCTCATCAGTGGCATCTGTATCATTGTGGGCACCATCATCGGCTCCGGCATCTTCATCTCCCCCAAGTCTGTGCTGGCGAACACAGAATCTGTGGGGCCCTGTCTCATCATATGGGCAGCCTGTGGAATCCTGGCTACACTGGGTAATGGAGGCGACTCCCCAGTGACCCCTCCCCTTCCAGTGTGGAGACAAGCCACACAAGCACAGGGCCTCATTTTGTAGCCCGGGCGGGTCTCCAACTTTCTGTCTTCCTAGGTGTTGGGGCACCACCATTCCCAACTGGGTGTCTCCCAATGGGTGTGTGGTAAATAAGGGTGAATCTGGCTGCAGTTAAAGGTCCAGCAGCCAGAACTGGGCGATTCAAAACATGAGCCCTCAAAGGAGGAAGGCTGAAGCTTCATGAGGGACGGGGTCCCTTCTTCTGTGTTCCAGGTGCCCTGTGCTTTGCAGAGCTTGGCACAATGATCACCAAGTCGGGGGGTGAGTACCCCTACTTGATGGAGGCCTTTGGCCCCATCCCTGCCTTCCTTTTCTCCTGGACCAGCCTGGTCGTCACGAAGCCCTCCTCCTTTGCCATCATTTGCCTCAGCTTCTCGGAGTATGTGTGTGCAGCTTTTTACTCAGGCTGCAACCCTCCTAATGTGGTCGTGAAACTCCTGGCTGCCGCTGCCATTAGTGAGTACCAAGCCTCGGGCCCCAGAAGAAGGCAGGGAAGGTGCATGGTTGGCGTTCCAGGACTCTGACCTTGGCTCCCCCTTCCCCAGAGAGAGGCACAGTAGGTATGGTGAAGTGGACCAGGGTTGGCTCTCCTGGCAGGTATTGAGCAAACCCCAGGCCTGTGGCAGCTGCAAGGAGGGGCTTTCCTTGTCCAGGGCCTGGCTGTTTCCCCTTCAGTCTGAGACTGGGCAGGATTTCAAGGGTCAGCACTGTGAGCCCTTTAAAGGTGCTGAGGCAAGCCTGTTTAGTTCTATTCTCCTCATTAAGGATGTGAGGTGGAGGGGGGTAGAGGAATAGAAAAGAGATTTCCAGGACCTTGGGAAAACCACAGCTACAGAATGTTACCCCGCTTGGGCCTTCCCAGTCCTCATCACTACAGTGAATGCGCTGAGCGTGCGGCTTGGGAGCTACGTCCAGAACTTCTTTACGGCAGCCAAGCTGATAATCGTCGCCATCATCATCATCAGCGGACTGGTCTTCCTGGCCCAAGGTGAGCTGCAGCAGGATTGGATGGCAGGCCCCAGCTGGCATGGGACTTCTTGTCTTCTGCAGCATGTGTGTTTTATGTTTTATGTATTTGTGCCTGTTTGTTGGTTTTTATTTGTTTATTTTTGATACAGTAACTCACTATATAGGCCAGGCTTGTCTCTAACCGGAGAGGATCCTGCCTCAGTATGCTGACTGCTGGGATGACAGACAGACATATAGTTTCGGCTCCTTTAATGAGCTGGGGTCACGAGTCATACATACCCTTCTTTCTGGCAGAGAAGGGGATAAAGCCAACGTCTGGCCAACTGACATTTACTCTTCGTTATGTGGCTTAATTTCAGGAAACACGAAGAACTTTCAGAACTCTTTTGAGGGCGCGCAGACCTCTGTGGGAGCCATCAGCCTGGCATTTTACAATGGGCTCTGGGCCTATGACGGCTGGTAAGCGCTTCCGTCTACAAGTGGGGTCTTCAGGGTGCCTTCATTTTAGCACCTATAGAAAACAAAGATGGCGCCCTTAATGTCACCTTCATGGTTCCTTTATGTGAAGTGCCTAGACCCTTATCTTCCCATGTCCCTCCTACTCTGTGGATGAGTCATGGGGTTCAGATCCTTGCCCCTTTCTTAGCCTGGAACTGTGAAGGTGTAGTTGGGGAGGCCTTGTTTAGAATCTGCAGCAGGAGAACCCATCTGAGAGGCACTGCAAACATTAGAGGAATGGTGTCTGCATTCCTCTAGGCTGCACCATGGCCAGGGTGACGCTCCCCCCAATCCCCACCTCTGTGCCACTGGTATAGGCTTCATCCTTCTTTCAGACTCTTTCCATGTTTTCAAAGTATCCTGAATATTTTTGAAAGTTCACAGGATTTCCACAGAGGGCAAAGACCTAGCCCCTGACAGACACCTAGCGCTTGGCAGTTTTGAGGTCACCACTGGGACCTATGGGGTAGGAAAGCTCTCTGTGGCCTCTTCAGTACTTTCCACTCCTTGCGTTATTTTATCTTGTTCTATTTTTAATATTGGGGATGGGACCCAGGGTTTTGCACATGCTAGGAAAGGATTCCTTTTTTTTTTCTTTTTCTTTCTTTAAAGGTTTTTTGAGAAAGGCTTTCTCTGTGTAGCTTTAGACCCTGTCCTGGAACTCGCTCTTGTAGACCAGGCTGGCCTTGAACCCACAAAGGTCTGCCTGCCTCTGCCTCCTGAGTGCCACCACCGCCCGGTGCTTGGAAAGCATTCCATCACTGAGCCATCCCCCAGCCTCTCACTGGGGGATCCTAGGTAGACACCCTTGTGCTGAATTATGCCTTTAGCTCCTACAGTAGAAACCTTAAAATGGGTCAACATTTATCATTGCTCCACAAACTTGGCCAAGGAAATCAAGGAGCGAGTCACAGTGTGACCCTTCGTTCTTTTCTTTGTCCAGGAATCAACTCAACTATATCACTGAAGAGCTTAGAAACCCTTACAGGTAAGAGCATGGCACAGGGAAGGGGGCTGTGCTCCTACGGAGTGTTTCTCCCCTGTGGGGCACCGAGTGGGGCTGCTGCATCCTTCCATTGCTCTGCTATTTCCTGTTCCTCTCCCACTCAGCAGATTCCCACTCCTGCCCCGTGGGCACGGAACCCAGGGCCTTGAGCACGCTGGCTGGGCAAGTGCTCTCCACTGGGCCATGCACCTGGCCCTGGGTGAGCCAAGGTCCCCTGTGTGCTCGTCATCCCCATTGGCTTGTCATTGCTGGGCAGTGACGCGGTTTGTAACTGGAAGGAAGAACATTGACTTCCTTTATCTCTGCCTTACTTTGCTTGAAACCACTCATTCTCCAGCCCTGGGGAAATGACTCTTGTCTTTGCTGGGGCCACCTTCTCACAGATCCCCTGCCTGGTGGCCCGGAGAAGGGCATCTGGGACCGCAGTGCAGCAGCAGTGCTGATGGCAGGAAGGACCTGATCTCAGCACTTTCACAGGATGCTCTAGGGTGACTCTGGGCTCCTGTGTCTTTGTCCCTCTCAGAAACCTGCCCATGGCCATTGTCATTGGGATTCCTCTGGTGTCAGTGTGTTACATCCTCATGAATGTTTCCTACTTCACGGTGATGACTCCAACAGAGCTCCTGCAGTCCCAGGCTGTGGCTGTGGTAAGTCGCAAAGGCTGTGACCTTTGGAAGGAGGTGATTTTGGTGATGGGACTGAAGCTGAGTAAGCATGCCAGGCACCGAGGATGGTAGAAAAGTCCATGAACCCTGAGGCTGGTGGTTAAAGCAAGGCCATGCCCAATGAGGGGATCAAGGAAGTAAGTAAAATAAAACAAAGTAGAGCCAGGAAGTGAGGTAATTAAGGTGAGGTAGATCCAGGAAGTGAGGCAACTAAGGTGAGGTAGATCCAGGAAGTGAGGTAATTAAGGTGAGGTAGACCCAGGAAGTAAGTCAATTAAGGTCAGGTAGATCCAGGAAGTGAGGTAATTAAGGTGAGGTAGATCCAGGAAGTGAGGTAATTAAGGTGAGGTAGATCTAGGAAGTGAGGTAATTAAGGTGAGGTAGACCCAGGAAGTGAGGTAATTAAGGTGAGATAGATCCAGGAAGTGAGGTAATTAAGGTGAGGTAGGGCCAGGAAGTGAGATATGTTTAGGAGGTGAGGTAGACCCAGGAAGTGAGATATGTTTAGGAGGTGAGGTAAGATGAGGTGGAGCTTGAAAATGAGGCAGGGCCAGAAAAAGCCTGAGAATGATGGCAGGGGGTGGACCAGAGTCCTGTCACCAACCAGACTGGGCAGCTCTGAGGCTTCTCTTCTCCAGTAGAGGGCCCCAAAGGCTGTGCACACTGACACAGTGACATGGGGATGTAGGTGCCCAGTGGGAGCTCTCAGGATTGCACTCTGCTTTTCTCCAGACCTTCGGTGACCGCGTTCTCTATCCGGCATCCTGGGTGGTCCCCCTGTTTGTGGCCTTTTCAACCATTGGTGCTGCTAATGGAACGTGCTTTACAGCAGGCAGGTAGGGTACCCCATCTTTACAGCAGGCAGGTAGGGCGCCCCCGTCTTGTCACTCTCTCAGGGTGGGCGGGGACAGCCAAGTCAACCTTCGGGCTCTGCCGGGCTAAACCCCAATGGGGCTGAGCCCAGAGCATGCTGGGTATATGTGTACAAACTCTGAAGAACAGACAAGGGGTGTGGCTTGAACCTCAAAGTAAAGTAGCCAAGGGTGGACAGCCTTGCTGGATGAGTTGGGCCTGGCTTGTGCAGTTCGGTGGGCCTGGGCTCTAAACCAGGGAATGCCGCCCCTTTAGGACCAGGCCGAGGGAAGGGTCACTAGATGAACAAGGCTTAGCTTCCATGTGGCACTGTGTAGCATGTTCTCCCCGGATGGTCCTTCCTGAACATTCTGTCATGTTAACATACACACAAACTTGACCGAGAATTGACAGGCTTTCCTGTAAATGGGCAGATGTTGACGCTGTAGGCTTACAGGCTGCGTCAGTCTCTGTTACAGTTCAACTCTCTGAAGCTCTGGACAGCTGTGGGGTCAGTCCCATGGACAGGCATCGTCAGCAACTCTCTAGTTCCCACGGTGTGGACAGTTAACAGCTGTGCTGTTTCTCTTTATGAGACACATGCTTTAACAAAGCCTCTGTGTAGCTATATGCATAACGGGGGAGAGGGCGCGAGTTGAATTATCTCAGCTAACTCTAAAAAGATTTTAGTTATTTTTTATTGTAAGGGGAAAACTCACAGAACAGGAATGAGAAGTCCAACCTCAAGGTGTGTAATGCGTGGGAACAAGAGAGAGTGAGCTGGGCAGGCCCACGGTTTTCTCTGGGTACCCAAAAGGCCACACCCTATCCTGCTCCAGCCTCTTAAAGGTCATTGGCTGATGGAGGTTCCCCATCACCTTCCCCTTTTGTCTAAATAAGAGCATTTCATAAACATTTCATAAACTTGGATGGGCCAAGTACGAGTTGTTTCTATGAACACTGCTGAGGGGAACATTCTGGAACACATCTTTGCTCAGGGTAGTGCTCTGAGTGAATAGATTTCCAAGTGGTGTTGCCAAATGTCACAAGTTAAAAATGAATACACACCACAAAATAATTCTGCTAAAGCCATAGTGAAGTGTGTATAGGGCCTAGCCCCCAACTTTTCCCAAAGCATTTTGGGCTCAGGTCATAGATCAATGGTGCGCTGCTTACTGAGCATGCTCCAGCTCTGTGCTCCATCCCTAGCAAGGAAAGAAGAAGGGAGTGAGGAAGGGGAGGGAGACAGAGAGGAAAGAAAAACACGCTTTGCTGGTAAATGTAAATTTTGTTTCCTAATTAGCAAATAAGTGTATGTGTTTCTGAGCTACAATGTGATGTTTCGATACCTGTATGTATTGTAGAATGAGCACATTAACCTATCCATCGCTCCCATGCTTAGCATGTCTTTCTGGTGAGAATATTTCACATAAATTCTTAGCAGTTTTGAAATACACATCAATAAAACAGCAGTAGCCATATATGTAAACATATCTTTGTAGTAGGATTTAAGAGTCCTTTGGGTTTCTTCTACCCATGAGTGTTAAGCTGGGCTAGATGAACGATCTGGTTTGGGTTTTCTAAGAAGCCTCACACTGATTTTTCAGTTTATAGTCACACTGACAGTGACTAAGGGTCCTCTTTCCACACACCTTTGCCAGCACTTGTTGACATTAGTTTTCTAGACAGTAATCATTTTGACTAGAGTGAATGGAATCTCAAGATATTTCCCGAGGCTAAAGATGTGAAACACTTTTTTCCATATTAAAACTTGAAATTGTTTTTTTTATCACACTTATTTGTGTATATGCATGTGTGTCTGTGAGTGTGCAAGTGCTACAGTGCCCACATAGAGGTCAGTGTATGCCAGGGGCCACCCGGCAGTAGACAGGTCCCAGAGAGGAGGTAAGGAGTCAGCAAGAGAAAGACGAGCCAGGCATGATGGTTGGGAGAATCTTGCAGCCTGACTGTTTATTTAAATAGAATTCAGTAAGCAGGGATAGATTCACGTTGTTACAAAACATAGATCATATCATTTTTGGTTTTGGACATGTGTTTCACTTCCTCTTTTGGTCATCATTGATAAACTGACAGAATAGAGTTATCTTTTTCTTTTTTGAGACAGGGTTTCTCTGTGTATCTCTGGCTGTCCTAGAACTTGGTCTGTAGATCAGACTGGCTTTGAATTCACTACGTAGACAAGGCTGGCATCAAACTCAGATATCCACCTCCCTCCACCTCCCGAGTGCTGGGATTAAAGGTGTGTATCACCACCACCCAGAGTTATCTTTTAAATAATTTTCCCTAAAGTTTAATCATCATTTATAAATAGTTAACTTTTATAATCATTTTTACTCATTAACCCCACAGCCCAATTTTTAAGAATCTAGAGGCATATGACAGTTTGCTCGGTTCTCAGACTAGTAGTTTTTGTGGCCTCAAGGATGCTAGACCAAAAGAAAATCTCCAAGCCAGCTGGGCAGATTGCCATGTCCCAAGCAGTGTATGGTTAACTTTTTTTGTTTTTTGGTTTTTTGAGACATGTTTTTTCTGTGTAATAGTCCTGGCTGTCCTGGAACTCATTTTATAGACCAGGCTGGCCTTGAACTCACTGAGATCCACCTGCCTCTCCCTCCCAAGTGCTGGGATTAAAGGTGTGAACCATTACCGCCTGGCCAGTATTATTCTTAATGGTCAGAGTGCCCAAGAAAAATTCTCATGCCAGAGATGCTACAGTTATTATTCAAATTCTTTAAAGATGGCATGTGACTGAATTCATCCAAACTGCATGTGTGTATCAGTGCATTTCCTTCCCTGAGGGATAGCACTCCACTGTATGGTAAACAACGTTTATCACCAGTTGAACTTTGTGTTATTTTTATCTTGGGCTTTAAGCTTAATATTGTTCCAAAATTCATCTGTTTTTTCATGTATGTATTTTCTATGTGGAGCATATTTTCATTTTGGATAAATTCCTAGGAATAGAATTGCTAGCTCATACAATACCTTGATTTTTTAATCGATTTTATCTTTATATTTTTTGAGACAGTGTTTCTGTGTGAAGTCCTGGCTGTCTAGAAACTTGCTCTGTAGATCAGACTGGCCTTGAACTCAGAGATCTGCCTGCCTCTGCCTCCTGAGTGGTGGGATTAAAGGCGAGTGCCACTACCACCCAGCAAGACCCTGGTTTTCAGCTGGAAGGATTTCTCTAAGCTAAAGTTGCTGAGGCTGTTCTACAATCTAAATAAATTTTCATATTTTTTTGTTGACATAAAACCTACAAGTGTATCTAAATTGTAGAACCTCAAATATCAGTTGACAGAAATTTTAAGTCCTTACGCAGTGTGTATTTGGGACAGAAAAGTGGGTCCCACGTTTATGATGCTAAAGCTGCAGTACTGGTCGGGATGTGGCTCAGTGGCAGAACTGTGCTCAGCATGTGCCCGGGCCCGGTTTCATCCCTGAACAATAATGAAAAAGGACCAGTCTATTAAATAAGACCTGTCTGATTTCCTTAGTTGCTTACAAAATTATGAAAATTATGTTGTAGACATTTCTCTTAAGACTCAATAGAGCATGTGCCCTTATGCAGGCAGTGCCTCTCCCTAAATCATGGCTGTCTTTCAGAGAGGCTGCCAAGGTGTCTTTGGCCTATGTAATTTCACTACACTGTAGCTAGAAACTGTAGTCTTTATTGATAAGTATTTTGAAAAATCCTCGGTTTGTCTTTATTGATAAGTATTTTGAAAAATCCTCGGTTTGTCGGTTCTCTGCCAATGGAATCAACCAAATCCAATCAAATTAATAAGACCAGGTTTTAATAAACATAACAAAGCAACTCCCAGGTGACTTTGGGAAAGGCAGGAGAGAAATTACGTGGCAGGTCTAGGGATCGCATCTTAAATACTCTGTAGGCTGGCGTCTTGAGCAGCTCCAAGGGAGGAACTGACCCTTGGCAGGCTTTCTGAGGGACAGGGTCTGCAATGGGAGGAGTGGGGCCTGGTTCTCAGCTGAACATCTGGGCGGAGTTTGGCATGGGGTAAAGAGGCTAGAGCAGAGCTTCCAACTAAACGTTACTGACATAAATATTTGAGAAATATTTTGTTTAGATTTTAAGGTCAATTTTAAGTTCATGTGCCTGTGCGTTAGTATGTGCAGGCGAGCAGAATTCCATGGAAGCCAGAGGCATCAGGTCCCCTGAAGCTGGAGTTACAGGCATTTGTGACCCACCCAGCATACATACAGGCAATTCAAGTTGAGTCCTATGCAAGAGGAGTATGCACCCTTTACTGAGCCATCTTTATAGTCCCCATTTTATTTTTCTGTGAGAGCACATGGGGTGCCAAAGGTGTCAGATTCCCTTGAACTAGAGTCACAGACAATTAGGAGTCACCTGCCATGGTACTGGAAACTGAGCTCGGGTCCTCTAGAAGATCAGCAAGTGCTCTCGAATTCTTGAGCATGGCAACTTTCTTACATAGTTTAGATCTTTCATCTATCTCCGTATCACATTTTAAACAGTCTGTTTGCTGGATGAGGAGGAATTTGGGAAAGGTTCACCCGTGTCTGTTCAGGCACCCTAGTGTGCCTTTAGAACATGGGAGCCCCAGGGACGAGGGTGTGTTTGCTTCCTTGCCCCTGGCTGGGTTCCACACTGTGGACTAGTTTATGCTTTTTTTCTTCTTGCATAACTTTGGGAGTTGAGCAAGTATTTACTCATAAACCATGCCCCCCTCCCCTGCCCTAATGACTTCCACAGAGCCGGGATGAGCTCCTCACAGTGCAGTAGCCACCATACTTGGCCCTGCAGCCCCTTCTGAGGGACACGCTAGCACGTCCTCACCAGCAACCTCCGAGGTGCGTCACAGATGTGTCCTCAATGCTCCCCGCGTTGTTCTTTCAGACTCATCTACGTGGCAGGCCGAGAGGGCCACATGGTCAAAGTGCTCTCATATGTCAGCGTCAAGCGCCTCACACCCGCCCCTGCCCTCATATTTTATGTAAGTATGAGCGCTGCCTGACGACACCAGCTGGAGCCGCAGCAGCCGTGCTAGAAAGCAGGCCATCTCTGTCTGCAGTAGATGAAGTAGACCTGCGCTCTCGAGCCCAGGCCTTTCTGAGTGAGCCAGGCTCCCTCATTCCCTGAGACAACCCAGAATCTTCCAAGCTTATGCACTCTGCTTCTTACACGTATGGACTTATCTGTTCATATTGTGCATACAATATGAAGGCTTATAGCTTCAGGGTGGGGAATAAGGCATGTCCTGGCAGCTAATGGCCTCTGACTTCAGCCTGTTAAATTGGCTGTGGTTTCTTAGGGACAGGTAGACCTGGTTTAGGGCCAAAGGACTACAATGATGTCCATCTCCCCACTCTGAAGATGAACAAACAGTTCCAGAAACTGGCATCCCAGGTCACAAATGCAGTCCCAACTGGACCTGAATTTCACCAGGTGACTACCTGTAGTGAAAACTCCCCAAGTTAAGTCAGCCTTATAAAACTGGTGCACAAAATGTGTGTGTAGTTTGTTGTTTCTTAACACCATGATTTTAGGTCAGACATGGTGGTCCATATCTACAATCCCAGCAACTCAGGAGACTGAGGTGGGAAGATCACAAGTTCCAGGCTAGCCTGGGCTATAAAGATTGTGTGTGTACGTGTGCATGCACGCACATGCGTGTGAGTGTAGATATGCAAGGGCACAACTTTATAGACTCAAAAGTTGTCCAAGCTCTTCTTGTAGAGCCTTGAGAACAACTCAGTCAGGCTGAGCCAGCCTGGTGGCAGGCAGAGGCAGGCCCCACATAGAAGACAGAAGCAACAGCTTCCACTGTGAGGACAAGGACAATGTCTGTGTACACCAAGGACCTAGAATGTCACTCTTCTTCCTACTAGGGCATCATAGCCATCATTTACATCATCCCCGGTGACATCAACTCCCTAGTCAATTATTTCAGTTTTGCTGCATGGCTGTTTTATGGGATGACAATTCTAGGACTCGTGGTGATGAGATTCACAAGGAAAGACCTAGAAAGGCCCATCAAGGTAAGTCTGTGTTTGAATGTCACAGCAGCTTTGGTTTCTGGGGGGGGAAAAATGGGAGGCAGTCATTTCTAATGCCATCCTGCCTGCTCTGCCCTTGAGCCCCCCTCCTGCTCATTTCAAAGGACAGCTTATGATCCACACAGCTGCTGATGAACTCACACATCAGGCTGTAGGGAGGATCTGCATCCCGCCTCTACCCAGTTCTGACATGCTTACACAATGATGGGAACTTTGGAACCGACCTTCCTGCAACCTCAGCACTCAGTAACAGAGGAAAGATTGCCAGCAAGGGATACATCTTTCTATATGAGACCTTGTCTTGGGGTGAAGGGAGGTATAGACAGGGGAGAGGGAGAAATATCAGGTATCTTAGTTAAGATATCTATTGCTGTGAAGAAACACTGTGACCATGGCAACTCTTTTTTTTTTAAGATTATGTATACAGTATTCTGCCTGCAGTTCTGCCTGCAGGCCAGAAGAGGGCACCAGATCTCATTACAGATGGTTGTGAGCCACCATGTGGTTGCTGGGAATTGAACTCAGGACCTCCGGGAGAGCAAGCCAGTGCTCTTAACCACTGACCCATCTCTCCAGCCCCAGACCATGGCAACTCTTATAAAGGAAAACATGCAATTGAGTTGGTGGCTTACAGTTTCAGAGGGTTAGTTCATTATCACCATGGCGGGGAGCTATGAGTACGGCAGGTGCTGGAGCTCAGAGTCCTACAACTTGATCCAAAGGCAACAGGGTGTTTTCTGTCTCACTGGGTGTGGCTTGAGCATTTCTGAGACCTTAAAAACCACCTCCACAGTACACACTTCCTCTAACTGGGTCACACTTCCGAACAGTGTCACTCCCTTGGGGGAGCCACTTTCTTTCAAACAATTCAAAACAGCACTTAAGACAAAGATGAAAAAAAGACAATGCATTGCTAAAAGCCAGAAAGTACAACTCTGAGTTAAGAGCTAGGAAACCTACTCATTGATTTCCCAGCAAAGGTGTTCACAAAGCTGCAGGAGAAACAGAATCAAACACACTAACAGGTGATGTGAAAACGCCTCCTTCAGTCTGCATCAGGTCCAGATCCATACTAAGAAAATAAACTGAGGTCTGGTCTGAAGACTAAAGGGAAGTGGTGAGCAGCCTGGGTTCAGAACTTAGACCCACATCAAGGTCTGAACATCTAAGAGGCCCCCCTCAAGGCATGTGAACGGTCCTTCACCTCCAGTCACCTGTTTGCAGGAAGTGAGAGTTAACCTGTGGAGGAAAACATCGCCAGAGCTAGAGCCAGACACTGCATGCTGTCAGTCATCCGGCTTCTCCAAGACCAGAGAGGCAAGGGGAGGGAGGAAATATGGAAGTTGAAAGCAGGAAGCCTTAATTTGCTAGAGGTGCACACTTTCTTTGTAGTCCAGATGAAGCATCTGCTATTTTAGATTCTAGCAGAGACAAGGCAGCGTTGGAAGGGGTGAAAAGATGGGCAAAGCTGCTGAACTTGGTCCACACGTGTGCGGTTCCTCAGTTTCAAAGGGAACAAGGACGGTGCAGGCTGATGTGCTGATGCTCTGCTTGCAGGTGCCCATTGTCATCCCTATCTTCGTGATTCTCGTCTCCGTTTTTTTGGTGTTGGCCCCAATCATCAGTAAGCCAGCCTGGGAGTATCTCTACTGTGTACTGTTCATACTGAGTGGGCTCATATTCTACTTCCTGTTTGTTCACTACAAGTTCGGATGGGCCCAGAGAATCTCCAGTAAGTGTCGACAGAAGGTCTGGAAGCCAAGTGCCTCTGACTTTCACTTCCAGCACATCACTCCTTCAGGACTGCAGTCCCCAGTGTCACCCTCTGGGCCCACCTTTGGTGACCCTCATTCCCCTCTATAGAAGGAGGAGGGGAAAGTACCATTTTATTTTTTACTGCAAAGTACACACGAGCTGATAACAATTTACCATTAGGACTGCCCTGAGGGTGTAGCTCAGCAGCATCTACAGCATCTCATCAGATGGGCTCTCAGGAAGACCAGCTTCTGCTGTTTTGAGGCAGGACCTCAGTGCAGCCCTGGTCACTGCTTTCTTTTGAGAGACCCGTGGCAGACATCTAAGAGGCGCAGTAACAGCCCAAAGACATCCCAAAGTTATAGCTAGAAACAGGTATGGGACAAGGGCCTGGGTCCCCCTACACTGAGGCCACAGGTCTCTGTGTTCTGCTGTCCTGATTCTCAGCTGTTTGGGTAAGTGTTTTGTTTTTTGGAGACAGGGTTTCCCCATGTACCCCTGGCTGTCCTGGAACTCATATTTTAGACCAGGCTGACCTCGAACTCACAGAGAGCCATCTGCCTCTGCTTCTGTGTGATGGGATTCAAGGAGTGCGCCACCACACCCAGCTGGACAAGTGTTTTAAAAAGCTAGTTGCATGCCAGGCAGTGGTGGAGCACGGCTTTAATCCCAGCACTCGGGAGGCAGAAGTAGGTGATCTCTTGAGTTCCAGGACAGGCTTGAAAGCTACAGAGAAACCATGTCTCAAAAAACGAAAAAAAAAAAAAAAGAAAAAGAAAAAAACTATTTGGCTAGTTGCATTAGCTCCCTCATTTCTAGATGGAAAGTTAGTGCCAAGCAGCACGAACAGCCTGAATTGTACCTGGTTTTGGGTTGGCTGGCACCCCAACTCTAGGTCTTCCTGCCTCAACCTCAATAGTACTAGGGTTCCAGGTGTCACGAACTCAGCTGTGCCTTAATTGTAAAGTTTCACTATATCACATCCAGTGCTTTTTTTTTTTTGCCATAAAGCAGATTATGTCACAAGAAACTCCACTTACCAAAGTCTCAAAGTTCCTGAGCATCACTGGGTGGGGATGGGACCCTAGCCTGTCTCCTCTCTGTATGCATAGAGTGTTCCTTAAAGATGGGTTGGGGGCTGGAGAGATGGCTCAGTGGTTAAGAGCATTGCCTGCTTTTCCAAAGATCCTGAGTTCAATCCCCAGCAACCATGTGGTGGCTCACAACCATCTGCAATGAGATCTGGTGCCCTCTTCTGGCCTGCAGGCAGACACACAGACACAATGTTGTATACATATTGAATAAATCTTTAAAAAAAAAAAAAAGACAGGGGTTGGGCTGTGCAGTTTAACGTAGGTACTGTGTGCTAAAGCCACTGGTTGTTAACTGAGTGTTAGTAAAAATCCCTCTTCCAGCGGACTCAGTGCGAGCCTGCAGCCCAGCAGTGAGGCTGAGGGAGGGGGGCTACACAAAGGCTCCATTTCAACAAAAAAGAAAAACCTGCCTTTTAAGTAGAATGTTCCTCTAGCCTTTCCACATGGTGGACACACCCCTGTGGCACAGGGACTCAGGCTGAGAGCCAGGTAGGGCCACAGGTGGGGAAAGCCACCTACAGCCTGAGCGGTGCCAGACCCTCTGCCCACACTTACTCAGCTGGGAAAGCTGGCACCCCACTTACCTCAGAGTGGTACGAGAATTAAGGAGGAAAATTAATTTCCTATTGACCAAAGGGAACTATGATGATCTCTTTCCTGACTCACTAGCCCCAAACCTCTTCAAAGAGTAAAGGCTGCAGAAAAGTGCGGACAGCCAGAGTGAAGTTGCACTTGGCCATCTGGACAGGATAACCAGCAACCTAGAGAGCCAAACTGCTGCTCTAGAAACTGTTAGGGCATGATGGCTAACACCTATAACCACAGCTCTCGGGAGGCTGAACCAGAGGGACCATGCGTTTGAGGCCAGCCTGGGCTATACAGCAAGACCCAGTCTCAAAGCACAAAAACGACTGAAGTGGCTTAAGCTGGTGAAAGTCAAGCAAAAACTTTTATATTTTAAACAAAATGTAGTCCCGGTTACCTCAGATTCATTAGAGCTTCGCTGCAAACACACATAACTGAGTCTTGTTCTCTCTGCAGTGTGAATTATCGGGGAGAAAATAAAACTGCAATTCTTCTTGGTAGGGAAATAACCAACCTGAAAGCTGACGCAGTGAGTGGGGCAGTTCTGACCCTCAGTGGTCCCTCAGGGCAGGCTCTCAGGAGACGGCACGTCACCAGAGTCAGATGTGACCACACTGTTCTAACTGCATTTTTGCCTTGGCTTCTGTTCCAGGGCCGGTCACCAAGCACCTGCAGTTGCTGATGGAAGTTGTCCCACCAGAGAAGGACCCGGAGTAAAAAGTCCATCACACATAGCCCAAAGCTGCAATCAATTTATTTTTGTAAGCAACTATTTGTGGTTATTTCTTCCTGGTGTTTTTCTTAATGAAAACATGTATTCAGCTATTTG
This sequence comes from Ondatra zibethicus, assembly GCA_004026605.1. Lineage (NCBI taxonomy): Eukaryota > Metazoa > Chordata > Mammalia > Rodentia > Cricetidae > Ondatra > Ondatra zibethicus. The sequence continues at coordinate 311,512 of PVIU01000403.1, forward strand.
TTTAATGTTATTATTTTTAGCTATCCTTAATTCTGTGTGTTAAGGTTCTTAAGTAGAGGTAAGAGATGCTTTCAGACGTTATCAGGAGTGCTAGGTGTGGATGCACGATCAGGAGACAAGCAGGTAGATCTCTGTGACTCTGAGACCAGCCTGGTCTACAATGAGTGTTTCAGGCCAGCCAGGACCTTGTCTCAGAAATCAAAAACCCATGAGTTAGCAGAAGGTGTTACCTAAGAGGAGGGGCTGCAGAACAGCATCCCTATTATAGTATATCACACTCGTCTGAACAAGGAGGAAGCCGTGGAGGAAGCTCCGGAGTTAGTGCTTGCCTAGCACATGCAAGGCTCTGCGCCTGTCAGAGCAGACGAGAGTAACCACAGGCAGCCCCTAACCTGTCACGTCCACCCTTATATAGAGCTGCTATTTTTGCTCAGCTCAACACAGACCACTGGCAGGGTTTTAAATGTGCTTTTATCCTGCCCCCTCCCCAGAGTGCTGTTGCTCCCATGTTTTACCCTGTGCTGTGCACAGCTGGTCTCTGCCCACTGCAACTATCCAAGGGACTCTGCACTCGCTCTGGTAGACCAGGCTAGCCTCGAACTCACAGAGATCCACCTGCCTCTGCCCCTCCCGAGTGCTGGGATTAAAGGTGTGTGCCACCACTACCCGGCAACAACACATTTCTGTAGAACACCGGGGCTTTATTGATGATCCACCACATAATAATAATAATAATAATACTCATATCACATAGGAGTGACTCTAGAGCACAGACTCAAAAATTTCCACCTCATATTTCAAAAATTTACCTCAAATAATACATTTTAATATAATACAGAAAAGAACTGATTGTTTGCATAGCCAGCTTCCGATGTGCCACAAAATGTTGCTCAGAGGTTTAAATATTGGAAAATTTGACCATGTGAAAAAAGAAATGATTTAAACAGAGCTGTCCCCACCATTTCCCTGGATCTTCTGAGACAGCCTGCTACTTGCACTCAGCGTATCCAGTGCTACCACCGTCCACCAGCTGGGTGGCCCTGCATCCGTACAAATACAAATGGACGTGGGACCAGCCCAGCCCCACCACTGAATTGTTCCAGCAAGACACCATCCATGCTTTCTGCTGTCTCAAGAGCCTCTGTGCTTTATGGCCATTCTGATATTTGCTAATCAACCCAAGAGTCACAGCGGCAGAAAGGATGTGTTCCTGGCAGTTGCCCAGGCTGGGCACAGGTCTGCCCCTCTGCACAGTTGCTGTGAAAGTCAGGTGCCCACCCTACACAGCCTCTTTGGCGCTGCATGTGCTCAGGTCTTATTTTACAGTGAGAAAACCAAGAGCCAGCATGGGCCCAGCCCTGCTCTTGGCACAGCAAGCCAAGAGTTTGCCCCAGGCTGTGCAGTGGCTCACTACAGGGGATTACAAAGTCTGGACAGCTGTGTTTCTATTTTTAGTTCAGTTTTATGACATTGGGTCTTATAAAGCCCAGGCAAACCTGAAACTTCCTGGTCCCCATTTCTACCTCTCAAATGCTGGGGTAGGTAGGCTTGGCCACCATGCCCATCTTCACTGTACTTTCTGATATAAAAACGAATAAATTCTCGGGGGCAGTCACTCTCAACAGTGCTGCTTCATACACGCCCGTCTCACTTCTAGGAGAAACTGATACAGAAATGCTATGCACAGGATTGGTTCACTTTCCCAGCTATTTCAATGATGTTTAAATGGTAACTACACACACCCCTCCCCCAAACCTTGTGTTCCAGCCTCATTCAAGGTCGCCACTGGTATTTTCAGAACTCACCTTATCTGGGTTTTCTCAAGGTTAACTATGTACTACTAGACACAGGTCCCTTTAACATTTCTGAAAGAAAGTTCTGCCCTGTTTGCCAAGGTTCCTGCAGGCCATTGATCACACTGAGATGAACCAAGTCTATATTACCTTTGGGAAAAGAAGTCAATTTACTTCTCAGTAGCTCTCAAAGTCTGGAAAACTTTAGGAGTATTTGTATGGTGGTAGCAAATCCATCTATGTCATGGGGAAAGGGGCGGCAAGCAGCACCTGGGTGTAAATTTGTAAGGTGGAAACCAGCTTCTACGGGTAACACAAGTTTTGAGCAGTGTCACACACAGGTCTACATGGCAAATGAGACTAGTCCATATGACACAATCTTACCTAATGTTACAGCCTGCACTCCAGCACTCTATACTGAGGCGTCAGGGTGAGCTAAGAGTCAACAAGAGTATACACTGGACAAGGTTGTTTACATTAGACCTTCTCTTGAAAAGACATTTTTGGAAACAAAATCTCCTATATAGGCCAGGCTGCCCCCAAACTTGTAATCCTCTGCCTCAATCTCCTGAGTGCTGAAATGAAAAGTGTCCCCAGCATTCTGTGTCCCTTCCTGAACTCTCCTTTGACAATCTTATCATAACCTATCAGCTGGTATGTCTGCCTGCTTTCCTTCAGTTAAGAACTTTTCATCCCCACCCACCCCAGCGTCACACCGTACAGTGACAATTCACAAAAGCTTCACACATGATTTGTTTCCGTGGCTCAGTCACACAGCGATGTCTGCTTCTGTCCAGCCTTCTCATGCTCACTCGCTGTCACTCCCGTCGGTAGTGTCGGAAGAGGTGCCGCTGTTCTCAGCCAACACTGCCACTTTGCAGGACAGGTTTTTAGAATTTACAACTAGAAGATTTGGTATTATTAAAAATGGTTTAGTACAGGTGAACTACCCACCCCCATTATTTTGGTCAGTGCAGCAAATGTCCCATAGGTCTAGCTCTGTTTTCCTCACAAATTATTTAAGCAAGCAATGACAGATAAAATGTGTCTGCTCTTAAGCAAGTAGTTCTCCTAGAAAGGATATCATAAAAGAGATTTTCGGGTGTGTTTAAGAACTGATGGTATGCCGGGCAGTGGTGGCGCACGCCTTTAATCCCAGCACTCGGGAGGCAGAGGCAGGCGGATCTCTGTGAGTTCGAGACCAGCCTGGTCTACAAGAGCTAGTTCCAGGACTGGCTCCAAAGCTGCAGAGAAACCCTGTCTCAAAAAACCAAAAAAAACCAAAAAAAACAAAAAAAAACCCAAAAACTGATGGTATAGTTCCACTGAGCTTTCCTACCATACATGGGTTCCATCCTCTGCACTCAAAATATTCAAAGAAGCATATTTATCACTAAATGTCATTATGTACCCATACCAGAACATTTGGCACCAAAATTAACTCCAATTTTTAGGAACTTACATTACCAGCCTATTTCTACAAAGGCAGAATCCTTAAGAACAGCTGGTATGTGACCCACTTTCACTGCCCCAGTCCCCCACCCCAGGAGTAGGGCTGCCCATCTCACCCTTGGAGAAGGGGCTGTCCTCTTCACATTCCTCCCAGTGATCAAAGTCAAAAGCCACATTAGGATGCTGTGTGACAAACAGTGCAGGTCAGTAAGTGCAAGGAGCTCAGGGTCAGGCGCGGCCAGTCACAGGCATGCCAACTCACCCTCTGCTTGAGCAGGCCGCGCCAGCATGCCCTTTTCTCCTTTGCAAGTGTGATTAGAGGTTCATCGTCTTTAATTATGCACTTGCAGTCATCTTTCCTTATGTCACCTTGCAGCTCCATATCAGCCAAATAAAACTTGTCTCCTACCCAGGCACTGGGTTTACAAAAAGAAATAAAGTTGGCCATCTAAAATGTAGTATGTGATTTCAATTTTACTTTATCACACACACAGACCTACCTGAAAATGACTCTATCTGTAAAGAATTTACACTTATAATCTTTGACATTCCTTATCTTTATCTTTAAGATGACCACATCATCTTTTTGGAACCACTTTATCTGTGGGTGAAAGCTAGAAGGAAAGAAAGGGGTTATACTTGTTAGCTCACAGCAGCATCTAGGGAGGGTCAGGTGCAAGAGCACATACCTTCTCACATGTGGTTGTGGGGTTCTGCTAATGGAGTCACTGCCAGTGTCTTCAGATAAAACTTCTGTACAAAATCAATGTTAAAATTTCCACAGGTTATTTTATATTATAATGCACACTTTTTCAATACCCAAGGCAACTTTTACATGAAGAATTTATGTTAAGAGTATAAATTTCAGCTGAATGTGGTGGCCCATGCCTTTAATCTTAGCACGCAGAGGCAGAGGCAGGCCAATTTTTGTGAGTTGGAGGCCAGCCTGGTCTACACAGTGAGATTCAGGACACCCAGAGATATGTAGAGACCCTGTCTCAAAAAACAAAGAGTATAAATGTCATAAAAACTCAGGTATCTAGTAGCAAATAATGATTAGAAGAAACTAGAATGCACATTCATTCAGGAAACTAATGCAATATCTAAAATATAATAGTCTTCCAAATGGTGAAGTTTCTGGGAGAGTAAAGTGCTCTGTGGCCCACTGCTGGCGGTGTGCATACAGAAACCCAGGCTTCCAGAGCAGCTCAACACACGGATGGAACTGCTGCTGAGCAAACATTTTCTAAGACAATGGAATTTCGACTCTACCTAAAGTATTTAAAATTATCATTCAAAACTTAAAACAGGGGGCTGGAGAGATGGCTCAGTGGTTAAGAGCACTAACTGCTCTTCCAGAGGACCCGGGTTCAATTCCCAGCACTCACACGGCAGCTCACAACTGTCTGAAGATCCAGTTGCAGAGGATCTGACACCTTCACACCAATGCACATAAAATAAAGTTAAATAAACCATAAAAATAAAAAAAACTTAAAACAAGGCTCTAGGTTTGAGTCACAGCAATGCAAAAAATAAGGGTTAAGCAGCTTTCATCACAATACACCCTCCTGAGGAACAACCTTAGTGTTTCCCAATAAACTGTGGTATATTCGAATTATAGACTATAACCTAACAACTAAAAAAACAAACAAAAAAACCAACTCTGGCTATAATGCTAATGACTGGAGGAAGCCACAGGCTTTGAACTCAGTAAAACTGATAGGGACAGGAAGAAGAGCTGATCACTAGGGAGGGCTCTGGAAACATCCAACCGAGGCACATGCACAGGGACAAACCCGGAGCACTGTCCACTTCACTCATTAGACACTAGCTACAGAGAAAGCAGCACTGCAGAAGAATGGCTGAAGGACAGCACTGTGCTCCGCACCTCACAGGGAAAGGTGGAAGGGCAGACCACACACCAAGACCAAGGTTTCAACACAAAGGAGATTTATTTGCCCCAGAGGAACAGAGGGTAGGGAATAAGAGACAAAGACAGGAAACAGAGACAAGGGAGAAGGGGAAAGGAACAAGGAGGGGGAGGGATATTTGCCCCAGAGGGACAAAGGACTGCCTCTGGATAGAGAGGAGACAGACCCACAGGCAAATGGCAGTTTATAAAGAGAAAGGGGAAACCTGAGCTGGTTTGTTTTGATAGGGCATGCAAACTAGGGTAGCCCAAAAGGGATGTTTTATTGTGGGACTTCAATACTGGACCTTGGTAGCCAGTCTCAGGAGGAGGAAATAGTCAAATATGGGAATGGGCCTTAGTGGCTAGCTTTAGGAATATAATCTAGGGCTGGAGAGATGGCTCAGTGGTTAAGAGCACTGCCTACTGTTCCAGAGGTCCTGAGTTCAATTCCCAGCAACCATATGGTGGCTCACAACCATCTGTAGTAAGATCTGGTGTCCTCTTCTGGCCTGTAGAACACTGTATACGTAATGAGTAAATAAATTTTTTTTTAAAAAAAGGAATATAATCTAACAGTTTTATAAGACAGAGGGAATGGGGGAGGACAAGACCTGCCAGAGGTATGTTTGCCAGCTCAGGCCTGCTAGAGCCATTTCAAAAGGAAAGCCTAAATATCGGAAAATCTCGACTTGGAGTTAGGTATCTTAAATGCAGCACTAACCAGGCTTCTGAGTGTCCAAGTCCACCTTGGAAGCAGCACTTTTTTCTGTGTCTCCATCTCCTTGCTGACTGCCCTGCAGACACATGGCATCTTCCACTGTGGTAGGTATCCTGGATAGAAGAGCCAGAGGTTAACTGGACTTAAAGAGACTCCGGCAAAAGAGGGCATAGACATTAAACAACCTGCTTGTCAACCTGGAGTCGGACCTCCACAGAGCCTCTGTGACTTAATGGGCAATGGCAGTGCAGGGCCAGTCAGCTTTGCCCAGTGTGCCCTTGTTCCAAGTAAGCACATGTGAGCAGAGGAAGGCACGCTCTCATTTACCCAACCAGCCTCTCCTTCAAGTTCACTGAACCTCTGGGAAGAAGGGCTGTGCCGTTCCCACGCAAACAGAAGAGCCTAAGTGCAAAGCTAGTTCAACTTCCTCCCCACCGGTCTCTTAGAATGTCTTCCCAGAGTCTGTGTTACCAGTTTGGGCCAACTTCTAAAAATACTGTTCATACAAAAGGAAATATCACTGAGGTAGGGGCAAGGCGGTGACTCTCCAGTTCCGAGGTAGGCTGAGGTGGTTGAGAGGTTAAGACTAAGATGTAGCTTTAAAAAAATCCATTTATATCTTTTTTATGCACACAGAAGCCTATTACATCTAACACAACACCCTTTGATTTTTCCAATTAGCTACCCACAGATTATTTCATTCAGGTGACTGTGTCTGCCCCCCTCTATATCTATCTATAGATATATAGATCTATAGATTATATATAGGTAATAGACATACACAGGTATATATAGATCTATAGACCTATCTATATATCTATAAATATATCTATAGAAAGATATAGATCTCTCTCTATATATGTATATGTGTGTGTGTGTGTGTGTGTGTGTGTGTGTGTGTGTGTGTATCAGTCAAGAGTGGTGATGTGGCCGGGTGGTGGTGGCGCACGCCTTTAATCCCAGCACTTGGGAGGCAGAGGCAGGTGGATCTCTGTGAGTTCGAGGCCACCCTGGTCTACAAGAGCTAGTTCCAGGACAGGCTCCAAAGCTACAGAGAAACCCTGTCTCAAAAAACAAACAAAAAAAAGTGTGGTGGTGTGATGTGGGACATCCTTCTGTATGTTGTGAATATGTATTCCCCTCATTGGTTAATAAAGAAGTCGCTTTGGCATACAGACAGCAGGAAAGCCAAACTAAATTTAGGGAAAAAGGCGGGTCGAGAGAGATGCCAGTGAGCTGCCCATAGAACAGGAGGCCAGAGCACTTAAGGAAACGCATGGCTACATGGTGACTTAGAAATTGGTCAACTTATAAGTAGAGAGCTAGCCAATAATAGCCTAAGCCATAGGCCAAGCAATTATATTAATATTAGCCTTTGAGTGATTGATTATTCTATAAGTGGTTGCCAGGACCAGCCAGTGAGCAGGAGAGAAACCGGTCCAGGGGGCCTGGACAAGACAGAGAAAAGCTTCCGGCTACAGAGATGCATGACTTTAATCCTAATTTTTGGGAGTCAGAGGCAAGACGATCTCTGAGGTCAAGGCCAGCCTGGTCTACATAGTGAGTGAGTTCTAGGACAGCCAGGGCTATGCAGAGACTTTGTATAAAAAATTAAAAATATATATGGTGTGGGATTCACCTCGGTATGCTGTGAATATATTTTATTACCATTGGTTAATAAAGAAGCTACTTTGGCCTATGGCAGGGCAGAATAAAGCCAAGTGGGAAATTCGAACAGAGATATAGAGAGAGGGAGTAGGCAGAGTCAAAGGGATGCCATGTAGCTGCTGAAGGAGGAAAACACCGGAACCTTACTGGTAGGCCACAGCCTCATGGTGATACATAGATTAATAGAAATGGGTTAATTTGGTTTCAGCTACCAGCAGGGATCAAAGCAAGATGGAGAGCCTGAGATATCCAGGGCACATCCATGGTGGGTTCAGTTCCCAAACTCAACCCCAGGCTGCAAGATCCTCATCATGATGATCAGGCCATAGAAGATGCTGGGGGTAGTTCCCAAAAGATCCTGCTTGACGGTCATGCTCCTGCTACAGTTCCTGACTCTGGTTAACCCATTGTAGCTGAAGACTAGATTTATGTATCAGAGGATGAATGGCCAGCCACTGTGGAAGCTCCTGTTCCTGCCACAGCTGTAGCCAGCCAGAGTCCTTAATCCAACTTCTGAGCACCTCAGTCAGTGGACAACAGAGAATCTGCACACACGGGAGGACTTCTAGACATGGAGTTCAGTTCTGAGCCCACAGCTCCTGTCAACAGGGCACAGTCCAAGCCAAGGCCATTAATCTCAGGATCTGGAGACTGATGGTACAGGCAAATCTGCATTAGTGTCAGACCACTCTGGTCCATATAGTTAGATTGTTTCCAAATAAATTAAAACATTAAGTAAAAAGAAAGGAAGAAAGAAAGAAAGAGAGAGAGAGAGAGAGAGAGAGAGAAAGAAAGAAAGAAAGAAAGAAAGAAAGAAAGAAAGAAAGAAAGAAAGAAAGAAAGAAAGAGTTAAGATACAAGAGCTAGGTAGGAAACACCTGAACTGTTGGCCAAACAGTGTTGTAAATTAATATAGGGTCTGGGTGGCTAGGAAACAAAACACTTACATATGTATCACCATTATTTTGACTCTTTAAGCAGATAACAGTTGTCTTAGTTAGGGTTTCTATTGCTGAAATAAAATACCATGACCAAAAGCAACTTGTAAAGGGTTTGCTTCAGCTTACAGTTCCATATCACAGTTTATCATCAAAGGAGTGCAAGGCAGGAACTCAAACAGCAGAAAACTAGAGGCAGGAGCTGATGCAGAGGCCATGGAGGAGAGCTGCTTACTGGCTTTCTCTTTATGTGTTGTTCAGCCTGTTCTCTTATACAACCCAGGACCATCAGCCTAAGGATGGTACCCCTCATAGCAAGCTGGGCCCGCCACCATCACTCATAAATTTAAAAATATTCGCCGGGCAGTGGTGGCACATGCCTTTAATCCCAGCACTCGGGAGGCAGAGGCAGGTGGATCTCTGAGTTCGAGGCCAGCCTGGTCTACAAGAGCTAGTTCCAGGACAGCCTCCAAAGCTACAGAGAAACCCTGTCTCTAAAAACAAAAAAATAAAAAATTTAAAAATTTAAAAAATTCCCTGAAGGCTTGCCTACACCCCCATTTTATACATTCCCTTAATTCAGGTTCCCTTTTCCCAAATATGTCCAGGTGTGTCAAGTTGACAACAACAAAAAACCAAAACAGCACAACAGTCACGTAGTTCAAATTTAAAAACGCCAATACAAGATACCCTGCTTCCCAGTTTCCTTGCTACAGACAATGTAATCTACTCTCCAAGGCTTTCAGACAGAGTCCAAGCTGACACTCACATGACACAGATACAGACATCTCTAAAGAGGGGGCGTAGTCTCCAGAGGCTTCTCACCAACCTGATGAACCTAGGCGGAGGGCCTCCATACTGCCACCTCCCATACAGGATACAAGCATGGCCTCAGGCCCAGTCTGCCCCTCCTCCTCCTATACTTTAAATCCACCCTCAGTGCCAGCAGACCACGGGCCTTTCTCCTAGCTGTTTGCTCCCTGCAGCTTGTCCTATCAATGACCTTCGAACTTACCATGTTCTAGAACAAGTTCTGGGCCTTTTATCCAATGAGTTGCCCCCCACCCAGACATCTCTTCTTCCCCACAGTGCTATCACCCTCTGTCATTGCATCTCAGAATCCCAGTCCCTGTATCAACCCTTCAGTCCTGTGGCCTCGCCATCAGGTGTGCCCAGAACTTCCTCCCTTATCCCACCTGCCAACCCATCTCACCGAGCTTCATGTCTCTTCACTCCCACATATTGCCTTCAATTGTTTGAGAGTTCTGAACACTTTGGCATTCCCAGGGTCTAAGTACACAGCCAGAGATGCTAAACCTGCCCACTCACAATCTACCATCCACTATGACTCCAATGACCCACCCTTGCCTGACTCTTGAATCCTCAAAGACAGTCTTTCCACAGGCCTACAGGTTCTCTGACACTACTACCATACTCTTTCAGGATCTCCCTAAACTTGATTCTCTAAGTGCTATGGAATAGGTGTCTCTTTCTAGATTGCTTCATCCTGTACCTCAAAGGCTCTGCATCTGTCTCGGCCCTGAACTCGACTCTGACCACAATCAAATTAAGATTTTTCTCTGCTCATTCCAAGGTCACGGTGTGAAAAGGATTTGTACAGCCTCTGTCCAGAGTTAGGATTAAATCTCAAGAAGTAGGGGCAGGCAGAGATCAGCCACCAGCCGTGTGGCACCATGAGGCCCAGGCACGTGGAAGGCATTTGCCCTAGGTAGGCAGAGATCAGCCATGGGCCTGTGGTGCCGGGCAGTTGGACACCATTATGATGAGGAGTATATGATGGGGAAATGGGAGAGACAGCCAGACAGGCTCATGTGCAGGGGAGAGAAGCCGATCTGAGGAGTCAAAGGGAGTGAAAAACCAGCTGATGTGGGTGGCCTACTTGCCACTTGGAGCCTGGTGATGTCTGGGCCTGGGCTGCTGCCAAGGGCCATGTCTGGATTCGTGGCCCTGATGCAGCCATAGTGGTCTGTGTTGATATCCTGGCTCCTATTACCACTGAGGGCTCTGCAGATGCCTGGAGGGTGGGCTATGCCTTTCTAAAAAACCTGCACTGCTACCCAGGTCCATGGTGATGTCTGGCCTAGGGATATGTATGGGTCTCTGGCCCTGCTGCAGCTGTTGCTGTGTTGATGTCAGTGGTTCCTGTTACCTCAAAGGGCTGTTCAGAGGCCTGTAGTCTGGGCTGATATCAGAGGCCACTGTTGGTGCTTAAAGGTCATGCTGCCACCTGGGGCCATGGTGATGCCCAGACCTGAACTGTGGCCAAGGGCTATGTCTGGGGTTCATGAACCTACTGAAGCCAGAGTCTGCATTGATGTCTGTGGCTCCTGTTACCATTGAAGACCAAACAGATGCCCAGGGGCTGGGCAGCCACCTAGGGACATGCTGGCACTCAAGTGCCATACTAATTGGGTGACCTGAGATGCCAGCTAGGGCCATGATGATATCTGGGCCTGGGATGCTGCCAGGGACCATGTCTGGGTCTGTGATCCTACAGCAGCCTGGATCCACGGTCCATGTTGCCACTAAAGGCCACACAGATGCCCAGGATCTCGGCTGCCACCTGTGGCAAGGTTGATGTCCAACAGCTGTGCTGCTGCTGGGGGTTGTGGACACACAGACCTGAGTGACATGTGCTGCCAACTGGGGCCACAGTGTTGTATGGGCTGAACTGTGGCCTGGGTCATTTCTGAGTCCATGGTCTGCATTGATGCCCAAGGCTCCTGTTGCCATTGAAAATAATGTGGATGCTTGGGATCTGGGCTGCCACCTGAGGCCATGCTGGTGTTTGAGGGTCACACAGTTGCTGGGTCCATACTGATCTGAGTGATCTGCACTGCCACCCAAGGCCATGGTGACATCCTGTCCTGGGCTACTGAAAAGGACCATGTCTGGGTTCTTGGTCCAACCACAGTTGGGGTTTGTGCTGATATCCATGGCCTGTGTTGCCACCAAGGGCTACATGGACAAAGGAGCTGGGCTGCCTTCTAAGATCATTTTAGAATCTGAGGGCCATGTCATTGCCGGGGTCATAGAGATCTGAGTGGCCTGAGATGCCTCCTAGGGTCATGGTGTTGTCCAAACCTGGGCTGCTGCCAAGGGCCATGTCTGGGTGTGTGGCCCTGCCACAGCCTCCATCTGTGTTGGTGTCTGTGGCTCCTATAATAACCAAAGACAGTGATGATAGGGCTGCAGAGGGTTGGCTGTACCCCTCTCTGGCTACAGCACTAGGGAGAACTGGCCCTGCCCCACCAATTGCAGCAAGTGGGAGAGTGGGCCCTGCTTGTCACCTGGGAAACACAAGTAGAACTGACCCCACTGGCAGGGCTGCCGGTGAGAGAATGGGAGAGCTACTAGCCCCACTGTCTGTCACTCGGGGACATGGGTGAAAGAAAAATGCCCCATTGCCCTTCATTACCTACTGCAGGTGGGAAAACTGTCCCAGGGTCAGGAGAGTCGACCATGATCCTCATAAGCTGCAGCACTCTGGAGCTGTTGATGGGGGTGGGGGTGGGGCTCAGATGATCTTATCTGGCTCTGCAAACACGTGAGGCCTCGCCCCGCCCCTCACCTGCCCATGGTAGAGTGGCTGAGACAGAGCTGGCCCTGCCCCTCACCAGCTGCAGCACTGGGGAGAGTTGGGCCCTGCATTTTACCTGGGCAAAACAGTAGAACTAGCCCTGTTGGAGGGAGTGCAGGAGAGCCAGGCCTGAGGGAATGAGAACAGGAGAACTGGCCCTGCTCCTTGCTGCCTGCTGCAGTGAGTGAGCTAGCCTAGGCAGTGCTGGAGAGCTTGCCCTGGTAGTGTTGATGAGGGAAAACTGCCAAGTTAACAAACTCAGCTATCACCCAGCACCCCAGAACCAGGGCTATGAGTTGGCCCACTCCAACATCCACCTCATCTATGAACTGACAGAACATGGAAGAGGCCAGACTTGCAGATCTAAAGCTGCAGGATCTCCACGACATAGGAAGACAACAGGATATCCCAAGAGGAATCCCAGTGAGGGCTCAGCATTTATAGTGTAGCAGAAGCCAGAGGCCTCGAACCAGACCAGTGACTCATTGCAATGAGCACTTACAAGTAAAGATTATGGACTAAAGGGTATATTTACTGTGTGATTCACTGGGCCACACTATAGCTTTCACACTGAGACTTTTTTTTTTAATGTTAGTTTGATTTTGCTTTTTCTTTAAAATTTTTATTTTATTTTCGGGGGGAGGTTTCAAGGACAGAGGGCAGATAATGAAGGGATGGGAGATGAATGGATCAGGATGCATGACGTGAAATCCACAAAGAATCAATTTTAAAAGCCTAAAAATACTCAACAGTAATGGCATCTTCATTGTGAAAGAATACCTTATAATAGGAATATTTTCCCTTGAAGTGTGTATAGAACAACTTCTATCCTAATTCCACCAGTACCCAATTTCCTTCACATTATAAGCTTTTTATCTTTGCCAGATTCTTTTACTGCCTACTCCCCTTTCGGCTGTACTTTCAGAACCTTCCAAAGTCACAAAGGATCACAGTAACAGTAAACCCAGAGGTCATGTGGGTCCTCATGTCATGGTCAGGGCTCCAGTAGTACAGCAAATTATTCCAACAATTGACAAATGAGACTGCAGGAAGCTTCATTTCTATACAGCACAAATCATTAGAGCGAAGAGAAGCACACAGAAATGGAGACAGGAAGACCTTTGCCAACTCTACAGACAGGAGACTAATGTCCAGGAGGTATGAAGTATTATAAAAACTAAACACAAGGGGCTGGGGAGATGGCTCAGTGGTTAAGAGCACTGACTGCCCTTCCAAAGGACCTGGGTTTGCAGAGAGGTGGTGGTGCACGCCTTTAATCCCAGCACTTGGGAGGCAGAGATAGGCGGATCTCTGTGAGTTTGAGGTCAACTTGGTCTATAAGATCTAGTTCCAGGACAGGTTCCAAATCTACAGAGAAACCCTGTCTCGAAAAAACCAAACCAAAACATAAAAACAAAGGACCTGGGTTCAATTCCTAGCACCGACATGACAGTTAACAACTGTCTGTAACTCCAAGATCTGACATACATGCAGGCAAAACACCAGTGCACATAAAATAAAAATAAAATTTAAAAAAATTAAACACAAAGCAAAATTATCCAGTCAATAAATGGGTTGATGAACTGAATAGACAAATCCCTAAAAGAAGAAATAAAATGATCAATAAATACTTGGAAAAAGCATTCATCCTTAGAGGTCAGAGAAATGCCAATTAAAAATACTTTGAAATTCCATGTCGCCCCATCAGGATGACTATCGTTAAGAAAACAATGGCATAAGTAGGTGGTGGTGCACACCTTTAATCCCAGCACTCAGGAGGCAGAGGCAGGTGAATCTGAGTTCGAGACCAGCCTGGTGTACAAGAACTAGTTCCAGGGCAGGCTACAATGCTACAGAAAAACCTGTCTCAAAAAAACAAAAAACAAAAAAAGAAAGAAAGACAAGAGAAGACAAAAAAAGAAATTCTGGTGAGGATGTGGTTCTTAAGGGTAGGCATCTATGGGATAGGAATCAGGTCAGAGGTGCTCAGAACTAGATTTAGGTCCTCTCCAAGAACAGCAGGCACTCTTAACCACGGAGCCCTCCCTCCAGTCAGATCCCATAGTTCTTACTAACAAATAAGCTGAGCCCAGGCCCCTTTCATCTCGTAACTGCACACTGTCAATGGAGACTCGAGGCTTTGGTTCTATCTCTAGTTGGTGTCCACACTTTTCTCTCTGATAAGCTTTTCATACAACCGCACTCTCCTCTCCTCTTCCTTGAGATACAACTTCATTCATGAACCACGACTGGCTTCAAAAGTACAGCAATCCTCCTGTCTCAGTTCTCTAAACCCTGGGATTACAGACAAGAGCCAGCATGTCCAGCTAGGTACAAACCCTTTGGAGCTCACACAAGCTGTGTCTATCTTCCCTCCAAGGCTGCTAGTACACTGTATTAATTACTTTTCTGATTTATGTTACAAAATACTGATACAGTCAATGTAAGGAAAGGTTTATTTTCTGACTCACCTTTGAGGGTTCAGCCCATTGTGGGGAAGGCATGGATGCAGGGGCAGCATGAACGCTGGTGCTCAGCTCATTCTCTTTGTTGTCTGGGGCCCCTGCCTACGGGATGGTACTCCCACATGTAGGCACCTCAACAACCCAATCTCAAAAGCCCCTTAGATACATGCCCAGGGGCTTGTCTCCTAAGTGATTCTATAACCCATCAAGGTGACAATCACTATTGGTCATCATACCTTCTCACAGTGACTTCACTACATCTGGTTACTATTCAAAATTTCTCTGCCCACTGGAAAATATTTACATTTATTATATTTTGTATGTAGTGGGGGGCATTGCATCCCATAGCACACATATGGAGATCAGAGTACAACTTTCAGGAGTTGATTTTCTTGTTCCAACATGTGAGTTCTGTCAATCAACTTAAGGCCATCAGGCTTGGTAGCAAGTACCCTTATCCCTTGAGCCATCTTGCCAAGTGCACAGCCAGCATGGAATGTGGTTGGCAGTTCACATCTGTGTGATACTTCAATTATTGTCTGCAATAGCCAAGCCATGGAATCAGGCTAGCTGCCCACCAGCAGTGAATGGATAGAGAAAATGTGGAGAATACACACAATGGAGTTTTACTTACCTGTAAAACTTAAATGTCATTTGTGGGAAAATAGAACTAAAAATCATTGTATGAAGTGAAAGAAGCCAGACTCAGAAAAATATTGTATCTTTTTTTCTCATATGCAGAATCTAGATTTTTTTTTAAAAGATGACAAGGTAGAAAAGGGGAGGAGGAGGATGAGAGACAAGATGGAGAAGGGACAGAAGGGCAATGGCAATATGATCAAAGAACATTATGTGCATGTATGAAAATGTCACGATGAGACCCATTATTTCCTGCAACGCATGCTAATACAAAAGAAAAACTAGTGGGCAATAGCAGTAAGCACAACTCAATCCCACCTGTCAGAAACCATCCTGAATCACAGCAGCACGTGTGCAGGGGAGGGCACTGTGTCCTGACTGACATCTCCCTAGCCAATAGCACAGCAGCACATGTGCAGGGGAGGACACTGTGTTCTGACTGACATCTCCTTAGCCAACAGCACAGTAGGTAAGCATCATGACAAACTCAAAGGACACTAAGTGCACACTTAGAGCTACAGCTCTACACACAGAACAGATGAATGTATACTCAGTGTCAGGTACTATATCCAGAGCAAACAAAGCACATGTGTCCATTCAAGCCAAGTACAAAGCCAGGGAGTTCCATCTCAGTTTGTCATCGCCCGCCCCCCGCCCCCCCCACTGTCCCAAGTGGACTATCAAACTGCACACTGTGCTATCTGCAAATAAAATGTCAACAAAAGTCCCTTCTGTAAAAGAAACAAAACAACATGCCTGAGATTTGTTTATATTATTCCAGCAAACTAGGGGGTGAACTGGTGAACCCTGAAAGCTCTTAAAGCTGAGTCTAGAGCATGGAGATTCCTCTAACTTAACATAGCTTTTCCAAATGTAGACAGAAATGCACTTACGAGGTCTGGCCCAGAAGGTCCTCGAAAGCTGGCAGTTTGGCTTCTTTGCATAGTTTTTTCAGTTGTTCTATGTGTTCTGAATTATCAATACCCATTCCCATGGACAAAATTTCAGCTCGAACATTATAATCAATGATAGAAGTTTTTAGATTTGATAGTTTTGTAACATGCACCTTCAATCAAAGAGGGGAAACATTTGTAAGAGTACATCTGCATCTTGACTGGATCACAACCTCTCAAGACTTCCCAAGTCAGATGCACAAGTATGCAAGGGCTTCCTACTGCAGCAGCCAGTTACTTTATCACTAAGGTGATGGCAGAATCCTCTAGTCCCGCCCCACACTGTGGAGAGCTATGGGCAGAACCCTGGTATGACACCCTAGCATACAGCAACCTAGGATGCTATAGCCAGATACTCTTCTTTGGATTCTCTGACAAGGCTCAGAGTCCTCATGCGTCTTAAAGGACTCCTTCAGTCAAGGCTCTAAGTCCTGTGTTCTACACTGTTTTTATCTATCTATCTATCCATCCATCCATCCATCCATCCATCCATCCATCCATCCATCCATCCTCTAACCAAAGCATTTCAATTTTGTGCAATTTTAGCAAGCTATGAAAATCTGCAACAGTGGATTCCTCTGTGCAGAAGTGTGGACACAGGTCAGCTGCCTTTCTGTGGAAGGGCAGGGATGGAAACACGCTGGCCCTGCTGCAACATGTTCCTAATGAACCCTGGGCACACACACTGTAGCTGAGGGATATACAGAAGAATCTGCCTTCACTCAGAGTGATGGGGAGAGTTGCTCTGGGAGGGGAAGCCAAGCAGGGGTGCTGCTCCCCTCATGCCCCCGGTGTGTCAGCTGTGTGCAGCTGTGGAAACATGTTTGCCAAGAGGGTTTTCTTTTTTACTTCATATTCTGATGGCATTAAAAAAAACCCCTCTGCTAATAAAGCTTCCTTTTTCTCTAATAAAGAACAATTCCAGTCTGAGCTATAACAATACTACTTAAAACTCCTAAGTACCTACTTGCTCTGGTAATTGATACTTTCTGTTCCTAAAAATGACTTTCTTATTCATAAATCTTATACCCCAATTTCCTACTTGAATGTGTTAAAACTTTTCCATCCTTGTGAATTTTACTTTGAACAAGATGGGAACTGAATTCCTTTAAATATTATAAATAATAATGAATAAGGCTTGTCTAATACAGAAGAGCTGTAAAGAATCCTTGAGGGGGCTGGAGAGATGGCTCAGAGGTTAAGAACACTGGCTACACTTCCAAAGGTCCTGAGTTCAATTCCCAGCAACCACATGGTGGCTCACAACCATCTGTAATAAAATATGGTGCCCTCTTCTGGCCTGCACTGTATACTTAATAAATAAATAAATCTAAAAAAATAATCCTTGAGGTACAAGGAGAAAGGGACAGTGTCAGCAGGGACATACAGGCCTGAGCCACATGCCATTGTGTCACACTTTCCTCTCCACATTGATCCCAGAGGAGGAAGCCTCACCTGCTCTTTTCCCAAACATGGAACTCAAGGGTGCACTCTAGCCTTAGCACCATGAAGCGCAACAAATGCATGGCGAAGACCTGAGGCCAACACTGAACAGGGCTCTGAGTGCCAAGGACTGCACTCCTCATGGTAACTACTGAGCATGCCCCAGGGCTTTAGGAACTAGGAAAGGCAGGCACTGCGGCAGCAGACACTGACTTGTGACTTCTCAAATGGGTTGGTCAGTGGGCTCAGAAGCCTCCATAATGGTCTGTGATTTATAATTCAAGGGCAAAATGAAACACCACTGTAAGTTCTGGAAATTGCCACACGCAGTAAAGATTCATGAATGTCAGCTATGTTACAGATGTGTATTACACACAATGCCTGCTTGACTGTCACCATGTAAAATACCCCACCAGACAAAACCAAAACCTGTATCAAACCTATGACCCAAACATTAAAAACATCTCCCCTAACATAAAACCCCAAATAAACCTTCATTTCTAACAACAGACTAGGATCCTTTATATTATTTTGGGGGGTCATCCAGGCAGATTCTTTTGGAGAAAACTGAACACTTACCATTGGATCAATCCAAAGGGTATTTCCCAAGGCTAGAACCACTTTGGCATCATGCATTTTCCCAACAATCTTATGATGAATGTATCTGGTAACCTGGAAAAAACTCACTTTTGTTATTCAACGGAGGCTTCAAGCAAGCATCTCATCCGGCATAAACTGTATGGAACATAGTACACACTACACCTTGTACCTGCTTCTCAGCAACTCTATGAGGTTAGGTAGGCATCAGCCCCCTTTCTTTTCAAAGATGCAGGAACTTGTCCAAGACCTCATGTAAATTCTAAAAACAGGTGGGGATCCATGCCTTTGGACCTGTAATGTTTCTCACTATGGCTGGTGAATCCATCTCCTCCATCAACCTACAGAAAGCCGTCAGCATCTGGAAGTTTCCTTCCATGACAGCTTAGTAAGTGAAGTAGAGGCTCTGCTTGCTTTTCCAGAAGGCATCATGGCCACAGACCTCTCTGTAACCAATGACACACAACTGAGGGCCCTGCTCGTTCACAGGCACACTACCACTTTCCTCCCTGGAAAGGCCACAGCAGACAATGCGTGTCTGAGCTCTCTCACCCATCTGAAACCCTACAATGTAGGACAGGAGAGAGCTGGGCCTTGTCCTGAGTGTTTTGGTGCCCTTGGGACAATGAGTGAACTGGGAACAACAACACAAGAGAACTTGCCCCATATGCTGGCTAGTTTTGTTGTTTTGGGTAGTTTTTTTCCCTCTTTCCTAGACAGGGTTTCTCTGTGTAGCTCTGGCTGTCCTGGAACTCACTTTGTAGACTAGGTTGGCCTCAAATCAGAGATCCGCCTACCTCTGCCTCCTGAGTGCTGTGATTAAAGGCATGCACTCCCACTGCCTGACATGCTGGCTAGTTTTATATCAATTTGACACAAGCTAGAGTTATCTGAAAGGAAGGAACCTCAACTGAGAAAATACCTCTATAAAATCCAGCTTGTAAGGCATTTTGCTAATTAGTGATTGATGGGGAAGGTCCAGTCCATTGTCTGTGGTACCATCCCTGACCTGGTGGTCCTGGTTCTATAAAAAAAAACAGGCTGAGCAAGCCATGATAAGCAAACCCCTCCATGGCCTCTGCGTCAGCTTCTGCCTTCAGGTTCCAGCCCTGTTTCCTTCAGTGATGGGCTACAGTATGGAAGTGTAAGTCACATAAACCCTTTCCTCCAGAACTTGGTTTTGGTCATGGTTTCATCACAGCAATAGAAAGTCTAACTAGGACATCCCATTTTTTTTCTTTTCTTCTTTCTTCTTCCTTCTTCTTCTTCTTCTTCCTTCTTCTTCTTCTTCCTTCTTCCTCCTTCTTCTTCTTCCTCCTCCTTCTTCTTCTTCCTCCTTCTTCTTCTTCCTCCTTCTTCTTCTTCCTCCTTCTTCTTCCTCCTCCTTCTTCTTCCTCCTCCTTCTTCTTCCTCCTCCTTCTTCTTCCTCCTCCTTCTTCTTCCTCCTCCTTCTTC